>CM039719.1:5507845-6107845 GCA_022539455.1 Dendrobium nobile | reverse complement strand
CACTTATCTGATTGTGTGCTGGATCTTCGTACAACGCTAAGACGTTAAACTATATATTTCTCTACCGCCGCGAACATTCCAGGACGCAACAGTTTGGCGCCGTCTGTGGGAAACGGATTCCCGATTGGGGGGCAATTTTTGCTCCAATACCAAAAGGTTATTCAACTGCTATTGAAGCATCCATGTTATTGGAATCAGATCCAGACTGGGGGGCAACTTTTGCTCCAATCTCAAAAGATTACACATAGCATCAATATCATAAGTAGCAGATGCGGACTGGGGGGCAACTTTGACTCAAACCATGGTCAAATAGATCCTCCAATACCTTCAACATCAAGTTGATATTTCAGGAATATCTAAGCAAATATAAGGATACTTCAAATCAATTGCAAGCTTTATACAGTCCCTTGTTGGACTTCTACTCCTTGGGCAAGGTCTTAACCTCGACCTCAAAAAGGCAGTAACGCTCCAAAGATAGACATTCTTCACCTTTGATTCGGGATACACGCGGCATTCGCCCCCTCCCAATCAAGGTAAAATCGATCCCAGGGGGATTCGATTCGACCTCTTCCACACAGGTTAAAGTCGTCGAGCAAAGACTCCGACATACAACCTCGGGAAGGTCCTACATCCTTGGTGGATTCTTCCGGCCTCTTCCACACAGGTTAACGTCGTCGAGCAAAGGCTCCGACAAACAACCTCGAAAAGGTCCTACATCCTTGGTGGATTCTCCCGACCTCTTCCACACAGGTTAACGTCGTCGAGCAAAGGCTCCAACATACAACCTCGGAAAGGCCTCACATCCTTGGTGGATTCTCCCGACCTCTTCCACACAGGTTAACGTCGTCGAGCAAAGGCTCCGACATACAACCTCAGAAAGGTCCTACATCCTTGGTGGATTCTCCCGACCTCTTCCACACAGATTAACGTCGTCGAGCAGAGGCTCCGACATACAACCTCGGAAAGGTCCTACATCCTAAGGTCTCACATCCTTAGTGGATTCTCCCGACCACTTCCATACAGGTTAACGTCGTCGAGCAGGGCTCCGGCATACAACCTCGGAAAGGTCTCACATCCTTGGTGGATTATCTCGATCTCTTCCATACAGGTTAACGTCGTCGAGCAAAGGCTCCGACATACAACCTTGGAAAGGTCTCACATCCTTGGTGGATTATCCCGACCTCTTTCATACAGGTTAACGTCGTCGAGCAAAGGCTCCGACATGCAACCTTGGAAAGGTCTCACATCCTTGGTGGATTATCCCGACCTCTTCCATACAGGTTAACGTCGTCGAGCAAAGGCTCCGACATACAACCTCGGAAAGGTCCTACATCCTTAGTGGATTCTCCCGACCTCTTCCACACAGGTTAACGTCGTCGAGCAAAGGCTCCGACATACAACCTCGGAAAGGTCTTACATCCTTAGTGGATTCTCCCGACCTCTTCCACACAGGTTAACGTCGTTGAGCAAAGGCTCCGACATACAACCTTAGAAAGGTCCTACATCCTTGGTGGATTATCTCGATCTCTTCCATACAGGTTAATGTCATCGGGCAAATGCTCTGACATATAACCTTGGATAGGTCTTACATCATTGGTGGATCCAATATTGGTTAATATCATCGAGCAAAGGCTCAGAGAAACAACCTCGGATAGATTATACATCCTTGGTTAACGACACCAGAATTCCGTCAATGGATTTCTGTACAAAGTTAAATTCCTATATGTTGTTGAATTTCCTCCTGTCGCTAAATTTTTGCCTTACAGGACATTCGACGGACTCCTACTCGACGTCGGACTTTTGCTCTTCAGCGGACTTCTACTCGACGTCGGACTTCTGCTCGTCAGCGGACTTCTACTCGACATCGGACTTCTGCTCGTTAGCGGACTTCTACTCGACGTCGGACTTCTGCTCGTCAGCAGACTTCTACTCGACGTCGAACTTCCGCTCGTTAGCGAACTTCTACTCGTCGTCGGACTTCTGCTCGAGGTCGTATTTCTACACGACGTCGGACTTCTCCTTGTCGTCGAACTTCTGCTCGTTAGCGGACTTCTACTCGTCGTCGGACTTCTGCTCATCGACGAACTTTCGTCGGTTCTCTAACTGACAGTACTTCTACCCGACGTTGGACTTCTGCTCGTCAGCGGACTTCTACTCGACGTCGGACTTCTGCTCGTTAGCGGACTTCTACTCGACGTCGGACTTCTGCTCGTCAGCAGACTTCTACTCGACGTCGAACTTCCGCTCGTTAGTGAACTTCTACTCGTCATCGGACTTCTGCCCGAGGTCGTACTTCTACACGATGTCGGACTTCTCCTTGTTGTCAAACTTCTGCTCGTCAGCGAACTTCTACTAGTCGTCGGACTTCTGCCCGTCGATGAACTTTCATCGGTCTTCTGCCCGAGGATGTACTTCTAAACGACGTCAGATTTCACCTTGTCGTCAAACTTCTGCTCGTCAGCGGACTTCTACTCGTCGGACTTCTGCCCGTCGACGAACTTTCATCAGATTTCCGCCCGAGGCTGTACTTCTACACGACGCTGGACTTCTCCCTGTCGTCGGACTTCTACTAGTCGTCGGACTTCTGCCTATCGACAAACTTCGGTCTTCTGCCCGAGGCCGTACTTCTACACGACGTCGGACTTCTCCTTGTCGTCGGACTTTTGCTCGTCAGCAGACTTCTACTCGTCGTCGGGCTTCTGTTCGTCGACGAACTTTCGTCGGTCTTCTACCCGACGTCGGATTTTTCCCTGTCGTCGGACTTCTGCCCATCGACGAACTTTCATCGGTCTTCTGTCCAAAGCCGTACTTCTACCCGACGTCGAACTTCTCCCTGTTGTCAGACTTCTGCTCGTCAGCGGACTCCTACTCGTCGTCGGACTTCTGCTCGTCGACGAACTTTCATCGGTCTTCTGCCCAAGATCATACTTCTACCTGACGACAGACTTCTGCCTGCCGTCGAACTACTACTCATCGTCGAACTACTGCCCGTCGATGGGCTTTCATCAGAATTCTACCCGACGTCGGACTTATACCCGTCGTCAGACTTCTGTCCATTGATGGACTTTCATCGATTTTCTGCCCGAGGACGTCACTTCTACCCGTCGTCGGACTTCTGACCGTCGATGGACTTTTATCGGTCTTCTACCCGACGCGGTATTTCTACCCGATGCCAGATCATCTGCCCTCGCTCCTTTATCAAGCCTCCCGTATAGCAAGAGCGCCGAAGGGAAATAAAGAAAACTCTTTCTCGCAAAAAGGGGCCCTGCTGTTGGACAATGGATACCAATTGTTTATGGGCAGAGAAAGGCCTCTAATTAGAGAAGAGAGGAGGAGAAGATGTGCAAAGTTTTCATATCCCCTATGGGGTATTTATAGCAAGAGAAGGTTGGGACAATTAAAAAAAATTACGGTTTTTTAAACCGCCGTCTAAGGGGCGGTTAAGAGCCACGTTATGCGGCTCTATTATAAAAAAAAAAAAAATGTGATGGTGGCCCCACGTACAAAAAAAATTTTATTATGCAGTTTTATTAACCGCCTCAATGGCGGTTTAAAAAAAATATATACATAATAAATTAAAAAAAAAAAAAAATCAGCAGCGGCCGCGTCTTTCTAGGCAAGCCGCGTGATAGACTTTCAAAAGGTGGACGGTTCAGTAATTCTTGAAATGAATATGAGCTTTCCAAGGAGGAAGGGAGAGATTGTAATGATTTGAGTTAATTAAATTATAGCTTATAAAGAGATCACCACTTTCAAAACCACTGCTCCGGCTCATTTTGAACTACTCAGCTTGTTTAAGGAGGCGTTACTTCTCAATGGTTTCGTTAGCAACACCAATGGATTACTTATGTTAAGATCAGATTGTGTCAATTCTCAATTATCAAGTATCTTAGTACTACTTCAAAATCGTATAAAAATTTTTCAAAGACTGTGGTGTATATTTTCGGACTTCTGAAAATTCGACGTCCAAAAATAGGGGGGCAACTGATACGTCGTCAAAAAATTATCTTGATCGGGCACGAATCTTGAGGCAAAAGCTAGTTGGAAACTTCAAAAATTAAATTTGAAAGCTCCCGAACTCCGATTTCAGCGAGCTTATAGTCAAACTGAGCGTCTCGGAAATACGAACACAACGACACCAAATTCGATCCAATCCGAGCCCAAATGAGTCCGAATCAAGGGCTCAAAGTGCTGTTGGAAGGTTCAAAAAGCAATTTGTGTTACCAAACGGTCTCTGATTTTGACGAGCTTATACTCGAATCGAACGGCTCGACGATACGAATCCAACGAGCCCAAGATCGCTGAATTCCGACATCATTAAGGCCTCCAAATGTCCAACGAACGGTGTACGATCGAAGGGTTCACTATCGGCCGTCCATTCAAACCACTCCCTATTCGCCCTCGATCTCACACCTATTTACGGGCCATGCCACTCCAGAAAATCTATAAATAGAGCCCTCATTCTTCACAAAAGAGGAAGCAAGCAAGAGAGAGAAGAAGAGAAGAGAAGGAAGGAGTTCCTCCTCGACAGCCGCCGGACCACCGCAGAACCTCGCCGGACCACCGCAGGAATCTCGTCGGACCACCACAGGAACCTCGCCGGACCACCACAAAACCTCGCCGGACCACCACCTTAAGGCCCGACGTTCATCCCCGACGTCCTGCCAAAGACCCGACGTCTTATTCAAGGCCCGACACTCAGTCTCTACATCCTGCCAAAGACCCGACGTCTTGTTCAAGGCCTGACACTCAGTCCCTACTTCCTGCCAAAGACCCGACGTCTTGTTCAAGGCCCGACGTTAAGTCCCAACGTCCTGCTGAAGACCCGACATTCTGCTGAAGACCTGACGTCCTGCTTAAGACCCGACGTCCTACTCAAGGCCAGACCATCAACATCCTATCTTCCAAGTGACACTGGGACTAACACCTGACTCCTTATCTCCTACCGCCTACGGTCCTTCTGACCACTGTCGCCTAATACGGTCCGTCCGACCTCCATCACCAAACAACGGTCTCCGGCCGACTACGGTCTCCGGCCGACTACGGTCTCCGGCCGACTACGGTCTCCGACCGACTACGGTCTCCGGCCGACTACGGTCTCCTTCCGACTACGGTCTCCGGCCGACTACGGTCTCCGGCCGACTACGGTCTCCGGCCGACTACGGTCTCCTTCCGACTACGGTCTCCGGCCGACTACGGTCTCCGGCCGACTACGGTCTCCGGCCGACTACGGTCTCCGACCGACTACGGTCTCCTGCCGACTACGGTCTCCGGCCGACTACGGTCTCCTGCCGACTACGATCTCCTGCCGACTACGGTCTCCTGCCGACTACGGTCTCCTGCCGACTACGGTCCTTCAGGCCAAACAAACCTGTATATGTAACTCTTACCATGTAATGCAATCTATATAATGTACATTTGCTACATCAATCCAAGGCCTTCTCCTAAGGAAGGGCCTCATTTGTAATCGACTACAAATACTAGTGGATTCATTCAAACCGGGCCAGGCCCCGTGGTTTTTCCCCCTTTTTCAGGGGTTTTCCACGTAAAAACTTTGGTGTCTCTTATGAACGCTACACCCTCTCACTTATCTGATTGTGTGCTGGATCTTCGTACAACGCTAAGACGTTAAACTATATATTTCTCTACCGCCGCGAACATTCCAGGACGCAACAATAATCATAATTGTAAGGTCATTTTTTATAAAATAGAAAAGATACAAATTTGTAATATTTTCTTACATAAATTTCAAATTTATAATACATATAATATACTTATTTAAATGCACGTGCGCCACACACTTCCACAAGATTTTGAAAATTAATAAAACTTTACAAAATAGAAAACTTTTAACTACATTATTTATAAAAAAAAATAGATTTATCTTATAAGTTAATCAACACTAATAATTTTAAAAATAAATCTCACCTTAATGATAAAATTAAAAAAATGATATGATTCTTAAATCGAATAATAGTTTTAAATGCCTATATATAATGGAAGTGCCAAAAAACAAATAATTTTTACTAATTAATTATTCATGAAAATTTAAGCTGTTGAGTAATATGTAATTTAAAACTTGCCACATAAAATTCATTTAAAATATGAGTTAAAAAAAATTAGCTTAGAGCTTCTAACTAAGGCTTCGTTTGGGACGGCTTTTTTACTACTTTTTAAAATGGAGTTTTAGTACAAATTTTTTTTATTTTTGTACTAAAACTCCGTTTTAGAAAGCAATAAAAAAGCCGTCCCAAACGAAGCCTAAGTTTAATTCATTATGAAAAATACATCATTATTCAACGAATAAACCCTATAAACTATTAATCAAATGAAAAAATACGAGTGAAAACTTCTTTAAGAAGCATTAGGAAGTTTTGAAACTCTCAAATAGACTTTAGATTTTTGATTTGAGCTCATTTGGTCCCGGATTGAATCAAATTTGATGTCATTTGGTTCATCTTCTTCAGATGTTCAGTCTGACATCTTGACTATAAGCATGTTGAAATTGGAGATCAAGTTGGAGATCAGATGATCTCTATTTTAATTCTAGAAATTGTTAATTCACTCCAATTTAATTCTAGTAATTTTCAGTTCATATTTGTATCAAAATTCATGCTAGATCAAGACAATTTTTAGTGATGTATCATGACTGCAAAATGAGTTTTTCAGTTTGAGATGCCCTAATACTAAAATAGGCGCTGAAATAATTGGATAAAGCACTAAAACAATATATTACAATTGATGTACTTGAAATGCGAGAAACCAGGTCTTCAACTTCGGATAAATTATCCTGTGGACACCAGACAACATCCGAAGACGAATGAGAGCGAGCCATATCACTTTTTTACTGTACCAGGTGACGTGGTGCATTCTCATTCGTCTCCGAACAGTTTGATATCCGCACAGAATAATTTCTCTCAACTTGGACATAGGCCCTTAAATTTGCCTGCCTAAAGGGGATTGCTAATATCAAATTTTATCAAAAGCAACGTCCTAGGGCTTCTTTTGTGACTTTTTTAATGTTATGTAAAAATGTTTTAACAAGCAGATTCTTAGCGTAAAAATATTTTAAAAGCAACAAAAATAATAATAATCAAACATAAATTATGATTGCTATTTAAAAAGTAAAATAATAAAAAAAAATTTATCCCAAACAAAACCTTAGCTCACTATAACTTTGTCTATTTTTGAAATCAATGACATGAAGGCACAAATTAAAATTTAGTTACAGCTTCATTTGAGACAACTTTCTTACTGCTTTTTAAAACAGCATCAAACAAAGCCTAAATATATGTTTCAAACAGCATTATAAATTAATAAAATTTTAATTACTAATTACCAATCTATTTAATCTTATCAATAATTAGTCCATTTATTCTCATTAATTTAAAATTTAGCTAAAATATATTTTCAAAATATTCAAAACCACAATTATATATATATATAATTAAAATATAACTACCAAGCCATTTTTTTTTATTGAACTTTACTTTTTAAAAACCAAATTAAAAAAATAAAAAAGCAAATTCAAATTCATGATTGTATTTTTTTTTTTGAATGAATTAAATTACAAACTTAGCAATTTTTACAAAAAAAAAATTACAGCCAAGATCAATTTAGGCAACTTTTTACTATTTTCTTTATTATTATTATTATTAAAATTAAATGGACAATAATTCTTTAACAACCAAATCTATTTCAATAAGGCTATTTTTTTACTATTTTCTAAAGGAGAAATTATTCTGTGCGAATGCTGAACACTGTCCGGAGACCAACAAAAATGAGCCACGTTGATGCTACGGCTCGATACTGCTCAGTACCGCACTCGGTATTGCTGACGTGGCTCATTCTTGTTGGTCTCCAAATGTAGAATTGTGTTCAACATCCGAAGACCAACAAGTATGAGCCACGTCGGTACAACAGCTTGGTACTGTTTGAGCCCGCGCTCGGCATTGCTAACATGGCTCAATCTGGTTAGTCTCCGGATGTAAAACTGCATTCAACGTCCCCACAAAATAATTTCTCTTTCTAAAGGAGCTTTCTAATAAAAAAATTTATAATTCATAAAATTTTTTAACTAAAAAATAATTTTAAAAATCAGTAAAAAATTTATCCCAAAAGAAGCCTAAACCACACACAATTACTTCAGAGCCATGAAAGTTTGGCTTCCATCACAAACCAAAATATAAGGATAAGTGAACTAGAGATACCAGAAACTATGAGAACAATACAAAACCCAAATATGCCACAGATTACAACCACAACCAAATGCTCCTCCTAAGGGAAAAAACTTTTCTATGCACATCAATTAAAGCATAAAAACGAAGAACAAATCACCCCTTAACTTAACCAACCTTAACCATTCCTTCACCACTCTTTCTCCTCCCTTAGCACCTTCACATTCTCCATTTTTCCCCCCACACAATAGCTAACTTTATTCATTTACAAGACAGGAGTATACCCCACCATGTAAGACCGTTGAGTTCTTTCCCTTCCCTTTACCCTTTTTTATCCAATATTCCCTTCCCACTATCTCAATTCTCAATACTCAAGAGAGGCAAGGAAGAACAGAAAAAACCAAAACAAAAATACAAAAAGGAGCAGTGGAATGTTTGCAGATCTACAATGCTGAAATTACCTTGGATCTGGATGGGAGGGAAAGGACCTTGCAGGCCTGATGGTTGGCCTTGAATGCCTTGGAGATGGACATAAAGTTTGTGAGCGATGAAGCATGTCAACCATTGATGGTGTCTGGTAAGAATGGAGGAGGCTGGAACTATCTGTTGAGTTCCCCCGCGCAGTTGCCCTCTGCCATGAATGAGAGCTCAGTCCTGAAAGCACATAAGCTCTTCCAGATTCTTCATACCTCTGCCTGCTTTCCATCCTCTCCTGCATCTCTCTCAGTTCAGCATTCAGGGCAACACATAGCTGGTCACCAGACTTCCCTGCCATCGACTCCGAGAGAATCACCCGGCGAGCCTCAAGAATCGATACCGCTTCAGAAAGAGCGCCTCGCTCCGCTGCCGCCCTTGCTTCAGCAATGGTCTCTGCCGCGCAGATTCGATTCCTCTCTCGGTCTACTTCGATGGACATAGCTCTTTCTGATACTGCTTCTGGCCTTTGAATTATCACATCTTTACTGTTCAAAGTCACCACTTCTTTTGATAACGGATCTCTGTAGGAGCAACCAACTTTGAGTAGAACAATCTCTTCATCAGTCACTGGTGGAACGTTTACAGAAACAAGAAAGTCTCTTTCTTCATCTGCATACAGATCTCCAACACTGATAGAACCCTTCATTCCATCAACAACCTGATTGGCATAACTACCTGATCTTATTGGAGCAAGGTGGATGTCAGGGTGTAGGCACTCAACTTGAACAATCAATTCTTGTACCACAACGCTAAGGAGGCCACCAATGCACTGTGCAAAGGCGTCCTGAATTGCACACTCGGATTCTATGAATGAAAAGGTCCCGCCTGAAATCTCTGAGATTGAATGCATGGAAAAAGAATCATGGTCAGCACCAAAACCAAATGCATGAACTGGAATTTGATGGCCTGCATTGCCACGGATGGAAGATGGGACCAGAGATTGGTAGTCTGGAATAGGACGGTTGACTCCATTGCTGCTCGAGGATACCGTGTAGGTGTCTTGCCCATCAGAGAGGAGTATAATGCTGCAAACTGAGTTTTTCTCCTTTCGTTCTTCGATCACTTTTGCGCCTTTTCTGAGTCCATCGGCAATATTGGTGCCGCCACTCGAAACCAGGGAATTTACAGCCTGCAATACAAGCTGCCTGCCAGACTCAGTCATACGGCGAAGAGGCAAAAGACGCCGTGCGGTAGAAGAGAAAGCAACAACTGAGAGTCGATCGGAAGAGCCAAGATTCTGGATAACAAAGCCCATAGCCCGCTTCAGCAATGCAAGCTTTGTGCCAGCCATGCTGCCACTGATATCAAGCACTGTTACCAGATCAATAGGTGCCCGAGAAGGTTGATGTGTGGTTAGACTCGCATTCTGATTCCCACAAGCAATGGGACTTGCAACAGCGCAAGGGGCCTTTAGGTGGATCAATATAGAAAAAACTTCTTCAGAAGCCATCTTTGGAATTGCAGAATATTCAGGGTATGCTTTAACATCAATTGTACTGGTCAATCCATGCTCAGGAGCTTCAGTAAGAAACCCTATAGGCTCATCATCATCATAAACATTTGGTTCAGAGATGTTTAAAAGAGAAGCCAGCGGGTTTTGCCGGTTGGATAAATCTGTACGAGGAAGCCGCCGCAAAAGCGTTATTGTACTATCATCTTGTGGCCAGTTCGCCGGATTTACTCTAGCTCTTACATGAGGAAGATCAGAGTAAGTAGGACCTAAGAAAGGGATCTCCTTCCATTTAGCCCTGCAAATAGGGCACACACAACTGCCATGTTTGACATTGGAAGCAATACAGTTGAAGTGAAAGGCGTGTGAACATTCTCCAGTAAAGAGGGCACCATGGCCTGCTTTCATGCTCTCCAAACATATAGCACAGGTTTTCTGCATGAATAGTAGTTATGAGAACGTTAAAGTTATAAAAGAAATATCTTTTCAATTGAAAGTTCAAAAAAAAAAACAAAACAAAACAAAAAACTAGGCAGTGAGTAATTACAAAGACAAGGATGAAATCAAGCATAATCCAATGAAATTATACATAAAACAACACTAGCTATTCTCAGGTTCCCAGACAAAAAGAAAGGGGGGAGAATTTTAATACTGGTTAAATTTTATTTATTGAGTTGCATTTCAGTTCTTGGGGGATCAAACTTTACCCAAAACTGTTTAAAATTTTGATCTACTTAACATAAAATCTTGCTTTAATAAGTTGCAGCAAATGAATACCTCTAAATCTTATGTGCCCCATAAACCCATAGAGGTTTGAATTAAAAACCCAAAAACACTCTGACGTTGTGCCTCACAGCACAAGCTTAGAAACACACAAGCTGGATAATGAAAGCGGACAACAAGGAAAACCTTAAAACCCCACTCAGATACTATAATAAACACCAATTACTAATAAAACTTAAGCTTCGTATGGGACGGCTTTCTTATTATTTTTTAAAACAGCTTTTAAATTTAAATTTTTAATTTTTGTACTACAAAGCTGCTTTAAGAAGCAGTAAGAAAACCGTCCCAAACAAAGCATTAGTGACATGATAAAAACTTTTAGTTGGTGAGATAGATAAGAGCACGGCTGAAGATGCCAATGAATCCAGACCGCATTGCTAATAATCTTAATTTTCTTGATGATAATTGTGAAAGTAAACAGTAAATAGTAAGAACTACTAGGCTTAACATCTTAAACTCATATATTGAAGCTTTGAATAACTGATATTTAAAACATAAATACATATTGAAATCATTATTTCAAAGATTTTCAATGGGCGATGCTTCCCCCATGTACAAAGTCAACTCCTTTTCCAAACCTTTATGCATGTAATGGAGTATACAAGAAGAGCTGCTGATCAAGAATGTAACGGGCAAACATTATCTAACAACAACAACAACATCAAGCTTTCGGCCCACTACGTGGGGTCGGCTACATGAATCTTTTTTTTCTATTGTGTCATGTTAAAAATCAAATTCTCATTTAAATATAATAAAGAAGGATCATTTCTGATATTTTCTAACCAAGTCTTTTTAAGTCTACCTCTACCTTTCTTAACACAAGTCAAATCTAATACCTATATTTTCACATCATATAGCATTGAAAATTTGTTGACAACATGGATACAAAGAACATTTTTCTTCCACAATATAAAGCAAAGACTGGAAATCATTTGTCTAAATCAAAACTACATACCAGGACTTTCAACTTTAAAACATTTTTGCAAAACATTGGAAATAAGATCTTTAAATGCCACACAGTATGCTCTTAGGAAGATCACCTATTTCTACTAAGAAGCAGGTGGCAGAAAATTCAAATAGTCTAAAAAATTATGGAGCTCATGGCCAGTAGGAATTCTCAGAAAACATTGGCAGCTTTGCACTCTATTAACACAGCTCTAAGACAAGAGGTATGGATCAAAGATGAAAAAAAGAATAATAATTGCACAACCAGATTACTGATAAAATCTAACAGAGGCAAGCAAACACAAACAAAGTACCATCAGTTAAATGCCCATTTTAAATCTACTCTACAATAGTTCAGATTTCGTTTGGGACAGCTTTCTTCCTGCTTCTTAAGCTTTTTATACTAGAAAGCTACTTTAAAAAGTAATAAAAAAAGCCGTCCCAAACGAAGCCTCAGTGTCCATCCTTAAAGTTCAAAACTTGCAACATCAATGATAAGCGATGAAAATTGGCGTGGCCTCCCCCCATCCCCAAATCACCAAATCATAATAGAATGCAAAAGAAATAGTTGCTTAAATAGGATCACCAATCAATTTCTGCACGCTTATCTATTAACTTCACATAGAATCATCAATTCTGGGTTTAGGCAACATTTTCACTTCCACTGAACAAAAGTACATTCAGCAATTTTTTTTTTTTTTTTTGGGAGAAGATTCAGCGATTGAATTCCCCTAACTTCCATAGAGCAATAAGTTGACAGATCACAGAGACAATTTGGCGAAGTTCTCAACCAAACTAAATGCAAATCAAACAATAATAAAGAGAAACTATGAAGAAAAGACTAAAATTCGCAAAACGCAAAAAGCAAACCCTGCAGGTTGAAAAGTATTTTTGCCAATCAAAGAAGTGATATCCAATTAAAGTAAGGACATCGGAGAAATTAAAGAAAGATGATGCACTCCTTTCATATACTAGTCGATGGGGACTCACAAAGTAAGAGCCACAGGCTATCTCCCTACCAGAAGGCCATGAGGACCAAACAAAAGGAAATGGAAACATAATAAGAGGCCATTAAAGCAGTGGCCGAGTGGCCGGGAGTTTTGTTCCCGCCGTCGGTCCGATTTAGACTAACTTAGGTGATCGCCATTCTCAACTTGAGAGAGAGAGAGAGAGAGAGAGAGAGAGAGAGAGAGGAGTCAAAGTACTGAAACCAGATCACATGCCTCCGATGGTGAAAACTAAAGGACAAAATCCAGCAAATAAATTAGCTGGAATTTCTCTAAATATCAACCCCAAAAAAGAGACCGGGAGATCAGCAACAACCTCACATTTAACAAAAAGAAAAAAAAAATCTAACCTTGTATGATCTGCTCCCAGACTTGGACAACCGGAGACAGGAGGAGGCTGGGGTCGAGGCAATCGGCATCAGCGAGAGAAATCCTTGGTCTGAACCACTGCCGGAAGACGCCATGGAAGCGCCGGCCATTACAGCGGATGCATCCGACGTCCTCCCAGTTCCCGACCGCAGGTTCTCCTCCTCATCCCTAGTCCTCGGCTCGAATACGCACAGGTTCAGCCCTAGCGCAACCTTCGCTTTTCTCCACATACCCCCTATTTTCCCCTACCGAGCGCTCGCCTCTAGGGTTTCCCAGATCCAGGCGGCTGGGTTCACGATCCTCTCTGTTCTTACCAAGATAAAATGGATCTAACGCGCACAAGGATGCGGGTACAGCGAAAGAGGAGAAAAAGAAACTGGATGGGATCTAAAGCCGTGAAGCCGGTTCAGAAGCAAAATGCCCTTCTAACTCTCTTTCTCCGAGCCGCCATTAGAGGCTAGAGAGAGAATATGTGCTTTAAAAAGCGAAAAACCTCGCTTCCCTCTGTGGTTTTGACCTAAAGGAAGCAGCTTTTTGAAACGCTTAAGGTCCACAGGCAAAAACTTGTACAAATTTATAGACTTTCTTTTGGCTTTCGTAAGCTAATCGCCCATGGTTGTCGTTTTTCCGGGAATTTGTAACCCGGGAGGCCACGGCAGTTAGGTAATTTATCAAACATGTTGAGGGTAATATGGGAATTCTGTATCCAGATTTGGATTGATTACTCGGCCGGCGCGATAACAAGAGGCGTTGCTGGAGTGTGGGTGAAAGCTAAACGATGACCCAAGCAGTTTTTTCCTTTTACCCCTTCAATTTTTAAATTTGCGAAGTTGCACCTTTTTTTTTTTTTTGCAAACTCTGAATATCTCAACTTATTGACTTCAGAAAATAAAAATTATATTTGTCACGATTAATTACAACATCTGGCGTTAGAGAGACATAAAATTTATTGCAAAGATTTGGTAAACCTAAATAAAATAAATTAAGAGTGGTTAGAAGAAGTATAGTATGAGTTAGGTGTTGGTTTAGTAGCGAAGGCAAATGATGACTTAGTTGGCGGCAATGACCATCCGTGTTGATCTCGACAAAAGTCGTCGACTATTGTAAGAGTTTATTTCAATAGGCGTTAGCTTTATTGGCAATGTCGTGCGTAGATGTTTGTGTCAATTATGTGCGTTAACTTTATTGGAGATAATGTGTGTCTATGCTGGTTGATGGCCTGTGTCGACGTTGTTGTCAATAAAATGCATTAACCTTGATGATGTAAGGCATTCCGAATTGATGTTGATAGTACGTGGATGTAAGTCGTATTAGTGATGATGTGAGCCAGCATTGGTGTTGACGATGTTCATTAATCTATTGGTGTTGGTGTGTGTCAATAGTCATGTCAACCTTCTTAGCGATGTTATGTGTAATGGTTAGTGTATACAGCATGCTTCAACGTTGTTGGAGATGGCATGTTCTACTTTTAGTTTGACGGCAGTCTATAGATGGTAATCAAGCTATGGTAGAGGTGCAACAGTAGTAGGGCAACAATAGTTAGATAATTGTGGTCGAGCGATGTTAGCCAAGCGACAGTGCACGATTAATGGTGTTTAGGTGACGACGATTATCAATCTTCATCATCATCTAGCAAAACTGTCTCCAACTCCAGATGTCCTATCCCATTCGTATGAAGAATGGGGAATATTTATAAATTTTCATAGTTACGTTTTGATTTTTATTTTTATTTTTTTGTCAAAATTCACAATCGATTAGTATATATTGATTGCATTAATCAAAACTTTTTTTAGGCATCTAATTGATTTAGTGACATTGAAATTGAGAAATTTTAGGCTCATTATATTCCTCTCTTCAAGACGAATATTTTACCTATAACCACAGAATATTTAGAGATCCTTTGGTACGTCAAACAATAACTTGAAGTTTTTTACTATACTTTTAGTGATTGGTTTATATTCATTTAGACTTAAATCAATGTGTTTTGAGTCTCATTGGGTTTATTAAACTCGGAGTTTAGATCATCTCGAATTTAATTCTGAAAATTTTTAATTCAAATATTGCATCAAGGTCCTTGGTTGAATAGGTGGATGATTTAGTTATTTTCAAATATCAAAATTTATGTTGCTTGAAAACAAATTTGATCTTCATATTTTTTTGGCGAAAAATTATCTTTAAAAAATTATGAGGTGAAATCACTTCTAGATCTCAACATAGAGCTCCCTTCAAGAAAATATTATTATGCACGGAGTCTAGACAAAAGGCGTGTAGACGCAGCCTTTTGTCTAGACACCAGTCAGGTGCAGCCACTTATGCTTAAAAAATGCCACGTGGCTATACCTGATGAAATTCGGACTCAGCATGTAATAATTTTTTTCCTTCAAGGCCTTGAATTAAATAAACTATTTTCAATTTCCTTTGCTCATATATATAATTAAGTGGATCATTCATAGCTCTTGCTTACTATATTGGCCATGTCAGGATATGAAAACATAACAAAACTTTATAAATTATTTCTGCTAAAAAAACAATCAAGAAATTTTGCTCCAAACTCTTACAAGTTATCAAAATTAGCCCTAAAAGCTCCAATGGGCATAAAAATTTTGAACACCAAGTCAAACACGTTAAAAAAAAAAAAAGATTCACAGGGACCCAAGACAGCAAGAATAGATCAATTTAAGCTCGAAATTGGGCTCGAATATACCTCGCAGGTCGAATCGGTTGCTAACAATCGTCGCCTACAACAACCGCTGTCATTGATATAAGTATAAAAATTTTATAATAAAAAAATAATATAAACATTAATTTTTTAAAAAAATAATATTTAAATATTATGCATGTAATTTTCCTCTTATACAATTCATGAGAGTAATTATAAAGAAAATTCTATAATAAAAACAAAAATCATTTTAAAAAAATTAGTCACGTTATAATCCAAATACAAAAAAAAATTATAAAAATAACTTAATTTAGTTTATTATTTCATACCATTAAGATTCCCTTATTTTATCCTCCATTAAGGAGTATGCCAACCATTGTCCTTTGAGCCCCACCCTTATTTATTATAACAAAACCAAACAGCCGGCAGGAGTTGGATTATAGTGCTAGCGGTAAGATGTCTATTTATTTAATTAATATTTGTTTGACCACAATTTTCACATTTATTATAGTAATAACAATATTAAAATAATTATTTGTTTTATGGGGTTATCAAAAAATAAAAATTCAACAAAGGCTCGGCTCATCTCTACTTCTAATTGTAAATGGATATATATATATCAAGGGGTGTCAATATTTGACATGATCTGAAAATCGATTCAAATGTGGAAGTTCTTGTGATGCCCCAGAATCAAATAGTGAAAGGATTCGTCTGACATTCTGATCGAACTCCATTCCAGTTGCCTTGCTCGGACCTGAAAATTTCAACCACATATAATGAGCTTACTAGCCCAGCAGGTCACCAAAGCCTACAACTGAAATCAAAGCACGGCGATGCTATCAATATGCAGGTCAATCAAGTCAAGTCAATCAATGGTCAATGAGTCTATGCAATACGGAAATCTAGAGTCAATGAAATCAATAGTCGATGCAGCGGAAATCAAATCAGTAGTCAATGCAGTACGGAAATCGATAGTCAATAATCAATACAGCGGTAAAAACATCGATAAATCAATACGCCACAGCAATCACATCAGTAAGTGACTGGAAGCCAATATCTATCCATCGTAGCAGTGTCTATCAATCAATACTATCAGTTCAATCAATTGTGTCGTCTAGTCAATCAGTTGTATCTATATCATTTATCAAATCAGTCAATCCAATTATTCAATACGATTTACTCGATATCAATATACAGTATGATACTACGGCAGCGAGGACGGTTCAATAATGACGACGTACGATGCTACAATAGGAAGATCATCTCAATCAATAGAGCACTTTCCAGTCAATTATATCAATCGGCTCAACTCCCAATAAACAAGCTAATCAATACGGCGAAAGATCGATTGAAATCAAATCAATACAATGAAATCATCAGCTCAATAGAAATCAATACAATCAGCTCCAAAAAGGAATCTATTCTACGATAAATCAAATCCATACGGCAATAATCAATTCAATCAATCAATCGATAATCGGCACGACGAATCAATGTATCAGTATATCAATAACCTATCAGGATCTGTCGTATCAATAGTATCCATATGTCAATACCATAATCCATATCAATGTCGATGTCGGTATCTATCAATCGATAATCTATGTCAATGTCGATGTCAATATCTATGAATCAATACACAGATTCCATATCAATATCGGTGCCGGTATCTATGAATCAATCAAGTCGATAATATCAATCGAAAAAGCAATACGATAAATCAATACAGAATCAATGGTATCAATGAATCTATAAATCTATGCCGTCCATATCCATATCAATGTCAATAATCAATAATCAATAGTATCAATGCTCAATGATCAATCAATGGAATCAATGAATCCGTACGATAAGAAATCAATACGATAAATCCATCAAATCAATTCATCAATCGGAAATCAATAAATCAATGCATATCAGGAAATCCATACGATGCAAGATCATACAATGTCATACAATGGTCTTACTCGACAAGCACAAACACTAGCTATGATCAACCAGGTTAAACTGGCTATTATCAATAGTGCTGTTGTAAAATCCATATTGCTGTTGTAGATATCCGTACGTTGGTTTCAATCAATAAGAGTCGTCACTCTTTTTGCCCGTCGGCCGCCCGTCGGCATATAAAAACTCCTTATGACTCCCATCTATAGTGCTGTTGTAGAAATCCATGATCGATGTTTAAAGGAAAGCCCGTTGGCCCACCATCCTGTACAGGTCAATATCTATCTCCAACCAACGTTCAACCAGGTTCCCACTTATCTTTCAGTAACAATCAATTCAATGAATAGTCAATGCAATAATCGATGCAATAAGCAATATTAAAGAAATCTAGAACAATCATATCAATAGTCATACACATATCAATTCAATCCATCAATTTCGGGAAAATCAGAAATCGTACGAAAAACGGGCAGAGTAACGGCAGTCTACAGAATTTACACAAAAATCTCCAGAAATTATAATCCATCAAATTAATACAGAACGTGCACAACAACATTATAAGACTATTCTTCTACTGTTCAAACCAATTCGGACATCATAATAAATTACAGTCAAAATAAAACCCCGCAGAATCAAAACGGATCGGACGAAATCTTCCAGAAAATGCTTAAAACGTGTAGAATAATCATCTCTACAACATACCAAAAGTTATGCGGTGAAATCTTCGCCAGTACCAAACCGGGTACGAAAATCACTTACAAAAACACAAATCTGAGCACCATTTTGCAAAACCTCAAAATCTTCGAAAACAGAAGTAGGGTTCGGAGTCCTTACAGCGAGACAAACAAAATATCCAACAGCAACGAACGACGAAAATCGCTCCGCGGGCCCCGAAATCGGACTTCCTCCTTTGCTTTTCCTCTCTTTCTCTCTCCCCAAATCAGATATTTTGATTTTAAATGATTTTCTCTCTCATCAAAACGAGCTGATTTTCTTATATCATTAAGCTGATCGGCCCGGCCGATCGCCAAATCGTCCCGGGACGATCAGACCAAAAATATCGTCCTGGACGGTTCCCAGGACTATTTTCAGGACGATATTTTCTACAGTGCAGATCGGCCTGGACGATCCCACTATCGGCCCGGACGATTCTGAGAGGAAAGTCCAAATCAGAGAGGAACAGTAAGGGAACGAGGTCTCACAGTTCTGGTCAACCCGAACTCAAATCGGGTCGAGTTCGGGTTAGGGATTTCGGCTGACTCGGAAACTTGAAATCAACCAAGTTTCACCCATTTTTAATTAATTTAGGAATGTTTTAAAAGATTGTTACGAAATAAGTAAATGCTATTTCTAAAAAATAATAAATCATGTTGCCCAAACTGAATTAAGCTTGAGTTATCTTAAATTGATTGAAGTAAATATTACATTAATTCGATTTATACTTAAATAAATCAAATTAAAAAATTATATTAAACATACCCGAAGTAGATCGGGTTCGGGTTGACCCGAATCTGAAGCGTGTAGGATTCGAGTCCGAAAAACCTACCCGTTTGCAAAAACGGATCGGGTCGAACAGCGTCAGGTCAGTTCCGAGTTGGACCCAAACCCAACCCTTAACCCGATTTTGACAACCCAATAATATATTGTGATGCCTCAGAATCTAAATTGAAAGAATTATTCAATTATTTTTAATAAACAACAACCAAAATTATCTAATATAATCCATCAATAATAAACATCAAAACAGATTCTATAATTCAAAACATCAATGTACACATATGTATTCATTCCAAAAATCATTTACACTATTCAGGACTGTGGGTCTCCGAAAGAATGCTGCTCGTGTGATTCGAATGCAAAGAGTACGATCACACTGTCCCGTAGGATAAAGTGGTCGTAGACCTTTACAATCGACACAAGTAGGCCGATGGAAGAGCAGACGGAGTTATAGATACGATTAGCCATGGAGTATAGCGGCTTTCACCTACCAACCTCAATGGATAATAATATCTATAACCCAAAAGTTCACGAGATTTCCCCCATTCGATACATCAGCTCGAATGGGGTTTATTTGATTGTGGGGATCGGTTTCCTACGGGCGCAATCCCCGTAGTTAATTACATCCTAAGCCTTGACTTAGGAAAATTCTCGATTAAGGATGTTAGATTATCTTCTCCAAATGGGTTTAGTGCAAAGGAGGTTTCTAGGCTTTCCTAATCAAAGGGAAGAAGGTCCCAACTTGGCTCAATCAGATCACACGGGGTTCAGTCAACATTCGGTCGGTTCGAAGAAGTGAAAACTGGAGAAAAGAAAGAGACAACGCATCTCAAACAAGCATGAGAGAAAGAGGAAAGTGGCGTCATCTGTGTGACACAGATGGGTAGGATTTATAACTTCCGAAAGAAAAGAAAGCTTACCCACTAATAAGGCGTATAGTGGTACACCTGTACCACTCACCTTTAGACCCTAAATCTATAAAAGATGCAGTTTCGTACATACGATACTGACATATACGATCTAGCTAATGCGATCATGGACTTATTCCTTGCCTGACAAAGGAAGCCAGCTAAACCCACCTAACCGTATGAAATCCATGCTATCCAGTCCATATGAAAGATGGGAGGATAGTTTAGACATTGAAATTTGGGATCGACAACTAGAGAAATTCCTAAGTGATCCCACACTTATGAGTGGTATTATGCACCTAAAACTAATGCAATTAAATTTTAATTTTAATTGGTTGCTAATGCAATTTATGCTGGTTAAAGTCTCCAAATCAGATATGTATGAAATTTTTAAAAAGGCTTATAAAAAATAATTTTTTGAATGACTAAACTTCCATAGGTCCGGCACTTCATCCTCATAGGCCAGATTATCCGGACTCTACCCACAGGCGGGGAAGTTTGTCTAAAAGAAGAGAGAATACGTGCATGCGCCCCCGGACGATTCCGACTATTTTCTAGAATCGTTATGTTTCTACGTGAGTTAATCTTAAACTTTTATTATTAATTACGAGTAGAAAAATTTTATCCCTAAAAGTAGGGCTGTCAATATTTGACACGACACGACAACCCGACCCGGACCCGACCTGAAAATTTCGGGTTCGGGTCAACCCGAACCCGAACCGGGTCAGGTTCGGGTTGACCCGGAAACCCGAAAATGACCCGGAATGACCCGCTGCCCGCCCTGACCGGAGCTGACCGAAGCTGCCCGCGCGGAGTTCGAGTGGACCGGGTCTGACCACGCGTCGCATCGTGCGTCACGTCGCGTCTGCTGGCGCATCACGCGTCGCGCGTCGCATCGCTCCCGCGCGGAACTGCGCCGCTGCCGCGCGCCGCTGGCCTGCCGCGTCGCTGCGCCGCTGCGGAACCGCAAACCGTGCCGCCGCCGGCCTGCTGCGCCACTACGCCAGGATTTCGACCCGAATTCCGGGTCATGTCGGGTTGACCCGAACCCGAAGCGGGTCGGGTTCGGGTCTAGGATTTCGACCCGTTTGCCTATCCGGGTCGGGTTATGGTCGACCCGATTGAACCCAGGTCAGTTTCGGGTTCGACCCGAACCCGACCCGTGACCCGAAATTGACACCCCTACCTAAAAGAGCCTAACGGTCAGGCACAAGCACATGTAAGAAAGAAACCTATGAAAAGCATGCTGGTTCTACTGCGCAAACAAAGTAAACAAACAACAATAAAAATAAAATCCCACGAAAAAGAGTGTCCATGACAAATGTCATATAATATTACATCACAGAGTACAGAAAAATAAGGGTGGCCGGGCTCCACCGACAACAACCCGGGAATGACGCAAATCTTTAAAATGAGGCATTTTACATCTTCAGTCTTCATCTTGATTCGCCCATAGATCGTCTTCTCTCCTTCCAGCTCCTCGTAGTGGGTCCTCCAAAAGGATGCCTAAATGAAAAAAGAAACCCCCTTGTAGGGGTTTTCTTTTCCCTTTGGACTCATATTCACTTAAAATGCTCCATTTTAATGATTTTCACAACAATTACCATCAAATACATTACATTATTAAAAATAGAAGATCTAGACTCTCCTGTAGGGGTTATCCTAAGCAATTTATAATAAAAATTCATCCAAGCAGTTATATATATGAAAATGCTGAAAAATAAATCACACTTGGCCGTGCTCTGATCATTGGGGGCTAAACAGCTGAAACATGTACCTAAAGCAGTTATACATTTATTATTATTAATTTTAGCCCCCTTTTTAGCGCTGTGTAAGCACGGCCACCTGCAGGAAGACAGCATTAGTATGAAAAAAAGCGTGCCTAACCTATGGGTATTCTAAGTGTAGAAAAGAAAAGAGCAAAAAAAATGTCACAGAAAAGCATCACAGAAAAGCTACAACAAGTAGCAAAAACAAACAGCACACAGGTCACATGCAGAGCATCACAACATAGCACAGAAAAGAAAAACAAAACAACAACCTAACCTAAAGCTACTAGTCGTGTCCTATCAAACTCATCTAAGTGGGTGAAAGCTGTGTGATTTTGGTAGATCCTATATGGGATAGTTTTAATTAGAGTATTTTGTATATTTTTTTTGTTTGTTGAAAGGGGCAAAGGAAAGATTTTGGTTAAAGTTCAAATATTAGTATTTTAGGATTGATTTTTTAGGATGTTTTTATTTTAATGTTTGATTAATTATCATATTTATTTCACACCGAGACCGTGAGGTTTATTTCGCCTTCCTTTGGGCTAACTTAATAGCCTCGTAGACCTGGGTTACCCAGTGATAATTAACTTTGTTTGATTATTGTAGTTTGTTATGAAAAGAAACGAAAGAGGTAGATTAAGTATTTTATTAATCACATTTGTTGGTTGATTTTAGAAATTATTCTAAGGTTAGATATTTATAAGTATCTTATTCTAATGAATTTTAATTTAGGATTTGATCTCCTAATTAAATCTACCTCTTTTAAATCTTAGGTGGATTAAAAGTTAATTATTAGATTAGTTGAATTGATTTAGGTTTACATTTTAGATTTAGAATTCAATAATTACAAATGTTAATAATAAATTGATTAAGAATTAAATGTTTTAATAGGTTTTTAGAAATTAGATTAAAATTGATTAGTTGATTATTAATGAATTAAGAAAACAAAATCTAAATCTAGGAAAACGTGTCACTAGGTTTTCGTTTTAATGTTTCTATCTTATAGGGAACATGCACCATAAGTCTATATTTTCTAAGATTCGGTCCTTAGTTTTTTTGTCCTAAAATGTCACTAGTGTTGTAGGACTAAAACAAGATTTTGTTTTCTAATTCCTAAGACTTCTATACGGATGTCACAAGGTTTTAGGGATCTAAAGAAAAAAAGCAATCCTAAATATAATTGAAGTTTCTAAGGCCCTAAGGGAAGGAGACGTGCAATCATCTAGGCCCCTAAAGGTTTTCTAAGTTTTTAAGGAATCTTATAGCACCGGGGGCTATGACCCGGTGGTTCCGCCCGTAGCTCCCCTACCGGAATGAATAGAGGCGATTGATGCTCGGATCCGATTATCCTAGCTCCTTCTCCAAATGCTCTCACGCTCCTTGTCCATTGCTTTCCAAAAGGTACCTCGCATGTCATAGAAGAAAGAGGGATCAAAGCATGTTCTATAAGCAAATAATAATATAAAGGAATGGAAATGCAATTAAAAGACTAGAACGTACCTTTCACACACTGGTCGAGTCGTTTATGATTTGGTTTCTCCTCATTTTGCAAGCATGTAGTGTCAAAACACGAAAGAAACAAACAAAGAAAGCTAACGGTGAAGTAAAAGACAACTAAAAGCAACGAAACAAAAAAAAGAGAATGAAAACCGTATATAAAAAGGATGTAGGCATTGTTATTTTGGACACACTTCTTTAAAGACAAGTGCATCCTAAAGCAACATCAACAATGCCCTTTAATGTTCCCACAATCTAAATGAGGCACTTTATATGTTTGACCTCTACCTACAACATATTCTAGACACATCTAATAACCACTAAAGGGAGACTAACTCCTAACACTAAGTCCAAGAATAAAATCCTCTTTTGTTTTACATTCATCCAAAATTCTTTATATATATATATTTTTAGAGGCTAACATTAAAGGAAACTGACTTCAATAAGCAAGGATCATCTAACTCCAAAAAGACACTAAAGGCCTTCTAACACAAAGCTACTACTAAAGTTTTAAAACCCCAACATTTATCTTTTAGAAACCAATGTAAATCAATATGACGACAATTCACACATTAACCATCATCTCATTCTAAGAAAGACTACTAAGAGATTTTACTACACTAGGCAAGTCATAAAACTAGGAGCCTCAAACCACTCTATGAAAAATTTCTAAACAAAACACTACACAAAATCCTACAAAAGTCATCCACCCAAAATCTCTTCTTTTGTTAGCCCCAAAATCCTACAAAAGACCCACAATCAAGTACCTTATTCTTCATTTGGAGTGGGGTATATATAAAAAAAAACTCAAAGCTTTCCAACGAGAAGGTTTTATAAAAATCCCTTATTGTAGAGCTTTTATCATAAAACATTCACAAGACGAAAATACATAAAATTTCAACACAAGCCGATTCGCAAAACTCATAAAGCAAAACTTCTCGATGCAAAACAACTCATAAAGCCTTTTGCACAAAAAAAAAAAAAAAAACAACCATAGAACGATTCACAAAATCTTTCAATACGAAATAATTCATAAAACCTTCCAAATCATCCTCATTCTCCCAACAAAGAATCGCAAACAAAAAGACTATTTAATCTCGCCAACACAAATTCAATAGAAATATTAAATCCAGAAATATATGCTACTTTACATGCTAATGGAAGAAAATTCATTTATAGCAACATAAACTAGCCTCCAACATTAGACATCGCTCACATATAAAAAAGAAGATTGCATGCAATTGACGTTAACCCTTATCATTTCATTAGCATACAAAGAAACTAGAAAATTAACGAAGATCGTAGAAAATTCATCAAAGAGAAGGCTCATCTCAAGCACATTTTAATGTTACCCAATTTAATGCAAGAAATTATGCACATCACGTATCAAAATGAATACTAATTCTTTCAAACAAAAGTCTTAGAAAATAGCATATATAAAGACTAGAAAAAGGGCAAAGCTCAACGTAGAGTTATATACATAATTCAAGTAGCAAGCTACACACCTAAATAGATGAATTGCTATAACTACCTCCCACCTCGTTGCCTTATATAAAACAATGCATGAAAACATTTAATGCAACATGGATTTAAAGAAGAAAGCTTTCCAACCTTCACCCTTTTCTTCTCTTTTGGAGAGAATAAGGTCCATCAACAAGTATTGAACAAAAGAGGCATGATCCATGAAGGAATGACCTTCATCTCTACATACATTTCATCAAATAACCAACTTTGTTTTCAGATTTTTTTAAATGTAGAAAAACAACTAGAAATCTATATTTGGAACATTTCACCAAATGGTTAAATTACAATACTTGAGCAAATGAGAACAAAAGAAATAAGGATTTAGCAACCATGATATTTGTTTCATATCCTATAACAAAACAAAAGATTTTTTTTTTAAAGATAATCATGACATGAGTTCTAGCGGAAGTATATAAACTATTAGTTTTAGATAGACATATTGAAGCATGCTTGTAAATCTAAATTTCTCCAACCATTGAAATGACACTCCAATAACATAGATAATAACACATTGAGTTCGCAAAGCACTTGAGAAATTCTTTCTAAGCATGTATGGAATATATAACTACTCACTAGTCATGGATACAAGCAATCTCATTCATCATTTGATTTAGAATGGATATAAATTCCTTCCAACAATTCATATTTTTCATGCTACATGCCACCAACAATTCCAAGTAATTTTCTAATCCAAGTTCATGAATTTGCTCTCATACCCAAAACAAGCCTTTACAACATGAATACATATGAAAGTTTTATTTTTAACAAATTCTCATAGTGATGCAAACAAAATAGTTCATAAGTGGAATATCAAAGATGTAAAGGTTCCAACTCAAATCTTCCTACATATGCATTTTTTTTTTAGGCATAACAAGCTTTATACACTACAGGAAAAATGTCAAATACCGGCGGTTTATGGACCGTCGGTATTACCAGCGGCGTCACCGGCGGTCTAGCCGTCGGACTATAACGACGGCCAAACCGGCGGCTTAGCTACGATACACCGCCGGTAATACCGACGGTCTATAAACCGCCGGTAAACCGCCGGACATCAATATGAACCGGCGGTTTACCGGCGGTCTAAACCGCCGTTGATAAGTGATTTTTTTCCGGCGGTCCAGACCGCCGGTAAAAGCCCTAATACGAGACCCCTCGCTCCGCTCATTTCATTTTCACTCTTTCCTTCTCTCTCTCGGTCGCTCGATGTACCGTGTCCTCCGCTCGTCCGATCAGCCCCCGACGAAGGAACTCCGACCGCCGACCCCAGTCCGACCACCGCCGATGAGTCTACTCGGACGCCCGACCGCCGACCGATTCCGACCCCAAACAATCCGATTTCTATTTTAAGGTTATTTTTTATGGTTTTTCTTTGATTATTTGGTGCTACTCCATGTTATATTATCTTTTTAGTTAATGTTTCATACTTTAAAAATGTGGGAGAGAGTTATGGAGCATAGGTTTAGGTGTGATACTAATGTTTCTCAAAATTAATTTGGATTAATGCTTGGTAGGTTTACAATGGAAGTCATACATTTTTTGAGAGGTTTGATGAAGAAATATAATGAGAATAAGGAGGATCTATATATGATATTTATCTATTTAGAGAAAACATATGTTAATATTCCAAGAGAAGTGCTATTGAGGGTTCTTAAGAAGAAAGGAGTTAATAATGCTTATATTTAAATCATTATTGATATGTATGTAGGAGCTATTACTTGTGTTCAAATACATGGTGGTTTGATCAAGTATTTTCCTATTTCGGTTGGATTATATCAAGGATCAGCAAGAAGTTCATATCTTTTTTGCTTTACTCATAGATGTTCTCACTAGACATTTGTGAGAGGATGTACCTTGGTGTATGCTTTTTACTGATGACATTCTTCATGTTTGTTGACCTCGATTTTTGTTCGAGTGTCATTGAGGGCCTTTGATTGATTTAATCAAGCCCATAAGGCTCAATTCGAGCACAAATCGGCTCGAGTTGAGTCGAATTAGGCTCGATCGGGATCAATTAGTCTTCCTTGGCCACATCGAGTTTGTTATGATTTGAGTCATCATTTTATTTAAATTTAATTGGGTTAATTTGACCAAATTAAATTAAATTTTGAATTGACTCGAATCTAATTTTGAGCTTAAATTTATTATTAAATCAAGCAATTAAATCGATGGCTAAATCACCTCAATTCCCTCTTAATTAGCCTTAGGATGAATCCTAGCCGTAGATCTAAGGGTTTGATCATTTAAATACTCTTTTAGAGCTTCATGAGAGGGGGTTGGCTTCTATTCTCTCCCTAGCCACTCTCAACCCTGACTTTTTGGTGTGAGAGCTCTTCCAACTTCTCTCACCTTCTTTCACTCAAATCCACCTGTCAAACTCCGTCGACGGCGATCTTCCAACAAGATCAAGGCTAGATTCATCCAAGGCCTCGATCCGGTTGATCCAAAGCTTGTTTGATCGTGATTTCAACTAAAGGAATATACGAGGACAATCTACAAGCTCAACCGTATAAAGAACTTGAAGATCCAACGGTGAGATTCCTCAAAACTTTAGATCTAGATCACTACACTTAGATCTATATAGTTTTTTTTTTAAAGTGCTTTTTAGATCTTTCAAATATCATCCCATGCTTTCTCTTCATGATACTAATCTATATTTAAAATTTCATTAAGTTTAGATGTCTCAATCGAGAGAATGTTTTTTTTTGTTTCTCTTTTCTTTTCTTCATTTAAAAATTATATTTATTATGTTTAATATTATTATTATTTTAAGTAATTTTTAATTTTGGATTGTCATAATTTAGTTTGTCTTTGAATTCAAATTTTCCCAAATTTGAAATTCAAATTCTTTCATAAATTATAAAATCTATTTTTATGAAAGTTTTTTTTTTTTTTTTTTAAATTTTCCCTCCATTGGATTTTGAATTAATTAGAATGACTTAATTCATTCTAAATCAAACCTCCAAAATTAAGGAAGCATTAAAGCCTCCTTAATTCCCTCCATGAATTTTGAATTTGAAATCCTTAATTCCCTCCATGAATTTTGAATTTCAAAATTCAAACATCCCTTAATTACTTTCATAAAATATTATTTTATTCTATTTTAATAATTATTTTTAAATTCTTACTATTTTAAATTATTTTTAAATCCCTTTATTACTTTAAACTTCTAAAATGCATAACTTTCTCGTTTTTAATCCGCTGTCAACGCACAGCACTTTGATTTGAGCGTATTTGAATTCTGCACACTCTAAAGTTAGCTTTGCTCAAAAAGTTTTGATCTGTCTGCAGTTATTTTGAAAACAGTCAATAGCACTATTTTAAAACTATTTAATTATTGTCTTTAAACTTTGAAATTGCGTAACTTTCTCGTTTTTAGTCGGATTTTGATGCGCAGCATCTTGTTTTGGGTTTATTTTGAATTCTGCATATTTTAAGACTATTTTTAAATAAAAATTACATCTGTATTTTCTGTTATTCCAAAAACAGTGAAATGACACTATTTTAAAATATTATATTATTGTGTTTAAACTTCGGAAAATCACATTTTCGTCGTTTTAAATCGGATTTTGACGTATAACCCCTCGTTCTTTTTAGAAAGACGAGCTTTATGTTTTGAAACCATTTTCAGCCCTTGGTTTTGGCTGTTTTGACAGGTTTTAGTTTTCGATCGCTATTCCGAGTCTTTTCCCTACTAATTAAATACTCATTATTATAATTATTTTAAAATATAAATTATTTTCAAACCCTTTTTTTTGAAACCTCGATTGGGCGGTCAGTGGGTCTCCCCTATATTTATGTAGATATGAACTAACCTATTTTTAAATTAAATTATTTTTTTTAAAGATTATATATATTTACAATTATTTTGAGTATTTGCGAAATTACTTATGTTATTAAATTCTTAATTCCGGGAGATCCGCTATTGCATGAAATTTTAGGCATGGATTCTAAATGTGAAGAGCAATCATGGGGGAGTGGATGGTTGAGTCCCAATCATTCGCTAATCCCTTCATTAGGTGTTTTTATTTTCTTGTTGTTCGTAGCTTGCATGTATAGGTTGCACCACGAGCACTTAGCTTAGGTTCTCCTATATTTAAGGACATGGTGTGTTTATTTCATTTTTGTACTCCCACACATTTATTACCTTGAGGGTTAGACAAAACATCACTTTAAACTCCTACAACGTAGTGACACCCTAAGGACAATAATTAAGGACTCGTCTAGCGAACTTAGAAGTTTTCTATGAGCTAGGATAGATCCCGAATTGACATGAAAACTTCAATACTTAAACTTAGTGACATCATAAACCTATCAAAATTTTCTAGGAATTTTTAGGAGCTTTTAGAGCCCTTAATTAACCAACCCTAATTAACCGGCTAATTAAGGCCCCAAGACCTTCCGGAAATTACAATAAATACACCCTAGGTCAGAAAATTACCCATAATATCTCAAACTGACCAGAACCCGACCATTGACTTTAGATAAATAGGGCTCCCTAGTTTGACTTTAGGTTGACCCCTAATTTGACTATAGGCGGAAATTACCTTTTTGCCCCTGATAAATTATTAAAAATTATTAAAAATCCCAAATCCCCTCCAAACCCTAGGGGATCACTTTCTCAGGTCATCCTTGACTTTTGGGAGTGATTCGACTCAGTTTGGGGCTGATTTGGGCCAAAATTGCAAAATAGGGTCTTCTCCTAATTAATTTAGAAATTTCCATAAATACCCCAGATTTAGAAAATTCATAACTAATTGTAGAAAAATCCAAATTAGGCAAACTCACTTGCATTAAACTCCAATTAGGGTCTAGTATTTATTAAAAATTTTAAGTTTCCAGAAGCTGGCCTAGATTAGAAAGTCAACCTTTTGGTCAACCCTAGTCTATAGGATAGGGCCCGAAATTTAGAAAATTCATAACTTTGCCTAGAAAACTCTGATTTCAGTGTAATACCTGTCTAACTACTCGTATTAAGGTCTAGTATTTTCCTAAGGTGATGGAAATCCCAGACTTAGCCTTTTTCCCATAGTGACCTTTTGGACCCTTAGCTTAGTTCAGAGGAGGACCTAGAACTTTCTAAAATTGGCTAATATCACTTAAACTTTAAATGTCAGTATCCTAAGCTCTTAAAATTGAACAACAAATTGAAATAATTAAAATGGACCTAACACTAATATTTGAACTTCAACTAAAATATCCTTTTCAGACTCTCAACAAATATGAACTATAGATAATTTTAACTAATTACCCTGCTTAGGACATATCCAAACCACACTAGCCTTACACACACATAGAATTGTTTGCTAGGGCACCACTTCTAGATCTAGGTTAGGCCGCTGGGATTTACTTTTCTGCTGTGTGCCGGAGCTTTCGCGGATTTCATTGCATGCTGTTTGAAAAATGATTGGTGTGTTTGCTTACATTTATTGCACTCTGTGATGTGATGAGCGCTAGACTTACCCCTAGGTTAGGAACGATATATATATATACTGTTCTTCCGTGCAGGTGGCCATGCTCAATGCTAATAAAAGGGGGGCACCATTATATTTTCTAATGTTGTCTTATGCAGGTGCTTGCTCAGCCCCCCCCTGAATAAATGAGGGCTAAATTAATAATTATAACTGCACAGGTGGAGCTGCTTAGCCCTCAAAATTAAGAGCATGGCTTGGCACAGGGTCAATGGTGTTAGCATTTTCATTTTCATATAAACTGCTTGGGATGATTTTTACTAGGATAACATTGCAGGAATTCTTAGATTTACTGTTTTTTTTCAATTCATGTAAAAATTTGTAATAATTGTTAAGAGTTGTGAAAACAACTATGAGTCGGGATATTCTTATCCAACTCAGACTCCAAAAGAAGAAGGCATCCCTAAAGGGGAGAGTCTTATTCCATTTGGAAGACTGAGTTGGATGGCTTTAGATATCCAAAGAGAAAAGACAATACCCCATATTGGAGGAATTGTCTCTTCGTTTGGATATTCAAGCCACGACGGATCCAAGGAGTCCAAGGAGGAGAGATCCAAGGAGTCCGAGGAGGAGAGATCCAAGAAGTCCGAGGAGAAGATATCCAGAAGACCAAAGATTGAAGACCCAATATCCCACTCAAAGTTGTTGGCGTCTGTCATAGGCTTAGAAATCCGGGTTGTTGGCAGTGGGGCCCGGCCACTTTATTTTCTGTATATCTGGGGTGTAATAAGGGCAATTTGCCTATGGCCATTTAGTTGATTAATTTTGGATTTATATTGATGTGTTTACCTGATTGCGCAGTAGAATTACCTGCTTTTTCTAGGTTTCTTTCTTGCATGTCGTTTTTGTTTTCGCCTGGATTTCGTAGGCTCTTCTAAGGACTATAAAATTTTTATACTCATAACTAATTTCTAAAATTTTAAGTTATAAATAACATAGAAATCTAACGAACCTAGGGAATTGCCGGAATCGTCCGGGGTCGCATGCATATTACTGCATTTCTTCTTTCCTTGCTATAAGACATCTCCCTGCCTGCGGGTAGAGTCCGGATAATCTGGCCTATGAGGATGAAGTGCCGGACCTAGGGAGACTCAGTCTTTTCTAAAAATTTATTTTCTATAAGCCTGTTTTTAAAGTTCTATAGCATTCATGAGCTGACAATTCAACTAGCATGCATTGCATTAGTAACCAACTGATTAAAATTTAATTGCATTAGCTAGGAGCATCTAACCCACATAAGTCCAGGACCACTTAGGAAATCCTCTAGATGTCGGTCCTATTTCCAATAACTGTACTACCCACCCATCTTTCATAATTGACCTGACAGCATGGTTTTGAATCGATTAGGTGGTTAGCTAGCTCCCCCATCCAGGCCGGGATAAGTCCAGATCTTTGTATTGCATTAGCTAGGACACTGGTCTTAGTGTGTGTCGAACACTAAGTCCAATCTAGATTTAGGGTTCGAGGCTACTACACTCGGTCTCGTAGTATGCCTAAAATAGTAGGTAGGTTCCTTCTTTTCAGGGACTCTAAATCCTACTTATCTGCGTCACAGGATGACGCCGCCTCTATCTCTTCTCTCACGCATGCGATCGAGTGCTTGATTTATCTTCTCCAGTTTCTATTTAGTACCCTAGAGCCTCCGAATGCTGGTATGAGCCATGTATGTTTGATTCACCCCTTCGGACCCTTCTTCCTCTTGGATAGGATTTCCTAGTCTATACCCATGTGCCAATCCCACTTTAGGAGAGGATAATGTATGATCCTTAATCGAGAGTTTTCTCAGGCTCCGGCCTGGGATGTAATTAACCACGGGGGCTTGCGCCCGTGGGAAACTTGATCCCACATCTACTAAACCCCATTCGATCTCTCATATCGGATGGGGGAAACCCGTGATTTGGTTATGTATATTACTACCCATCGGGGTGTATTAGCGACAGCCTCTATCCCCAATGGTCAGTCGTATGCACGATCCAATCTGCCCTTCCAATCGACCCGTTCGCGCGGTGCTCTTTCGGAGGTCCACAGGTTTCTGGCGACCACGGTGGGACCAGTTTCTCTCTCCATCTTTGGATTCTATATTATCCTTTCTTGTGTGTACTCCGGGATTGGTACTCCTTAGATTAGGTCCGTCCCACTCTTAGTTAGGGTCTCTTCTTAGTTAGGGTTCCTTCCCCTTAGCTAAGGTTTTCTTCCCTACTCTACTTCTTTTCAGCCTAGCAGGCTATTCCGTCCTTTATCTATTCATATCTATCCTATCAAATCCATACTCGTTCTTTCTTTCCTGATTTTCATTCTTACTGACCTTTTCACTTTCTTTTCTTGGCAGCAGTGCCATGGCTCGTTCAGCCCCTTCCGTTACTTTTGCCTTTGGTTCGGACGCGCGGGTGACTCTCCCTGAGTCCCTGCTCGCTAGTCCGCCAGCTGGAGGAATCACTTTTGGTTCCTTCACTGACTCGGCTTTCGTCACCCTTGGCGGGCCGACTCCGGCGGAGGCTGCTGCATTCTCTCCTCCTCAGAGGAGAGGACGCGCAGCCATGCGCCCTTTCGGACGACCAGCTGCTCGGCGGACAGCCCGGGCACCTGCTCGTCCCGTTCCTGTACTTGTGCAGCCGGTGCGCCCTGTGGCTAGGCGACCAGTGCCTAGGCCACTTCCTGTTCCAGCGGTCAGGCGTCCAGTGCCTATCGCTCCTGCTGCACAGGTTGCCCCAGCCCCTCAGCGCCGGCAGCCTGCTGTAGTTCCCCCCGTTCGACCAGCGGTCCGGCGTCCAGTGCCTGACGCTCCTGCAGCACAGGTTGCTCCGGCCCCTCAGCGCCGGCAGTCTGCTGCTACTGTTACTACCGTTGTTCCAGCGGAAGTACCTCGTGTTCGGGTTCCCCCTCCCACTTCCACCAGGAAGAGGGGTGCCCAGACCGAGGTGCCTTCGCCTTCCACTGGTCGGGTTTCTGTTTTCACCCGACTTTCTCACCCCGAGGTTGTTGGGCAGACCCCGACACTTCCCGTTGTTCCTGTTCCCGGTCCTGATGTTCCTTCCTCTTCCACCTCCGGCCTTGGGAGAAGGGCCAGGAGGAATAGGAACAGGAGACTTCGTTTAGCTGCGTTAGAGGCAGAAAGGCAGCAGATGACTGATGCTATAGCTCACCAGGAGCTAGTTGAGAGGACAGTGGCTCCCAGGCAGCGGAGGCCACGACGAGTTGCAGTTGTGCCAGTTCCAAAGGTTGTAGTGGCTCCCGAGATAGAGGCAGTTCAGGGAGGACGCTTTTCCCCGTTGACACATAGTGGGGACGAGGAGGACGTTGCCCGCATTGCGGCGGCTCCTCCTGTTACCACTACCCTACCCCGTGCTAGGATCCCTAGGGACGCTGGTGTTCGAGCCCTCACCCAGAGGATTCGAAACATCGTCCGCCTAGCAGGAAGTAGGGGTCCTGTCGATCGGCAGAAGATACTCCGTCAGATTTCTCGGGCCACCTTTCAGTTGCGAGGACAGACTGCTAGGAGGCTTTACAGTTGGCAGAGGGGACAGACAGCTCAGCAGCCTGCAGATACAGTTCCAGTAGTCAGACCCCCGACGGTTACTCCTGCTGCAGGACGGCGCCCACGTCGCCGAGGACGGAGACAGCAGCGGAGGCCTGCCCGGCCTCAGGTCAGTTCAGAGGTGGCAGCCCCAGAGCAGCCAGTCGCTAGTGTAGCACCCCGTCGTGCCAGATGGGTTTGGAGACGTCGACAGGTGGACACCCCTGTCGACCTTGTTCAGTTAGTTGAGTCAGCACCACTGACAGAGACAGAGCAGCCAGATGAGGCAGTTGGTCAGATGGATTTGACAGTTCCTTCCGGGTCTGAGGCAGTCCCGATGGCAGTCGATGACGGTTCAGTTTCTACCCCAGACAGATCGCCAGTACGGATCGAGACAGAGTTAGCCCCTAGCACTCATAGGATCACTTCTCCTATGAGCCCGTACATAGAGGCGATGCGACGAGCCTTTTTAGATGATGATGATACCCTAGTGGATACCGATGAGGATATACCGGTAGACCGGGTTTGTGTGATTACCCGGCGAGGTCACTCGGATGAGAGAGAGCCCGAGGACCAGGACGAGCAGGGACACCCTGAGGTGGGTGGATCTCCCAGGTCAGTTGATACAGATGCTACCGTTTTACACCTCCAAGCACAGATGACAGAGATGGCCAGGGCCATGGCGGCCATGACAGCACAGTTGACAGCTTTGGGGGCGATGCCCCATGTGGCAGGTGCAGTCGTTGCCAGTACTTCTAGAGATCAGCCAGTTGTGCCTCCAGTTACACTAGACCCCCTGAGAGTAGACAGGGTCCAGAAAGCAGTGCCTGCAGCACCTTCAGTTATCCAGAGTCAGCCATCTTTACAGGAAAGACTTAATAAAGAATATCCCTTTAAAAGAGAAAGCATAAGGAAAATATTCGAATGCTTGGCTCAGAAAGATATTTTGACATTCCCATTTAATAAGAGAAAAAATGAAGAAGGACAAACAGAACATCCACTCTATTGCCCATTTCACCGATGTATTGGACATACACTTGAAGATTGTTTTGTGTTTAAGGACAGAGTGGAGAGCCTTATAGGTAGTGGGAAGATCCAGCTCCAGCACAGTGACTTAGTATAGCCTTTGGGCAGGGCTACTCAGATAGTGCAGAGGATTTCAGATTCCAGCCACAGTGACAGTCAGAGTTACAGTCAGGGCAGTAGTGGCAGATCGTTCCCCAGAGTTCTGAGGAAGAGTGTCAGCTAGCACTCTCCTAGAAGACCTAGCAGATGAGTAAGCTGTAGAAAGTTTAGGGGCAGTTGAGAGAAGGCCTCCCAAGGCCAAATTGACAGTTGCCACTCCAGCTTCTTCGTTAGCACATTTTCTTTTTACTTCTATCTGTACTAGAAAAATATGTTTAAAAAAAAAAAAAAAATGAAAAAATGATTGTAACCTCAAAAGGGAAGATAGGCCCCCTTCCAGCACTTGGGCTGGAGGACCTCGTTCTCCCTTATTTTGATGATTAATTAATAAAAAATGATGATTTGCAATTATGATGACTCTCTCACTTCTTTTAGTTCTACTAGCTTTATAGCGATGACTCATGAAAGAGTATGATCTCTCTATCTCACCTTAGGGGTGGAGAGATTTCTTCTTTTGAACTAAAATCTTTTTCAAATTGAAATTGGATTTAGAAGTGAAAATTTTCTTTATTATCTTGTGATTCTCTATCTCATAGATAACTATAGTATATTGATGCATAAAACTTCATAATTTTCTTAATCATGATATTCATTCTTATCAGAGGATAGGATTTGTTTTGTTGATCATTCTTCCTTATCCAAGAGAAGTAAGTCTTCTTCTCTTGTACTTGGAAGATGATCTTACAACTGAGAAACAGTTTTCTTTTAGGGATTTGGAAAAGGAAGCCAGTTACAAAAAATTGAAAAGATGCGCAAAGCGCCAAAGGTGAAAGATACATAAAGTGTATCAAGTTATTGAAATTTGTGCAAAGCACATGAAAGTTCATAAAGTGGCTCAAAGAGCCCAAAAGTTATAAGTAAATGGCTTCCCTTTCTAGTAAATCTCTAAATCTCAGAAAATCTATATCCTTTCGATATTTTTGATACTTGATTCTGAAAATTATGATTTTGAAATCATCATTATACATTGATATCCTATAAGATGTGGAAGTGTATTCTCATACAAGAAATAAAGAAAATTAAATTTCTTTGTCTAATTTAAATTCCTTTTTGGATTAGATTTCAATTCAAGAGAGGAAAATATTCATATAAGTGAGATGTCATGATTTAGCTAGTATGGAGCTTGATATGAGTTAGTAAATTTAAATTGAGGTTCTTTTTAAAATTAGAGAGAGTTAAGTACTAAACTCCTTTGGGATATGTGCTCTTTTATCACTTTTGACAGGGTCCACACCCTCCTATACTTGTTAGGATCGGTGATATTGATCCTTTATTAGAAAGTGAATGGCTTCTTCCTATCAGTCCTGCTCTGATAGTTGAATGTCTCAGTCCATTCATTTGAGATGAATGTGATAGGGGATGTCTAAATCATTGATTTAGACCATTGAGAGATGTGATACTGGGTCCACACCCTCCTACTTTTGTTAGGATTGGTGATGTTGATCCTCTACTAGAATGAGATTCTCTTCTTCCTATCAGCCCCGCTCTGATAGTTGAAGCCCCCAGTCTATTCACATGAGTTGAATTTGATCGGGAATGTCATAGTCTTTTTAGATTACACTCTTTTGAGAGAGGATATTGGGTCCATATCCACCTATGTTAGTTAGGTAGGGTGATATTGATCCTCTATCCCTATGAGATTCTCTTCTTCCTATCAGTCTTGATCTGATAGATGTAGCACCCGGTTCATTCATATGGGTTGAATGTGATCAGGGATGCATGAGTCATTAGTTTAGACTCTTTTGGAGGTACGATACTGGGTCCACACCATCCTATGCTAGTCAGGTGTGGTAGTGTTGATCCTCTATCTTGATGTTGATCTTTGTTATTTCGATATGATTGTGCTCGCCAGCTCATTCAGATGATTTGAATGTGACCTGGATAAAAAAAAAAAAAAAAAAATCGTGTGATAAAAAGAGGGAAGCTCGTAGGAGAACAAAAACCCGGTTGCCCTTGTCACAGGAGGAACCCGGTAAAACTCCCTAAGAGCCCAAATTCCCCAAAATTTCTTTCTTCTCCCTTGAAAGCACTTTGGTGATCTCCTCAAGGTTGAGCTCTCAATTAGTTGGTTATAAGTCTATGTGATTAAAAATGTCTCTCTTTGATAGTAATGTACTACACTGTATTTTAGATGAAAACATCACTATCTTCCGGGCTTAGGTCTTTTTGAGAAAAGATCGCCCCCCTGCTGCCCTCTTTTGGCAGCCTACCTTCCCATTCATACACTGCTCTGAGCTGCCAGAGTGGTTCTATGAATGTGATAGTGTTACTTTCACCTCGCACAGGGTCCTACCTGATTAGGGTAGGTGTTACCATTATGACCTACTGATAATCATAGATCTCACTCATGATTATCATACTAGGTGTCAGGAGTGCTCCCTTGTCACCTCAGAGTTGTGCTGTGGTGTGGTACATCTATTCTCAGGTGTTAGCGCCACGACTTTAGGAGCTTTGATTTCCTAGTAGAAGATCAGCTCCTGAGTTTCTTTACTCCCCTGCTCTCTACATTTATACCCTACTCTTAGCTGCTAGAGTAGCTCTATGAATGTTGTTTTGTTGTTTTTGCTTCTCACAGGGTCCTACCCAGTTAGGGTAGGTGTTACCCTTGTGACCCCTTTTTGGTAATCATCGATTTCAATCATGGTTACCTTTCTCGGTAGTAAGAATGTCCTCTTACTACCTAGAGTTGTTTCTCTTGTTGTGATGTAGTACATCCTACCTCAGATGTTAGCATCACATTCTCAGGAGTCCTGATTTTCCAGTAGAGAATCGGCTCCTTAGTTTCCTTCTGTATCAACCTCACCATTCATACCCTACTCTTAGCTGCTAGAGTAGTCCTATGAGTGTAGTAGTGTTGCTTTTTACTCCCCACAGGGTCCTATCCAATCAGGGTAGGTGTTACCGCTGTGGCCCCTTTGATGTTGTATTAATTTCATTTAAGATTACTATTCCCGGGTAGTGAGTGTGTCCCCTTACTACCTGGAGTTATTTCCTCAGTTGCAATGTAGTACATCTTACCTCAGGTGTTAGCATTGCATCCTTATGAGCTTTGATTTTCTAGTGGAAGATCAGCTCCTTAGTTTCTTTACTCACTTCAACATTCATAACATACTCTTAGCTGCTAGGGTAGTTCTATGAATGTTGTTCTGTTGTTCTTTCTCCCCACAGGGTCCTACCCAATCAGGGTAGGTGTTACCACTGTGACCCTTTCTGATATTTTATCAATCCTATTCATAATGATTGTCCTCAGGTAGTGAGTGTGTCCCCTTACTACCTAGAGCTGTTTTTCTTGTAGTGATGTAGTATACATTGCCTCGGATATTAACATCACTACTTTGAGAACTTTGATCCTCTAGCAGAAGATCAGTTCTTCTACTCTTTTCTTTGACCCATCCTACCATTCATACACTAAGCTCAGTCGCCGGATTAGTCTTATGAATGAGTTGAGGTCACTTCCACTTCCCACAGTGTCCCACTAGTTTGTGTGGGTGTTACCACTATGAGGTTTTGTTTACTCAGAGTTGTTTCCCTTAGTGGAGAGGGTGCTCCCTCGCTACTTTGACTTTTTTTCTCCTACTTAGTGATATGGAGCATCATGCCTCAGATGCTACCATCACCTTTTCCTTGAGCTTTGATTCTCTAGTAGAGAGTCAACTCCTCCAGACCTTTGCTACTTGCTTCCCCATTGAGATCCCACTCCTAGCTGCCGGAGAGATCCTTTGGATGTTTTGATACCGTTTCCACTTCTTACAGGGTCCCCATCAGTTAGTATGGGTTTACCACTGTAGCTCCCTTGAGGGTTGTTTTTACTAGGCTTAGTCCTACTTTCCGTAGTAGAGGTACCCCCTCGCTACTTGAGTTCTTTTTTTTTACTCCGTCGGAATGAGATTACTCCTTTGCACACTCTACTAAGGGTGTATCTCTTCCAGCTTTGGTTAGGAGACGTCGCACTGATGTCCCTCCTTCCCTTTTGTGTAGGGTTAGAGTTCCCTAGGAGATCCTGACGGCATCTGAATACTCATGGCCACGACGATTTGTCCTCTACCATGTGGTTACCAGAGAGCTAGAAGGGGTTCCCTAGGTGGTTCTTCCCTCAAAATTATCTCATTTACTTACCTCCTTTTCCCTCACATCCCTACACAGATGCGTGTTAGGCTGATGTCGAGGTGACGTTTGACCTTCTATTCTGCTGTTTGAAATGAACAGACAGATAGTTGAGTTTACCTGGTAGAGAGGACCTGACAGAGCACCTGGCAGGTACTCCTCGCCACGCTTTTGATTGCCCTGTTCTGATCAGACAGGCATCGGAGCTTGACTCTTTATTCACTCAGTTGAAATGACTGAGTGGGTATTGAGCCCTTCTTCATCTGCAAGACCGAGCTGGCCGAACAGATATTGAAGTTTACCTGTTGAGTGAGCCCGACAGAGTCCCTGGGAGGCGCAATTCCTCAACATTTCTCTTTTTACTCGGATGTCCTGTAAAAGACTACGCAGGCTTCCACTTCGTGGTTCATGAGCTTCTCGCTGAGGTCAGGCAGAAGTAGTGGCCACCCCAATCCACTGTTCCGAAAGGAACAGGAGGGGCGGGATCCTTTTCACCCTCTACCCGCTGTCCAGATGCGGTCAGCCTGGTAGTTGGTTTTTACCTACCGTTGAGTGAGCCCGACAGAGTCCCTGGGAGGCGCAATTCCTCAACACCCATTTACTCGGATGTCCTGTAAAAGACTACGCAGGCTTCCACTTCGTGGTTCATGAGCTTCTCGCTGAGGTCAGGCAGAAGTAGTGGCCACCCCAATCCACTGTTCCGAAAGGAACAGGAGGGGCGGGATCCTTTTCACCCTCTACCCGCTGTCCAGATGCGGTCAGCCTGGTAGTTGGTTTTTACATACCGTTGAGTGAGCCCGACAGAGTCCCTGGGAGGCGCAATTCCTCAACACCCCTTTACTCGGATGTCCTGTAAAAGACTACGCAGGCTTCCACTTCGTGGTTCATGAGCTTCTCGCTGAGGTCAGGCAGAAGTAGTGGCCACCCCAATCCACTGTTCTGAAAGGAGCAGGAGGGGAGGGATCCTTTTCACCTTCTACCCCGCTGTCCATATGCGGTCAGACTGGTAGTTGGTTTTACCTACCGTTGAGTGAGCCCGACAGAGTCCCTGGGAGGCGCAATTCCTCAACACCCCTTTTACTCGGAGGTCCTGTAAAAGACTACGCAGGCTTCCACTTCGTGTCTTCTTTACTTTTGCTGAGGTCAGGCAGAGGTATCGAGTCACCCCAATCCACTGTTCCGAAAGGATCAGGAGGGGCGGGATCCTTTTCACTTTCCACCCCGCTGTCCAGATGCGGTCAGGCGGGTAGCTGGTTTTACTTGGTAGAGAGGGCCTGACAGAGCACCTGGCAGGAACTCCTCGCCTTTTTTTTTTTCCTGAGTGTCCTATTCTGATCAAATAGGCACCAGATTGTGTGACTCTTTTGTTTACTGTCTTGAGTTGATCGGACAGATGCTGAGTCACCCCAATCCACTGTCCTGAAATAGGCAGGAGGAGATGGGATCTTTTCACCTTCTATCCCGCTGTTCGAAATGAACAAGCGGGAAGCTGATTTGACTTACTTGGTAGAGAGGGCCTGACAGAGCACATGGCAGGAACTCCTCGCCACTCTTTTTTTTCCCTGAGTGTCTTGCTCCGATTAGGCAGACACCAGGCGTCGTGATTCCTTTGTTTGCTGACCCGATTTAGTCAGGCAGATACTGAGTCACCCCAATCCACTGTCCTGAAATAGGCAGGAGGATATGAGACCCTTTCACCTTCTATTCTGCTGATTCGATATAGTTAGACAGATAGTTGGTATGCTTTTGCTACCTTACTTTTGGTCCTTCTCTTGGCTCTACCCCTACTACAGGGTAAAGCTAGAGGAGAATCCCTTTACCTTTTTCACCCTAGTGGTGATCTTTACTTTTGGTTCTCTTTTCTGCTTTGCCCCCACTATAGGGCAAGGCTATAGGAGAATCCCCTTACCTCCTCTTCACCTTTTTAGGTGATCTTTACTGTTGGCTCGAGCCTAGGCTCTACCCTTGTCAAAGGGTAAGGTCAGGAGAAGACCACATTACCAGTTCACCATTTTGGTGATTCTGGACTTGTGCACTGCTGTTTTTACTCTCCCCTAGGCTCTACCCTCGCTGTAGGATAAGGCCAGTGGATGAGTATCATGCCTTTACCTCCACCTTTGTTGATACCCTTTCACTCTTTTACTTGTGCTCTTTACTCTACTTTTCAGTGGCATTGTCGGTCAACGCCAACACGAGCGGTTCACTAGTTGTTCGCCACTCCTGTTGGGGGTCCGTTTGTTGACCTCGATTTTTGTTCGAGTGTCATTGAGGGCCTTTGATTGATTTAATCAAGCCCATAAGGCTCAATTCGAGCACAAATCGGCTCGAGTTGAGTCGAATTAGGCTCGATCGGGATCAATTAGTCTTCCTTGGCCACATCGAGTTTGTTATGATTTGAGTCATCATTTTATTTAAATTTAATTGGGTTAATTTGACCAAATTAAATTAAATTTTGAATTGACTCGAATCTAATTTTGAGCTTAAATTTATTATTAAATCAAGCAATTAAATCGATGGCTAAATCACCTCAATTCCCTCTTAATTAGCCTTAGGATGAATCCTAGCCGTAGATCTAAGGGTTTGATCATTTAAATACTCTTTTAGAGCTTCATGAGAGGGGGTTGGCTTCTATTCTCTCCCTAGCCACTCTCAACCCTGACTTTTTGGTGTGAGAGCTCTTCCAACTTCTCTCACCTTCTTTCACTCAAATCCACCTGTCAAACTCCGTCGACGGCGATCTTCCAACAAGATCAAGGCTAGATTCATCCAAGGCCTCGATCCGGTTGATCCAAAGCTTGTTTGATCGTGATTTCAACTAAAGGAATATACGAGGACAATCTACAAGCTCAACCGTATAAAGAACTTGAAGATCCAACGGTGAGATTCCTCAAAACTTTAGATCTAGATCACTACACTTAGATCTATATAGTTTTTTTTTTAAAGTGCTTTTTAGATCTTTCAAATATCATCCCATGCTTTCTCTTCATGATACTAATCTATATTTAAAATTTCATTAAGTTTAGATGTCTCAATCGAGAGAATGTTTTTTTTTGTTTCTCTTTTCTTTTCTTCATTTAAAAATTATATTTATTATGTTTAATATTATTATTATTTTAAGTAATTTTTAATTTTGGATTGTCATAATTTAGTTTGTCTTTGAATTCAAATTTTCCCAAATTTGAAATTCAAATTCTTTCATAAATTATAAAATCTATTTTTATGAAAGTTTTTTTTTTTTTTTTTTAAATTTTCCCTCCATTGGATTTTGAATTAATTAGAATGACTTAATTCATTCTAAATCAAACCTCCAAAATTAAGGAAGCATTAAAGCCTCCTTAATTCCCTCCATGAATTTTGAATTTGAAATCCTTAATTCCCTCCATGAATTTTGAATTTCAAAATTCAAACATCCCTTAATTACTTTCATAAAATATTATTTTATTCTATTTTAATAATTATTTTTAAATTCTTACTATTTTAAATTATTTTTAAATCCCTTTATTACTTTAAACTTCTAAAATGCATAACTTTCTCGTTTTTAATCCGCTGTCAACGCACAGCACTTTGATTTGAGCGTATTTGAATTCTGCACACTCTAAAGTTAGCTTTGCTCAAAAAGTTTTGATCTGTCTGCAGTTATTTTGAAAACAGTCAATAGCACTATTTTAAAACTATTTAATTATTGTCTTTAAACTTTGAAATTGCGTAACTTTCTCGTTTTTAGTCGGATTTTGATGCGCAGCATCTTGTTTTGGGTTTATTTTGAATTCTGCATATTTTAAGACTATTTTTAAATAAAAATTACATCTGTATTTTCTGTTATTCCAAAAACAGTGAAATGACACTATTTTAAAATATTATATTATTGTGTTTAAACTTCGGAAAATCACATTTTCGTCGTTTTAAATCGGATTTTGACGTATAACCCCTCGTTCTTTTTAGAAAGACGAGCTTTATGTTTTGAAACCATTTTCAGCCCTTGGTTTTGGCTGTTTTGACAGGTTTTAGTTTTCGATCGCTATTCCGAGTCTTTTCCCTACTAATTAAATACTCATTATTATAATTATTTTAAAATATAAATTATTTTCAAACCCTTTTTTTTGAAACCTCGATTGGGCGGTCAGTGGGTCTCCCCTATATTTATGTAGATATGAACTAACCTATTTTTAAATTAAATTATTTTTTTTAAAGATTATATATATTTACAATTATTTTGAGTATTTGCGAAATTACTTATGTTATTAAATTCTTAATTCCGGGAGATCCGCTATTGCATGAAATTTTAGGCATGGATTCTAAATGTGAAGAGCAATCATGGGGGAGTGGATGGTTGAGTCCCAATCATTCGCTAATCCCTTCATTAGGTGTTTTTATTTTCTTGTTGTTCGTAGCTTGCATGTATAGGTTGCACCACGAGCACTTAGCTTAGGTTCTCCTATATTTAAGGACATGGTGTGTTTATTTCATTTTTGTACTCCCACACATTTATTACCTTGAGGGTTAGACAAAACATCACTTTAAACTCCTACAACGTAGTGACACCCTAAGGACAATAATTAAGGACTCGTCTAGCGAACTTAGAAGTTTTCTATGAGCTAGGATAGATCCCGAATTGACATGAAAACTTCAATACTTAAACTTAGTGACATCATAAACCTATCAAAATTTTCTAGGAATTTTTAGGAGCTTTTAGAGCCCTTAATTAACCAACCCTAATTAACCGGCTAATTAAGGCCCCAAGACCTTCCGGAAATTACAATAAATACACCCTAGGTCAGAAAATTACCCATAATATCTCAAACTGACCAGAACCCGACCATTGACTTTAGATAAATAGGGCTCCCTAGTTTGACTTTAGGTTGACCCCTAATTTGACTATAGGCGGAAATTACCTTTTTGCCCCTGATAAATTATTAAAAATTATTAAAAATCCCAAATCCCCTCCAAACCCTAGGGGATCACTTTCTCAGGTCATCCTTGACTTTTGGGAGTGATTCGACTCAGTTTGGGGCTGATTTGGGCCAAAATTGCAAAATAGGGTCTTCTCCTAATTAATTTAGAAATTTCCATAAATACCCCAGATTTAGAAAATTCATAACTAATTGTAGAAAAATCCAAATTAGGCAAACTCACTTGCATTAAACTCCAATTAGGGTCTAGTATTTATTAAAAATTTTAAGTTTCCAGAAGCTGGCCTAGATTAGAAAGTCAACTTTTTGGTCAACCCTAGTCTATAGGATAGGGCCCGAAATTTAGAAAATTCATAACTTTGCCTAGAAAACTCTGATTTCAGTGTAATACCTGTCTAACTACTCGTATTAAGGTCTAGTATTTTCCTAAGGTGATGGAAATCCCAGACTTAGCCTTTTTCCCATAGTGACCTTTTGGACCCTTAGCTTAGTTCAGAGGAGGACCTAGAACTTTCTAAAATTGGCTAATATCACTTAAACTTTAAATGTCAGTATCCTAAGCTCTTAAAATTGAACAACAAATTGAAATAATTAAAATGGACCTAACACTAATATTTGAACTTCAACTAAAATATCCTTTTCAGACTCTCAACAAATATGAACTATAGATAATTTTAACTAATTACCCTGCTTAGGACATATCCAAACCACACTAGCCTTACACACACATAGAATTGTTTGCTAGGGCACCACTTCTAGATCTAGGTTAGGCCGCTGGGATTTACTTTTCTGCTGTGTGCCGGAGCTTTCGCGGATTTCATTGCATGCTGTTTGAAAAATGATTGGTGTGTTTGCTTACATTTATTGCACTCTGTGATGTGATGAGCGCTAGACTTACCCCTAGGTTAGGAACGATATATATATATACTGTTCTTCCGTGCAGGTGGCCATGCTCAATGCTAATAAAAGGGGGGCACCATTATATTTTCTAATGTTGTCTTATGCAGGTGCTTGCTCAGCCCCCCCTGAATAAATGAGGGCTAAATTAATAATTATAACTGCACAGGTGGAGCTGCTTAGCCCTCAAAATTAAGAGCATGGCTTGGCACAGGGTCAATGGTGTTAGCATTTTCATTTTCATATAAACTGCTTGGGATGATTTTTACTAGGATAACATTGCAGGAATTCTTAGATTTACTGTTTTTTTTCAATTCATGTAAAAATTTGTAATAATTGTTAAGAGTTGTGAAAACAACTATGAGTCGGGATATTCTTATCCAACTCAGACTCCAAAAGAAGAAGGCATCCCTAAAGGGGAGAGTCTTATTCCATTTGGAAGACTGAGTTGGATGGCTTTAGATATCCAAAGAGAAAAGACAATACCCCATATTGGAGGAATTGTCTCTTCGTTTGGATATTCAAGCCACGACGGATCCAAGGAGTCCAAGGAGGAGAGATCCAAGGAGTCCGAGGAGGAGAGATCCAAGAAGTCCGAGGAGAAGATATCCAGAAGACCAAAGATTGAAGACCCAATATCCCACTCAAAGTTGTTGGCGTCTGTCATAGGCTTAGAAATCCGGGTTGTTGGCAGTGGGGCCCGGCCACTTTATTTTCTGTATATCTGGGGTGTAATAAGGGCAATTTGCCTATGGCCATTTAGTTGATTAATTTTGGATTTATATTGATGTGTTTACCTGATTGCGCAGTAGAATTACCTGCTTTTTCTAGGTTTCTTTCTTGCATGTCGTTTTTGTTTTCGCCTGGATTTCGTAGGCTCTTCTAAGGACTATAAAATTTTTATACTCATAACTAATTTCTAAAATTTTAAGTTATAAATAACATAGAAATCTAACGAACCTAGGGAATTGCCGGAATCGTCCGGGGTCGCATGCATATTACTGCATTTCTTCTTTCCTTGCTATAAGACATCTCCCTGCCTGCGGGTAGAGTCCGGATAATCTGGCCTATGAGGATGAAGTGCCGGACCTAGGGAGACTCAGTCTTTTCTAAAAATTTATTTTCTATAAGCCTGTTTTTAAAGTTCTATAGCATTCATGAGCTGACAATTCAACTAGCATGCATTGCATTAGTAACCAACTGATTAAAATTTAATTGCATTAGCTAGGAGCATCTAACCCACATAAGTCCAGGACCACTTAGGAAATCCTCTAGATGTCGGTCCTATTTCCAATAACTGTACTACCCACCCATCTTTCATAATTGACCTGACAGCATGGTTTTGAATCGATTAGGTGGTTAGCTAGCTCCCCCATCCAGGCCGGGATAAGTCCAGATCTTTGTATTGCATTAGCTAGGACACTGGTCTTAGTGTGTGTCGAACACTAAGTCCAATCTAGATTTAGGGTTCGAGGCTACTACACTCGGTCTCGTAGTATGCCTAAAATAGTAGGTAGGTTCCTTCTTTTCAGGGACTCTAAATCCTACTTATCTGCGTCACAGGATGACGCCGCCTCTATCTCTTCTCTCACGCATGCGATCGAGTGCTTGATTTATCTTCTCCAGTTTCTATTTAGTACCCTAGAGCCTCCGAATGCTGGTATGAGCCATGTATGTTTGATTCACCCCTTCGGACCCTTCTTCCTCTTGGATAGGATTTCCTAGTCTATACCCATGTGCCAATCCCACTTTAGGAGAGGATAATGTATGATCCTTAATCGAGAGTTTTCTCAGGCTCCGGCCTGGGATGTAATTAACCACGGGGGCTTGCGCCCGTGGGAAACTTGATCCCACATCTACTAAACCCCATTCGATCTCTCATATCGGATGGGGGAAACCCGTGATTTGGTTATGTATATTACTACCCATCGGGGTGTATTAGCGACAGCCTCTATCCCCAATGGTCAGTCGTATGCACGATCCAATCTGCCCTTCCAATCGACCCGTTCGCGCGGTGCTCTTTCGGAGGTCCACAGGTTTCTGGCGACCACGGTGGGACCAGTTTCTCTCTCCATCTTTGGATTCTATATTATCCTTTCTTGTGTGTACTCCGGGATTGGTACTCCTTAGATTAGGTCCGTCCCACTCTTAGTTAGGGTCTCTTCTTAGTTAGGGTTCCTTCCCCTTAGCTAAGGTTTTCTTCCCTACTCTACTTCTTTTCAGCCTAGCAGGCTATTCCGTCCTTTATCTATTCATATCTATCCTATCAAATCCATACTCGTTCTTTCTTTCCTGATTTTCATTCTTACTGACCTTTTCACTTTCTTTTCTTGGCAGCAGTGCCATGGCTCGTTCAGCCCCTTCCGTTACTTTTGCCTTTGGTTCGGACGCGCGGGTGACTCTCCCTGAGTCCCTGCTCGCTAGTCCGCCAGCTGGAGGAATCACTTTTGGTTCCTTCACTGACTCGGCTTTCGTCACCCTTGGCGGGCCGACTCCGGCGGAGGCTGCTGCATTCTCTCCTCCTCAGAGGAGAGGACGCGCAGCCATGCGCCCTTTCGGACGACCAGCTGCTCGGCGGACAGCCCGGGCACCTGCTCGTCCCGTTCCTGTACTTGCGCAGCCGGTGCGCCCTGTGGCTAGGCGACCAGTGCCTAGGCCACTTCCTGTTCCAGCGGTCAGGCGTCCAGTGCCTATCGCTCCTGCTGCACAGGTTGCCCCAGCCCCTCAGCGCCGGCAGCCTGCTGTAGTTCCCCCCGTTCGACCAGCGGTCCGGCGTCCAGTGCCTGACGCTCCTGCAGCACAGGTTGCTCCGGCCCCTCAGCGCCGGCAGTCTGCTGCTACTGTTACTACCGTTGTTCCAGCGGAAGTACCTCGTGTTCGGGTTCCCCCTCCCACTTCCACCAGGAAGAGGGGTGCCCAGACCGAGGTGCCTTCGCCTTCCACTGGTCGGGTTTCTGTTTTCACCCGACTTTCTCACCCCGAGGTTGTTGGGCAGACCCCGACACTTCCCGTTGTTCCTGTTCCCGGTCCTGATGTTCCTTCCTCTTCCACCTCCGGCCTTGGGAGAAGGGCCAGGAGGAATAGGAACAGGAGACTTCGTTTAGCTGCGTTAGAGGCAGAAAGGCAGCAGATGACTGATGCTATAGCTCACCAGGAGCTAGTTGAGAGGACAGTGGCTCCCAGGCAGCGGAGGCCACGACGAGTTGCAGTTGTGCCAGTTCCAAAGGTTGTAGTGGCTCCCGAGATAGAGGCAGTTCAGGGAGGACGCTTTTCCCCGTTGACACATAGTGGGGACGAGGAGGACGTTGCCCGCATTGCGGCGGCTCCTCCTGTTACCACTACCCTACCCCGTGCTAGGATCCCTAGGGACGCTGGTGTTCGAGCCCTCACCCAGAGGATTCGAAACATCGTCCGCCTAGCAGGAAGTAGGGGTCCTGTCGATCGGCAGAAGATACTCCGTCAGATTTCTCGGGCCACCTTTCAGTTGCGAGGACAGACTGCTAGGAGGCTTTACAGTTGGCAGAGGGGACAGACAGCTCAGCAGCCTGCAGATACAGTTCCAGTAGTCAGACCCCCGACGGTTACTCCTGCTGCAGGACGGCGCCCACGTCGCCGAGGACGGAGACAGCAGCGGAGGCCTGCCCGGCCTCAGGTCAGTTCAGAGGTGGCAGCCCCAGAGCAGCCAGTCGCTAGTGTAGCACCCCGTCGTGCCAGATGGGTTTGGAGACGTCGACAGGTGGACACCCCTGTCGACCTTGTTCAGTTAGTTGAGTCAGCACCACTGACAGAGACAGAGCAGCCAGATGAGGCAGTTGGTCAGATGGATTTGACAGTTCCTTCCGGGTCTGAGGCAGTCCCGATGGCAGTCGATGACGGTTCAGTTTCTACCCCAGACAGATCGCCAGTACGGATCGAGACAGAGTTAGCCCCTAGCACTCATAGGATCACTTCTCCTATGAGCCCGTACATAGAGGCGATGCGACGAGCCTTTTTAGATGATGATGATACCCTAGTGGATACCGATGAGGATATACCGGTAGACCGGGTTTGTGTGATTACCCGGCGAGGTCACTCGGATGAGAGAGAGCCCGAGGACCAGGACGAGCAGGGACACCCTGAGGTGGGTGGATCTCCCAGGTCAGTTGATACAGATGCTACCGTTTTACACCTCCAAGCACAGATGACAGAGATGGCCAGGGCCATGGCGGCCATGACAGCACAGTTGACAGCTTTGGGGGCGATGCCCCATGTGGCAGGTGCAGTCGTTGCCAGTACTTCTAGAGATCAGCCAGTTGTGCCTCCAGTTACACTAGACCCCCTGAGAGTAGACAGGGTCCAGAAAGCAGTGCCTGCAGCACCTTCAGTTATCCAGAGTCAGCCATCTTTACAGGAAAGACTTAATAAAGAATATCCCTTTAAAAGAGAAAGCATAAGGAAAATATTCGAATGCTTGGCTCAGAAAGATATTTTGACATTCCCATTTAATAAGAGAAAAAATGAAGAAGGACAAACAGAACATCCACTCTATTGCCCATTTCACCGATGTATTGGACATACACTTGAAGATTGTTTTGTGTTTAAGGACAGAGTGGAGAGCCTTATAGGTAGTGGGAAGATCCAGCTCCAGCACAGTGACTTAGTATAGCCTTTGGGCAGGGCTACTCAGATAGTGCAGAGGATTTCAGATTCCAGCCACAGTGACAGTCAGAGTTACAGTCAGGGCAGTAGTGGCAGATCGTTCCCCAGAGTTCTGAGGAAGAGTGTCAGCTAGCACTCTCCTAGAAGACCTAGCAGATGAGTAAGCTGTAGAAAGTTTAGGGGCAGTTGAGAGAAGGCCTCCCAAGGCCAAATTGACAGTTGCCACTCCAGCTTCTTCGTTAGCACATTTTCTTTTTACTTCTATCTGTACTAGAAAAATATGTTTAAAAAAAAAAAAAAAATGAAAAAATGATTGTAACCTCAAAAGGGAAGATAGGCCCCCTTCCAGCACTTGGGCTGGAGGACCTCGTTCTCCCTTATTTTGATGATTAATTAATAAAAAATGATGATTTGCAATTATGATGACTCTCTCACTTCTTTTAGTTCTACTAGCTTTATAGCGATGACTCATGAAAGAGTATGATCTCTCTATCTCACCTTAGGGGTGGAGAGATTTCTTCTTTTGAACTAAAATCTTTTTCAAATTGAAATTGGATTTAGAAGTGAAAATTTTCTTTATTATCTTGTGATTCTCTATCTCATAGATAACTATAGTATATTGATGCATAAAACTTCATAATTTTCTTAATCATGATATTCATTCTTATCAGAGGATAGGATTTGTTTTGTTGATCATTCTTCCTTATCCAAGAGAAGTAAGTCTTCTTCTCTTGTACTTGGAAGATGATCTTACAACTGAGAAACAGTTTTCTTTTAGGGATTTGGAAAAGGAAGCCAGTTACAAAAAATTGAAAAGATGCGCAAAGCGCCAAAGGTGAAAGATACATAAAGTGTATCAAGTTATTGAAATTTGTGCAAAGCACATGAAAGTTCATAAAGTGGCTCAAAGAGCCCAAAAGTTATAAGTAAATGGCTTCCCTTTCTAGTAAATCTCTAAATCTCAGAAAATCTATATCCTTTCGATATTTTTGATACTTGATTCTGAAAATTATGATTTTGAAATCATCATTATACATTGATATCCTATAAGATGTGGAAGTGTATTCTCATACAAGAAATAAAGAAAATTAAATTTCTTTGTCTAATTTAAATTCCTTTTTGGATTAGATTTCAATTCAAGAGAGGAAAATATTCATATAAGTGAGATGTCATGATTTAGCTAGTATGGAGCTTGATATGAGTTAGTAAATTTAAATTGAGGTTCTTTTTAAAATTAGAGAGAGTTAAGTACTAAACTCCTTTGGGATATGTGCTCTTTTATCACTTTTGACAGGGTCCACACCCTCCTATACTTGTTAGGATCGGTGATATTGATCCTTTATTAGAAAGTGAATGGCTTCTTCCTATCAGTCCTGCTCTGATAGTTGAATGTCTCAGTCCATTCATTTGAGATGAATGTGATAGGGGATGTCTAAATCATTGATTTAGACCATTGAGAGATGTGATACTGGGTCCACACCCTCCTACTTTTGTTAGGATTGGTGATGTTGATCCTCTACTAGAATGAGATTCTCTTCTTCCTATCAGCCCCGCTCTGATAGTTGAAGCCCCCAGTCTATTCACATGAGTTGAATTTGATCGGGAATGTCATAGTCTTTTTAGATTACACTCTTTTGAGAGAGGATATTGGGTCCATATCCACCTATGTTAGTTAGGTAGGGTGATATTGATCCTCTATCCCTATGAGATTCTCTTCTTCCTATCAGTCTTGATCTGATAGATGTAGCACCCGGTTCATTCATATGGGTTGAATGTGATCAGGGATGCATGAGTCATTAGTTTAGACTCTTTTGGAGGTACGATACTGGGTCCACACCATCCTATGCTAGTCAGGTGTGGTAGTGTTGATCCTCTATCTTGATGTTGATCTTTGTTATTTCGATATGATTGTGCTCGCCAGCTCATTCAGATGATTTGAATGTGACCTGGATAAAAAAAAAAAAAAAAAAATCGTGTGATAAAAAGAGGGAAGCTCGTAGGAGAACAAAAACCCGGTTGCCCTTGTCACAGGAGGAACCCGGTAAAACTCCCTAAGAGCCCAAATTCCCCAAAATTTCTTTCTTCTCCCTTGAAAGCACTTTGGTGATCTCCTCAAGGTTGAGCTCTCAATTAGTTGGTTATAAGTCTATGTGATTAAAAATGTCTCTCTTTGATAGTAATGTACTACACTGTATTTTAGATGAAAACATCACTATCTTCCGGGCTTAGGTCTTTTTGAGAAAAGATCGCCCCCCTGCTGCCCTCTTTTGGCAGCCTACCTTCCCATTCATACACTGCTCTGAGCTGCCAGAGTGGTTCTATGAATGTGATAGTGTTACTTTCACCTCGCACAGGGTCCTACCTGATTAGGGTAGGTGTTACTATTATGACCTACTGATAATCATAGATCTCACTCATGATTATCATACTAGGTGTCAGGAGTGCTCCCTTGTCACCTCAGAGTTGTGCTGTGGTGTGGTACATCTATTCTCAGGTGTTAGCGCCACGACTTTAGGAGCTTTGATTTCCTAGTAGAAGATCAGCTCCTGAGTTTCTTTACTCCCCTGCTCTCTACATTTATACCCTACTCTTAGCTGCTAGAGTAGCTCTATGAATGTTGTTTTGTTGTTTTTGCTTCTCACAGGGTCCTACCCAGTTAGGGTAGGTGTTACCCTTGTGACCCCTTTTTGGTAATCATCGATTTCAATCATGGTTACCTTTCTCGGTAGTAAGAATGTCCTCTTACTACCTAGAGTTGTTTCTCTTGTTGTGATGTAGTACATCCTACCTCAGATGTTAGCATCACATTCTCAGGAGTCCTGATTTTCCAGTAGAGAATCGGCTCCTTAGTTTCCTTCTGTATCAACCTCACCATTCATACCCTACTCTTAGCTGCTAGAGTAGTCCTATGAGTGTAGTAGTGTTGCTTTTTACTCCCCACAGGGTCCTATCCAATCAGGGTAGGTGTTACCGCTGTGGCCCCTTTGATGTTGTATTAATTTCATTTAAGATTACTATTCCCGGGTAGTGAGTGTGTCCCCTTACTACCTGGAGTTATTTCCTCAGTTGCAATGTAGTACATCTTACCTCAGGTGTTAGCATTGCATCCTTATGAGCTTTGATTTTCTAGTGGAAGATCAGCTCCTTAGTTTCTTTACTCACTTCAACATTCATAACATACTCTTAGCTGCTAGGGTAGTTCTATGAATGTTGTTCTGTTGTTCTTTCTCCCCACAGGGTCCTACCCAATCAGGGTAGGTGTTACCACTGTGACCCTTTCTGATATTTTATCAATCCTATTCATAATGATTGTCCTCAGGTAGTGAGTGTGTCCCCTTACTACCTAGAGCTGTTTTTCTTGTAGTGATGTAGTATACATTGCCTCGGATATTAACATCACTACTTTGAGAACTTTGATCCTCTAGCAGAAGATCAGTTCTTCTACTCTTTTCTTTGACCCATCCTACCATTCATACACTAAGCTCAGTCGCCGGATTAGTCTTATGAATGAGTTGAGGTCACTTCCACTTCCCACAGTGTCCCACTAGTTTGTGTGGGTGTTACCACTATGAGGTTTTGTTTACTCAGAGTTGTTTCCCTTAGTGGAGAGGGTGCTCCCTCGCTACTTTGACTTTTTTTCTCCTACTTAGTGATATGGAGCATCATGCCTCAGATGCTACCATCACCTTTTCCTTGAGCTTTGATTCTCTAGTAGAGAGTCAACTCCTCCAGACCTTTGCTACTTGCTTCCCCATTGAGATCCCACTCCTAGCTGCCGGAGAGATCCTTTGGATGTTTTGATACCGTTTCCACTTCTTACAGGGTCCCCATCAGTTAGTATGGGTTTACCACTGTAGCTCCCTTGAGGGTTGTTTTTACTAGGCTTAGTCCTACTTTCCGTAGTAGAGGTACCCCCTCGCTACTTGAGTTCTTTTTTTTTACTCCGTCGGAATGAGATTACTCCTTTGCACACTCTACTAAGGGTGTATCTCTTCCAGCTTTGGTTAGGAGACGTCGCACTGATGTCCCTCCTTCCCTTTTGTGTAGGGTTAGAGTTCCCTAGGAGATCCTGACGGCATCTGAATACTCATGGCCACGACGATTTGTCCTCTACCATGTGGTTACCAGAGAGCTAGAAGGGGTTCCCTAGGTGGTTCTTCCCTCAAAATTATCTCATTTACTTACCTCCTTTTCCCTCACATCCCTACACAGATGCGTGTTAGGCTGATGTCGAGGTGACGTTTGACCTTCTATTCTGCTGTTTGAAATGAACAGACAGATAGTTGAGTTTACCTGGTAGAGAGGACCTGACAGAGCACCTGGCAGGTACTCCTCGCCACGCTTTTGATTGCCCTGTTCTGATCAGACAGGCATCGGAGCTTGACTCTTTATTCACTCAGTTGAAATGACTGAGTGGGTATTGAGCCCTTCTTCATCTGCAAGACCGAGCTGGCCGAACAGATATTGAAGTTTACCTGTTGAGTGAGCCCGACAGAGTCCCTGGGAGGCGCAATTCCTCAACATTTCTCTTTTTACTCGGATGTCCTGTAAAAGACTACGCAGGCTTCCACTTCGTGGTTCATGAGCTTCTCGCTGAGGTCAGGCAGAAGTAGTGGCCACCCCAATCCACTGTTCCGAAAGGAACAGGAGGGGCGGGATCCTTTTCACCCTCTACCCGCTGTCCAGATGCGGTCAGCCTGGTAGTTGGTTTTTACCTACCGTTGAGTGAGCCCGACAGAGTCCCTGGGAGGCGCAATTCCTCAACACCCATTTACTCGGATGTCCTGTAAAAGACTACGCAGGCTTCCACTTCGTGGTTCATGAGCTTCTCGCTGAGGTCAGGCAGAAGTAGTGGCCACCCCAATCCACTGTTCCGAAAGGAACAGGAGGGGCGGGATTCTTTTCACCCTCTACCCGCTGTCCAGATGCGGTCAGCCTGGTAGTTGGTTTTTACCTACCGTTGAGTGAGCCCGACAGAGTCCCTGGGAGGCGCAATTCCTCAACACCCCTTTACTCGGATGTCCTGTAAAAGACTACGCAGGCTTCCACTTCGTGGTTCATGAGCTTCTCGCTGAGGTCAGGCAGAAGTAGTGGCCACCCCAATCCACTGTTCTGAAAGGAGCAGGAGGGGAGGGATCCTTTTCACCTTCTACCCCGCTGTCCATATGCGGTCAGACTGGTAGTTGGTTTTACCTACCGTTGAGTGAGCCCGACAGAGTCCCTGGGAGGCGCAATTCCTCAACACCCCTTTTACTCGGAGGTCCTGTAAAAGACTACGCAGGCTTCCACTTCGTGTCTTCTTTACTTTTGCTGAGGTCAGGCAGAGGTATCGAGTCACCCCAATCCACTGTTCCGAAAGGATCAGGAGGGGCGGGATCCTTTTCACTTTCCACCCCGCTGTCCAGATGCGGTCAGGCGGGTAGCTGGTTTTACTTGGTAGAGAGGGCCTGACAGAGCACCTGGCAGGAACTCCTCGCCTTTTTTTTTTTCCTGAGTGTCCTATTCTGATCAAATAGGCACCAGATTGTGTGACTCTTTTGTTTACTGTCTTGAGTTGATCGGACAGATGCTGAGTCACCCCAATCCACTGTCCTGAAATAGGCAGGAGGAGATGGGATCTTTTCACCTTCTATCCCGCTGTTCGAAATGAACAAGCGGGAAGCTGATTTGACTTACTTGGTAGAGAGGGCCTGACAGAGCACATGGCAGGAACTCCTCGCCACTCTTTTTTTTCCCTGAGTGTCTTGCTCCGATTAGGCAGACACCAGGCGTCGTGATTCCTTTGTTTGCTGACCCGATTTAGTCAGGCAGATACTGAGTCACCCCAATCCACTGTCCTGAAATAGGCAGGAGGATATGGGACCCTTTCACCTTCTATTCTGCTGATTCGATATAGTTAGACAGATAGTTGGTATGCTTTTGCTACCTTACTTTTGGTCCTTCTCTTGGCTCTACCCCTACTACAGGGTAAAGCTAGAGGAGAATCCCTTTACCTTTTTCACCCTAGTGGTGATCTTTACTTTTGGTTCTCTTTTCTGCTTTGCCCCCACTATAGGGCAAGGCTATAGGAGAATCCCCTTACCTCCTCTTCACCTTTTTAGGTGATCTTTACTGTTGGCTCGAGCCTAGGCTCTACCCTTGTCAAAGGGTAAGGTCAGGAGAAGACCACATTACCAGTTCACCATTTTGGTGATTCTGGACTTGTGCACTGCTGTTTTTACTCTCCCCTAGGCTCTACCCTCGCTGTAGGATAAGGCCAGTGGATGAGTATCATGCCTTTACCTCCACCTTTGTTGATACCCTTTCACTCTTTTACTTGTGCTCTTTACTCTACTTTTCAGTGGCATTGTCGGTCAACGCCAACACGAGCGGTTCACTAGTTGTTCGCCACTCCTGTTGGGGGTCCGTTTGTTGACCTCGATTTTTTTTCGAGTGTCATTGAGGGCCTTTGATTGATTTAATCAAGCCCATAAGGCTCAATTCGAGCACAAATCGGCTCGAGTTGAGTCGAATTAGGCTCGATCGGGATCAATTAGTCTTCCTTGGCCACATCGAGTTTGTTATGATTTGAGTCATCATTTTATTTAAATTTAATTGGGTTAATTTGACCAAATTAAATTAAATTTTGAATTGACTCGAATCTAATTTTGAGCTTAAATTTATTATTAAATCAAGCAATTAAATCGATGGCTAAATCACCTCAATTCCCTCTTAATTAGCCTTAGGATGAATCCTAGCCGTAGATCTAAGGGTTTGATCATTTAAATACTCTTTTAGAGCTTCATGAGAGGGGGTTGGCTTCTATTCTCTCCCTAGCCACTCTCAACCCTGACTTTTTGGTGTGAGAGCTCTTCCAACTTCTCTCACCTTCTTTCACTCAAATCCACCTGTCAAACTCCGTCGACGGCGATCTTCCAACAAGATCAAGGCTAGATTCATCCAAGGCCTCGATCCGGTTGATCCAAAGCTTGTTTGATCGTGATTTCAACTAAAGGAATATACGAGGACAATCTACAAGCTCAACCGTATAAAGAACTTGAAGATCCAACGGTGAGATTCCTCAAAACTTTAGATCTAGATCACTACACTTAGATCTATATAGTTTTTTTTTTAAAGTGCTTTTTAGATCTTTCAAATATCATCCCATGCTTTCTCTTCATGATACTAATCTATATTTAAAATTTCATTAAGTTTAGATGTCTCAATCGAGAGAATGTTTTTTTTTGTTTCTCTTTTCTTTTCTTCATTTAAAAATTATATTTATTATGTTTAATATTATTATTATTTTAAGTAATTTTTAATTTTGGATTGTCATAATTTAGTTTGTCTTTGAATTCAAATTTTCCCAAATTTGAAATTCAAATTCTTTCATAAATTATAAAATCTATTTTTATGAAAGTTTTTTTTTTTTTTTTTTAAATTTTCCCTCCATTGGATTTTGAATTAATTAGAATGACTTAATTCATTCTAAATCAAACCTCCAAAATTAAGGAAGCATTAAAGCCTCCTTAATTCCCTCCATGAATTTTGAATTTGAAATCCTTAATTCCCTCCATGAATTTTGAATTTCAAAATTCAAACATCCCTTAATTACTTTCATAAAATATTATTTTATTCTATTTTAATAATTATTTTTAAATTCTTACTATTTTAAATTATTTTTAAATCCCTTTATTACTTTAAACTTCTAAAATGCATAACTTTCTCGTTTTTAATCCGCTGTCAACGCACAGCACTTTGATTTGAGCGTATTTGAATTCTGCACACTCTAAAGTTAGCTTTGCTCAAAAAGTTTTGATCTGTCTGCAGTTATTTTGAAAACAGTCAATAGCACTATTTTAAAACTATTTAATTATTGTCTTTAAACTTTGAAATTGCGTAACTTTCTCGTTTTTAGTCGGATTTTGATGCGCAGCATCTTGTTTTGGGTTTATTTTGAATTCTGCATATTTTAAGACTATTTTTAAATAAAAATTACATCTGTATTTTCTGTTATTCCAAAAACAGTGAAATGACACTATTTTAAAATATTATATTATTGTGTTTAAACTTCGGAAAATCACATTTTCGTCGTTTTAAATCGGATTTTGACGTATAACCCCTCGTTCTTTTTAGAAAGACGAGCTTTATGTTTTGAAACCATTTTCAGCCCTTGGTTTTGGCTGTTTTGACAGGTTTTAGTTTTCGATCGCTATTCCGAGTCTTTTCCCTACTAATTAAATACTCATTATTATAATTATTTTAAAATATAAATTATTTTCAAACCCTTTTTTTTGAAACCTCGATTGGGCGGTCAGTGGGTCTCCCCTATATTTATGTAGATATGAACTAACCTATTTTTAAATTAAATTATTTTTTTTAAAGATTATATATATTTACAATTATTTTGAGTATTTGCGAAATTACTTATGTTATTAAATTCTTAATTCCGGGAGATCCGCTATTGCATGAAATTTTAGGCATGGATTCTAAATGTGAAGAGCAATCATGGGGGAGTGGATGGTTGAGTCCCAATCATTCGCTAATCCCTTCATTAGGTGTTTTTATTTTCTTGTTGTTCGTAGCTTGCATGTATAGGTTGCACCACGAGCACTTAGCTTAGGTTCTCCTATATTTAAGGACATGGTGTGTTTATTTCATTTTTGTACTCCCACACATTTATTACCTTGAGGGTTAGACAAAACATCACTTTAAACTCCTACAACGTAGTGACACCCTAAGGACAATAATTAAGGACTCGTCTAGCGAACTTAGAAGTTTTCTATGAGCTAGGATAGATCCCGAATTGACATGAAAACTTCAATACTTAAACTTAGTGACATCATAAACCTATCAAAATTTTCTAGGAATTTTTAGGAGCTTTTAGAGCCCTTAATTAACCAACCCTAATTAACCGGCTAATTAAGGCCCCAAGACCTTCCGGAAATTACAATAAATACACCCTAGGTCAGAAAATTACCCATAATATCTCAAACTGACCAGAACCCGACCATTGACTTTAGATAAATAGGGCTCCCTAGTTTGACTTTAGGTTGACCCCTAATTTGACTATAGGCGGAAATTACCTTTTTGCCCCTGATAAATTATTAAAAATTATTAAAAATCCCAAATCCCCTCCAAACCCTAGGGGATCACTTTCTCAGGTCATCCTTGACTTTTGGGAGTGATTCGACTCAGTTTGGGGCTGATTTGGGCCAAAATTGCAAAATAGGGTCTTCTCCTAATTAATTTAGAAATTTCCATAAATACCCCAGATTTAGAAAATTCATAACTAATTGTAGAAAAATCCAAATTAGGCAAACTCACTTGCATTAAACTCCAATTAGGGTCTAGTATTTATTAAAAATTTTAAGTTTCCAGAAGCTGGCCTAGATTAGAAAGTCAACCTTTTGGTCAACCCTAGTCTATAGGATAGGGCCCGAAATTTAGAAAATTCATAACTTTGCCTAGAAAACTCTGATTTCAGTGTAATACCTGTCTAACTACTCGTATTAAGGTCTAGTATTTTCCTAAGGTGATGGAAATCCCAGACTTAGCCTTTTTCCCATAGTGACCTTTTGGACCCTTAGCTTAGTTCAGAGGAGGACCTAGAACTTTCTAAAATTGGCTAATATCACTTAAACTTTAAATGTCAGTATCCTAAGCTCTTAAAATTGAACAACAAATTGAAATAATTAAAATGGACCTAATTCACTAATATTTGAACTTCAACTAAAATATCCTTTTCAGACTCTCAACAAATATGAACTATAGATAATTTTAACTAATTACCCTGCTTAGGACATATCCAAACCACACTAGCCTTACACACACATAGAATTGTTTGCTAGGGCACCACTTCTAGATCTAGGTTAGGCCGCTGGGATTTACTTTTCTGCTGTGTGCCGGAGCTTTCGCGGATTTCATTGCATGCTGTTTGAAAAATGATTGGTGTGTTTGCTTACATTTATTGCACTCTGTGATATGATGAGCGCTAGACTTACCCCTAGGTTAGGAACGATATATATATATACTGTTCTTCCATGCAGGTGGCCATGCTCAATGCTAATAAAAGGGGGGCACCATTATATTTTCTAATGTTGTCTTATGCAGGTGCTTGCTCAGCCCCCCCCTGAATAAATGAGGGCTAAATTAATAATTATAACTGCACAGGTGGAGCTGCTTAGCCCTCAAAATTAAGAGCATGGCTTGGCACAGGGTCAATGGTGTTAGCATTTTCATTTTCATATAAACTGCTTGGGATGATTTTTACTAGGATAACATTGCAGGAATTCTTAGATTTACTGTTTTTTTTCAATTCATGTAAAAATTTGTAATAATTGTTAAGAGTTGTGAAAACAACTATGAGTCGGGATATTCTTATCCAACTCAGACTCCAAAAGAAGAAGGCATCCCTAAAGGGGAGAGTCTTATTCCATTTGGAAGACTGAGTTGGATGGCTTTAGATATCCAAAGAGAAAAGACAATACCCCATATTGGAGGAATTGTCTCTTCGTTTGGATATTCAAGCCACGACGGATCCAAGGAGTCCAAGGAGGAGAGATCCAAGGAGTCCGAGGAGGAGAGATCCAAGAAGTCCGAGGAGAAGATATCCAGAAGACCAAAGATTGAAGACCCAATATCCCACTCAAAGTTGTTGGCGTCTGTCATAGGCTTAGAAATCCGGGTTGTTGGCAGTGGGGCCCGGCCACTTTATTTTCTGTATATCTGGGGTGTAATAAGGGCAATTTGCCTATGGCCATTTAGTTGATTAATTTTGGATTTATATTGATGTGTTTACCTGATTGCGCAGTAGAATTACCTGCTTTTTCTAGGTTTCTTTCTTGCATGTCGTTTTTGTTTTCGCCTGGATTTCGTAGGCTCTTCTAAGGACTATAAAATTTTTATACTCATAACTAATTTCTAAAATTTTAAGTTATAAATAACATAGAAATCTAACGAACCTAGGGAATTGCCGGAATCGTCCGGGGTCGCATGCATATTACTGCATTTCTTCTTTCCTTGCTATAAGACATCTCCCTGCCTGCGGGTAGAGTCCGGATAATCTGGCCTATGAGGATGAAGTGCCGGACCTAGGGAGACTCAGTCTTTTCTAAAAATTTATTTTCTATAAGCCTGTTTTTAAAGTTCTATAGCATTCATGAGCTGACAATTCAACTAGCATGCATTGCATTAGTAACCAACTGATTAAAATTTAATTGCATTAGCTAGGAGCATCTAACCCACATAAGTCCAGGACCACTTAGGAAATCCTCTAGATGTCGGTCCTATTTCCAATAACTGTACTACCCACCCATCTTTCATAATTGACCTGACAGCATGGTTTTGAATCGATTAGGTGGTTAGCTAGCTCCCCCATCCGGGCCGGGATAAGTCCAGATCTTTGTATTGCATTAGCTAGGACACTGGTCTTAGTGTGTGTCGAACACTAAGTCCAATCTAGATTTAGGGTTCGAGGCTACTACACTCGGTCTCGTAGTATGCCTAAAATAGTAGGTAGGTTCCTTCTTTTCAGGGACTCTAAATCCTACTTATCTGCGTCACAGGATGACGCCGCCTCTATCTCTTCTCTCACGCATGCGATCGAGTGCTTGATTTATCTTCTCCAGTTTCTATTTAGTACCCTAGAGCCTCCGAATGCTGGTATGAGCCATGTATGTTTGATTCACCCCTTCGGACCCTTCTTCCTCTTGGATAGGATTTCCTAGTCTATACCCATGTGCCAATCCCACTTTAGGAGAGGATAATGTATGATCCTTAATCGAGAGTTTTCTCAGGCTCCGGCCTGGGATGTAATTAACCACGGGGGCTTGCGCCCGTGGGAAACTTGATCCCACATCTACTAAACCCCATTCGATCTCTCATATCGGATGGGGGAAACCCGTGATTTGGTTATGTATATTACTACCCATCGGGGTGTATTAGCGACAGCCTCTATCCCCAATGGTCAGTCGTATGCACGATCCAATCTGCCCTTCCAATCGACCCGTTCGCGCGGTGCTCTTTCGGAGGTCCACAATGTTGATAAGACTAGAAAGGGAGTTGAAGGAAAACATGAATTATGGAGGTCAACTATAAAGTTTATAAGGTTTTCGCTTCAATAGATTTATAACTAAATATATGATGTGTACTTTTAGTTGTAATAGACCTTGTGAGGGGATTATGGCATTGGGTGATCAAGACATTAATAAGAGTTGACTTGGTCAAATTGACTAAGTCGAACCCCAAGACCCTCTCCAATGGGTTCAGAGAGTCGAGTCGAGTCTGTTGGGCCTAGACTTGTACCCTGGGATAACCCGGTTGACCACCTTGCCCCTTTAGGCCCCAAATCAAATCTATGCGTTTATTTTATTTAAATACAACATATGGATAAGCTTTTGTTCTTTTAGAGCATGATTAAGTCCTTCAAAGCATAAAAATCTATTTGGATGTATAACAGATTGTTTATGCCTCCAACATGTAGGGTACGTTTACTTCAACATGCAAATGACTATCCAAGAAGAGAGATATTGGATGTATAACAGATTGTTGCCGGGTCGAAAAGGATTGACAGTTGAATTTATAGAGGGAGTTGAAACTTTCATTCAAGTTGTATCTCAACTGCCTTCCTTTCAGTTTGATAAAATGTTTAGATGTCCGTGTTCGAAGCATAAAATTCTAGCATTCCTAAAGCCCGATGATGTGAAGCTTGATTTATATCGTAGGGGATTTCTTCCAAACTATTGGATTTGGACATCACATGGCGAGTACGAGCCACATAGAGATGCTCATGCCGGTTCATCTACAGCTTATGAAACATTTGATGAAGATCAAATGAGTAGACCCTATGAAGACCTTATTTTTTATGTAGCAGGTCATAATTTAAGGTCTAATATGGAAGAGCCACCAAATGCAGAGACACAAAAATTCTTTGAGTTATTACATTCAGCTCAAAAGCCAATTTGGGAAGGTTGCAGTACGCATTCGGAATTATTCATTGCAGTGAGGATGCTAAGTATTAAAACTGAGTATAATATTCCCCGTGAGTGTTTTAATGACGTTATTGGTCTTATGAAGGAAACTAATCCGGCTGACAATTTAATTCCCTCAGACTTGTACCGAACAAAGAAATTAGTATCCAAGCTGGGTCTCACTGCTACAAAGATTGATTGTTGTATCAATAGATGTATGTTATACTATAAGGATGATGCAGCAGAAGTTATTTGTCGCAGCTGCAATGCTCCTCGTTTTAAGCAAAACTCGGGAAAACAACGTCGTCTAAAGAAAGATGTGTCATATTCCCGTTTGTTTTATTTACCAATCATTCCAAGACTTCAGCGGCTCTATGCATCAATGAGTTCAGCAGGCCATATGAGATGGCATAAGGAGAAAATAGCAAAAAGTGATGTTCTTTCTCATCCATCAGATGCTGAAGCGTGGAAACATTTTGATCGAGTACATCCTTCATTTGCTGCTGAAACCAGCAACATAAGATTGGGATTATGTACTGATGGTTTTACTCCTTATAGTCAAACAGCTACACCGTATTCTTGTTGGCCAGTTATATTAACACCATACAACCTGCCACCAGAGATGTGTATTACTACTCCGTTCATGTTCTTAACTCTGATTATACCTGGACCACATAATCCGAAGGCAAAGATTGATATCTATTTGCAACCATTAATTGATGACCTCAAATTATTATGAGAAGAAGGAGTGCTCACATATGACATATCAATAAAATAAAATTTTCTCCTTCGAGCTGCTTTGTTGTGGACTAAAGGTGATTTTCCAGCTTATGGTATGTTGTCTGATTGGAGCACAGCAGGGAAATTAGCATGTCCTTACTGCATGGAGAACAGTAAAGCTTTCACATTAAAACATGGAGGGAAAAATACTTGGTTTGATTGTCATCGTATGTTTCTAAATGCTAATCATCAGTTCCGAAGAAATAAAGAAGCATTTATTAAAAACAGAATTGAGCGATCACCTCCTCCACCCAGATTAAGTGGTGATGAGATACTACAGAGACTTTCCAACATTCCAATAATTATTGATTATCCAATGCTATCAGAATCTAAATTTCTGGGTTATGGTGTTCAACATAATTGGATTAAAAAAGTATTTTCTGGACATTACCTTATTGGAGAACTAATTTGATAAGACATAACTTGGATGTTATGCACATTGAGAAGAACTTTCTGGATAATATTTTTAATACAATTATGGATGTTAAAGGCAAGAGTAAAGATAATGTCAAAGCAAGGATGGACATTAAAGAGTTTTATCGGCGAAAAAATTTGGAGTTAGTAACAACAACTGACGGTAAACTAATGAAGCCCAAAGCTCCTTACTCTTTCACGTTAGAGCAAAAAAGAATGATATGTCAGTGGTTTAAAGGTTTAAAAATGCCGGATGGTTATGGATCAAATATAAGCCGATGTGTTGACTTGAAATCTGCAAGGTTATTTGGACTCAAAAGTCATGATTGTCACATAATTATGGAGGTTCTTCTTCCGATCATAGTCAATATGTTACCCGATTATATATCAAATTCGTTGATTGAGCTTAGCATTTTCTTCAAAGATTTATGTTCATCTAAACTAAGTGAAAATGCTTTACGGAGGTACGAGAATAACATACTAATCATCCTATGCAAGTTAGAGAAGATATTTCTCCCGGGTTTTTTTGATTCTATGGAACATCTTCCAGTCCATCTACCTTACGAAACTAGAGTTGGTGGACCTGTACAATATCGTTGATGTATCCTTTCGAAAGGTAAATGTGTTAAGATTTTTATTAATTACTCAATATTTTTGAATCAGTTAAGATAACATATTTTTATTTGATTAATAGATATCTGAACAAGTTGAAGAAATATGTTAAGAATAAAGCACGACCAGAAGGATCGATATGTGAAGCATATTTATCTCAAGAAACAACTCACTTTTGCTCCTACTATTTCGAGCCACATGTAAGGAGTACAAGAACAAAAATGGGTCGTAACATGGACTTCGATGTAGAAGAACAATCACATGCTACACTAACAGTATTTAGAAGGCAAGGAAAGCCTAGTGGCAAATGTGTTGAAAGATATATCAACGATTTAGAAATAAATACAGCGAATTTGTATGTACTACTGAACTGTGAAGAAGTTGAGCCAATCTTAGAGTAAGTTCTAACATAATGTTAATAATAAATTAGTAATGTTTATTTAAAATACTTATGTATTATTTGTCATCAGGTATTTCGTAAGCAATTTGCCTTTGACAGATTCAAGGGAAATTGAGCAAGCTGTTGCAAATGAATTTTCAACTTGGTTCAGATCATATGTGAGTACATTTTTTTTTATAAATTTAAATCTTATTTATTATCAAAAATACTAAAATTTGAAAATATTTTTAGGTACAAAATCCTGATAATAAATGTTTCGATAAAGGTTTGCAAGCATTAGCATGGGGTCCAATGCGAAAAGTAAAAACTTGGCCAATATATATAGTGAATGGGTTCAGATTTCATACCAAATCGTGGAGTGAAGAAAGAAAAACTGAAAATTGTGGAGTATGTGTTAGAGGAAACACTCATGAGGAAGATGAGTGTGATTATTATGGTATTTTGAATGAGGTCCTTGACTTGGAATACCCAGATGAAGATGAGAACTTTGTATGCTTATTTAACTGTCAGTGGTATGATCCAGTACAAAATAGAGGCACAAGGGTTCATCCTGTGTATAGTTTAGTAGATGTTAAACATAGTAGAAGATACGGAAAGTTTGATCCATTTGTGTTAGCAAGCCAAGCTATTCAAGTTTATTTCAGCAAATATCCCAGTGGTCGCAGAGACAAACAAGATTGACTAGCTGTCATAAAAACAAAAGCACGGGGAATAATTGATCAACAATACATTGTAGCAACTGCACATCAAGAGGATGAGATGTCAAGTTATATGCATGTTGAAATTGAGGAGATGAAAACTACAACCTCTTCTATTGAAATGGAGTTAGAAGATGTCAATAGTTCAACTAGTTCAGACGAAGAAGAGAACGAGGATGAAAGTGAAGATACCCTTGAGAGTGATGAAAATAGTTTTGATGATTCTGATTAATTTTTGTAATTTAGAATTGTAGAATTTAAATGTTTTGTAATATTTTTACTGCTTAGAAATGATATTGTATTTTGCCACCTTATCTTTTATTAACTGCTTCATTAACTGCTTCTCGTAATTCAGTACCTGCTTCATTAACTGCTTCATTAACTACTTTATTAACTGCTTTATTAACTGCTTTATTAACTGATTTTCAATGGTTTAGTATTTTTTTTTTTAATATTGCAGATGGCTTCAGGCGACGATCCTCCTTGTAAATCATTTGCCTCAAAGTTTCGCCGGAAGAAGATTACGACTAGCAGACCCACACAGACTGAGGTAGGTGAGGGGCCTTCAGTTCCACCAGATCTACCTACACCACCACCGCCACCATCTGCCAGGAGCTAGCAGCCTTCACCAGAGTAGGGTCAGGGACAGTTAGATCCACCTCTTGTTGTACCTCCATACTTCCCTGGCCACTTCCCTCCCAGCTCGACGAGTCCTCACTTCCACTCTCCAGATCAGACACATGCTTCTCCATTCTATCCATATTACCCCCCACCATCATCACAGGCTGCTGGTCCATCCACTAGTCCTCACCCTCCTTACCCTTACCCATATTACTACCCCTATCCGGTGCAGCATGAACAGGGTGGACCATCACGACCACCAGAGGTTGGCGCTAGCGATCATGCAGCAGCAACAGATAAGCGTCAATACATCGAGCCTGACGGCGATAAGTAAGTTCAATTTAAGTTATTAAGTTGTTTTTATTTTGATATATTACATGTTATTGATAAACAAAGTCACTTGCAGCTTCAATCCTTCAAGGCCACCTATACATATGATCCGGGATATAATAAAGAATAAGTATGATGCTCCTTACTTATCCCGGAAGAAGATCCCAAAGCCAGTTAGAGATATGTGGTTTGGAGAATTTCAGGTATGTTTTTTTTTTGTATGATTTCAAATATATGATTTAATTTGTACTAATCTTTTTGATATTGTCTAAATTTTTACATAAAGAATTTAGGTGGTTGCCTGAGTACAGCACGAGAATCAGATCAAATTTTGAGAGGAGAGGAGCGACCCGTCTCAGAGACATGTTCACGGACATTAGAAAGTCCGGGCAGAGGCCTAATTGGATTGGAGAGGGCGTTTGGGCAGATTTGAGTAGTGCTTGGGCTACCCCGGAGTTTATAAAAATGAGAGAGCAGAATAAACAGAACAGAGCTTCTGACTGCGGCGGTTTAGGAAGCTCTCTTCATACTGGTGGATCTGTACCTCATACAGAACATAGGCGGCGACTGGTAAGTATTTTGAATTGGTTTATTACATATATTTATGTTAGTATAACTAAGCATCAAATTTTCAGAAAGAGCACCTGGGTCGGGAGCCAACACCATTGGAGCTGCATACAAGAACTCATCAACATCAAGCTGACCAGCAGTGGGTTGATGAGAAGTCTAAGAAGGCTCATGTGAGTAAAATTTTTTGGATTTTTAGAATAAAAATTTATTTTAATAAAATTATTTGTAACTCGCAGGATGATTTCTTACGAGCTAGAGAAAGTCGGCAGTCCACTGACGAGGGATCATCTTCTGGATCGGCCCATATTTCTGAGTATCAGACATGGTCAGAAGTTGTTGGTGAAAGACAGAGGGGGAGGGTATATGGCATGGGTTCACAGGCTTTTGCTATTGAGGGCAGTTCATACACCTCTGCATTTCATGATCAAAGTGGAGCTGAAGAATCTGTAAGTGAGAGGGTTGCAGCACTTACTAGAGAGATTGAATAGATGAAAAGGGTTCAAGCTAGAGAGATTGAATAAATGAGGAAGGCTCAGAATGAAATGCAAGCAGAGTTGCAATCCTACAGAGCTGGAAAACAAAGGAAGAAGGACCAACAGGAGCAGCCATCTGCAGACAGTGAGGATACCGATGATGATTAGATGTTTATTATGTTTGATGAATGTATTAATTAGAACTTGTGAACTTCTGAACTTGTGATTGTAACATTATCATGAATTATCTTGTGAATTTGTGATTGTAATGTTATGATGAATTTTTGATTTTGTTTGTATTTTCTGGTTGTGATGAATATAGCGGCGTGTTGCCCAACATATATTACTTTTTCTGCAGGTTTAGACTTTATGGTGAACCTCCCTCAAATAGAGGAGATGCTGTCAATTTTTTTTTCAGGTGCTACAGGTTTCCGGCGGCTAACCGGCGGTTTAGCCGCCGGAAACGACGATACCGGACGGACAAGATAAGCCGTCGGTTATAATATTAAACCGCCGGTAATTACCGGCGGTTACCGACGGCCGCCGGCGGTTCTACGATGGACACCCGACGGTTTTAACCATCGGTAATACCGACTGCTATAACCGCCGTCCGGCGGTCTAACGGCGCCGTCCGGCGGTCTACGAACCAGATGACGCCAATTTTAAACCGCCGGTAACGCGACTGGCGGCTTACCGGCGGTTACAATACCGGCGGCCTAACCGCCGGCACACCGACGGTTAAAATTCCGGTGGTTACCGGCGGTATTAGCCGTCGGGAGACCGCCGCAAAAATAAACCACCGGTAACAGACTGTCGGAAATGGTTTCCTACGCCATTTTTTCCGACGGTCTACAAACCGCTGTTAGACCGCCGGTAACATTAAAAACCGCCGGTAAATCTAGACTAACCGCCGGAAAAAACCGCCGGTTTTCAGCGTTTTTCCTGTAGTGATAACATTTCGTAGTCTACGCATTGATGTACATGATATAAGCCATAAGCAAGACATCATCAAAATTCCAACAAAATCAATCTATTTAACACTAAGATGATACCTATCATGTATTAACCAATTTTCTTTCATGGCCAAATGTATACGATCAAAGAAAACTTGAGAAGAAAGATTTCCATCTAAATAAAGCTTTTCAACTATTCCTTCAACGATATTCCAGCAAACAGCTTGTATGCAATGCTTGCAAGGTTTCATGTAATAAACTAGCATAGATGTCATCACCTTATAATCACAAATCATCGCAAATTTTTCCACATTCATGCTCTCTTGACATTGCTACGAAATAATCTACTCAAAGTTCATCAAAGATATTTTTAGATGCATATCTTGTTAAGAAATCTATATGGCTTTTACAACTTATCATACGATGATTCATAAATAAACATGAGCTTCGTGACGAAGGTCTTTATGCAAAACGACGGCAATAAAACCTCCAAAATATACACTTTTCCTTACAAAAAAAAATGGGGAAAGCTTACAAAAACTGTAGGAATTTTTGCATAGAACTAATATTTGCACCCATAGTCATTTGTGAAAGGCTCACATACACATTTTGTTGGCAACTATCACCAAGTATCCTTGCTTGAGATTCATCAACATTTACCATAAACAAAGTGTTGGTCAAATAAAGCATTTATGAAATCACTTGTAGCAGAACACTATGAAAGTTAAAACCTTCATAACCACACATCCTCATGAAAGCTTTATAAAGTTATTTGAAAAGAATCAACATGAGAAACTAGTATCTTGCATCTATACTTACGAAGCGTTCATATGAGCATTTAATTAAAGCATGCCACTTAAAATTTCGCTTAAGGCTCGCCCATATTTATCATAAACAAAATACTCACCACAAGATCTATGAATTGCGATTAGAGAAAACTCCATCTCGAATCAAAATATCACCAATCTTTTCCAAGAGCATTTCACCACGCATAATCATTATTATTTTTGTGAAAGATAAAAGAAAATCAAACGAATGAAATAAGAGAGATATGGATATGATAATACTTGCTTGTAAGCTCAAAATACTCTTATGTAGTGTACTCATGAGACAAAGTGCATGGGACCTCCATACATCACATTAACTATGCTTTGTAGAAACTATGGAAGAGAGGGCACAAATCATATGCTTGCAAGAGACATTTTTACACAAGGATACACCACTATGTTTAGATGCACATTCAACGAACAACTTCTCTAATAATCCATAAACTCATCTCACCAATAACACTAGTTAAAAGACCCATGAACACTACTATAAGAAGATTTTGGGGTAGATTTCACAAGCATACATATGCAAAAGAACAACATAGCTTAAAACTTAGTGAACCGTTAATCAAATATCAAAACTTTCCTCAAAGGGCATTTCATCAAATACCTCAAGTGCATGATTTAACATAAAATCAACATGACTTCTCCATACATTTTTTTAGTTTACACCTAAGGCTCTAAATCATATGACATACAACAAATGTGAGTTCACCAATTAACTAGCCATCTCAAAACCAACATAAATCAACATTGCATAAAAAAAAGTAAATCAGCTAATGAGGCTCAAAATCATCTATGCCAACTAAGAGTGAATGTGTTCACTTGGAAATAAAAAAAAACAGTAAGAGGTGTGATGACATACACACCTCAAAGCTTCATTAGAATTTCAACTCTAATCAAGTAAAAAATGCTTCAAGGATAAGGAGAAGGAAAAAAGTATTGAGAAGAAGAAGAAGAGGGAGAGGAAGATGAAGGAATGCTCACCTTGCAAATCAAGCGGCTAGGGCAAGTGATGGCGTCGGGCTTAGTTTGGAGAGGGAGCTCGGGCGGTGGAGGCGTGATCGGGTTCGGGAGAAGGGCCGTCGGGCTCAACCAGGGGGTCGTGCAGCTGCTAGGGGCGACGGGATCCGAGCTTTGTCCGTCGAGACCTCTGCAAACCAGAGAGCAAACTGAAAGGAGAGAGAGCTTCGGCTCTTCTCTGTATTCTGGCGCCGTGTCCGGGACCGAGAAAATGAGAGAGGGAGTGTGAGGGAGAATGCCGAGAGAGAGAGCCGGAGGGAGAATTCGGCCTTCTTGTGCTTATGCGAAATCAAGAGAGAGAGGGAGCGGGAGTCAATACCCAGAGCCGAGAGCCTTCGTTTTGATAAAACGAAGCTTTCTGCCGAGAAAGGAAGCCCGCCAAGCGTCGTCCCCTGCTCCAGCTTCCGAAAATTCCCTGAAATGGCTTCGCTCGCTGCTCGATGTCTGCTCAAACTGCAGAAGATCGCTGAGGCGCAAGATTTCGGCCGAATCGTAGATCTCACTCGATCGTGGCCGTCGATGCCATTACTGGATTTAGGAAATAAATTCAAAAATATTTAGAAATTCCAACAGTTCTAATGGAATTAAATTGAGTTGAATCAAGTTAAAATTGGCTCGAATCGGGTTAGACTCGAGTCCAAATTTTACTCGATTTGAGTCAATTCAGGCTCGAGCCGGCTCAACAAAATTAATCCAACGAAATTGAGTTCAAAATAATAATCAATTTAAATCAAATTAGGTGCGACGCAACGATATCGAACTAATCGAGTCTAATTGAACACATTCGAGTCTGATCCGGCTCGAGTCGGGTCGATTCGAGCTTGAATTAGGCTCGATGGGGTTCGATTAAATCGATCAAAGGTGCTCGAGCATGATCGAGCCAAAATCGAGGTCAACAAGGACTATAACAAAAAGAAAGAGAACCTAGAGAATCTTGACTAGCCTCACACTTCTGCTCTACTGCCCTGACCTGAAATCATTTAACCACATATAATAAGCTTAAAAACTCCAGTAGGTCACCAAAGCCTATAACTAAATTCAAAGCAGGGTAAATGAGCAAAATGCATTGCAACAGTCAAATCATAAAAATTACATTCATATGATCATTGAATAAGTACAGAAATAGTAAATCTCAAATGTAGTGGTAGTAGAATCGATAAATAATAAAAATACTACGATATAAAAGCATGTAAAGTAGTAAATTAGTACTAGTGTCGAATCTATAAAGCAATCGTCGTATCAGTAATATCAATCAGTACATAAATCATATAAAATATCAATAAAGACTGTTGAAATCAAATATATGTAATAAAATCATATAGGTATGTACGCATGTTATCTAGGCCTTCTATATCACATGCTCAGTATATCACAAGTTTAATATCAGTACATTGAATCAGTAGTATCAGTATCTAAATTAGCAACAATAATAATCCAGTAGCAAAGACAATTGAACAATACAATAACAGTAAATCCGTATAGTAAAAATAAATCCGTACAATAAAAAAATAATGTCTTAAGAACATGCATTTTAGTAGTCACATTAAACAAGTAGAAGTCCTGGCAATCATGATATTTTTTAGTGTTAGTAAATCGTTAGCTAAGTAAATAGAGTCGTCACTCTTTGCCCATCGGCATAATAATGATTTATAACTTCCAATCAATGTATCAATTGAATTAGTAGATGATAACAACAAATCACAGTATTTAAAGGAAAGCTCGTCGTTCCATCATGTACAGGTCAATCAATCTCCAACCAACGGGTCAGCCAGTCTTTACTTGTTTGTTTCACACATGCATATTATTATTATAATATTATAACAGTAATAACGATGAGCTATTACTCAAGCATATATCCACATCCATTTTTAATGCATTGCAACAGATAATGCATAATTGAGATTAATTAAGAAGATGTCAAAATGTCATAACGGTAGACAATAAAGAATCCTATTATGCAAAAATACACATTTTCAAAAAATTATCAAATTATTAGGGATTATGTAAAATGATACTTTAAGACTTTTATTGTATCACACCACTATTTTTAGAGGTTAAAATAAATTTTGGGTAAGAAAACAATTGTTGTATCTTCAAAATGACTTGGGGAAAAATCTCAAATAAATGCTTATAATGCTCATAATCATGATCGCTATAACATACAAAAAATTATGCAGTGAAAGTTTTACTAATACAAAGTTGTTCACGTTTTTCAGTAATATAAATACAAATTTGATCAGAAAAATAACAAAAACACAAAATCTATGAAATCAGAAATGGAATATGGATTCCTTACAGCGAAACGAGAAAATATCCCAACTGGCCCAACTGACAAAAATCGCACTGTAGCCTCCAACTCCGAGCATTTTCTTTCTCTCTCCCTCATTTCCTCTCTATTCTCCCTAATGTCTCTCTGTTGGCCGAAATCATGAGGGAAAAGAAAACTAAAATATTTTTTTAATAAAATATCTTGGTGGTTTAGGATATTTATAATAATATAATATTTATTTAATAATTAATTAAATCAATTCTTTAGTATAAAATTTAAATAAATTATTTTTTGGACTTAAAAAATTACAGAAAAATATTCATAAAATAATTCATGTTATTTAAAAAATATCGGTGAAATCAGTTTGCAAAACGGAGACATGACTGTCCTGAAATTCTCACTTGTATCGACAGGTACCATTTCCTTAAGAATTTTCACTAGTCTCACTTCAATCAAAATATCATTGTGAAGTCAAATTGCGATTTGGAGTTATTATGACTCTAGAAAAATTTTGGCAAAGTCAAAATACATGATATTACACATGTATATATATTAGTCAATTTCTTAAGTAGGTGTAATCTTCAAGATTTGAAGATTTGTCCAAGTCTCATAAGTCATTTTGAATTCTATAAGGTTTTTTTTGGGCTGCTTTCTTATTGCTTTTTGAAGCAGCTTTAGGCTTCGGCTTCGTTTGGGACGGCTTTTTTATTGCTTTCTAAAATGGAGTTTTAGTACAAAAATAAAAAAATTTGTACTAAAACTCCGTTTTAGAAAGCAGTAAAAAAGCCGTCCCAAATGAAGCCTTCATTTGGGATGACTTTTTGATTGCTTTTTAAAGCAGCTTTTTAGTTTAAAAATTAAAATTTTTATACTAAAAAGCTGCTTTAAAGCAGTGAGAAAGCCATCCCAAACGAAGCCTTAGAATAAATTTTTTGTTTAAATTTTTTTGTGCTAAAAAGTTGCTTTCAAAAACAGTAAAAACCATCTCAAACGAAGTCTAAGTGAACCAAATCATCAAATAGATTGAGAATAGAGAATATGAGATGCCCCTAACCTTAAATGGCATCACCTAATGTTGTCTGATTCAACCAGGCTAATTGGCCTCACATTTATGATGGGAACTCTATAATTTTACTCAATGTGACAAAACTTTTTGGGTCTTATAGATTCTCACTTTCATCTTGCAGATTTTCTTATGCATATTAAGGCATTTTTTCAAAATTTAATTATTGTTGTTGTTGTTGTTCAAAGTGCTTATGAATAAAAAAAGTAATTTATTCATTTATTTAAAACAAAATAAATTGAGACTAAGAGTTTGATTGGGACGGCCACAGTGTTCTATAAAGTTGATTGTGAAATTGTTGTACAGAAAATAACTCCGAAGTTATGGTTGTAGAAAGTAGCTTTTTACTACAAAATTTTTTAAAAAATAATGAAAAATCAGCATAAAAGCAGTCACCAAGCAAAATTTATAGTTGTTATCTGAAAAGCAAAGCAACTAAAAAACTCTCCCAAACAATTTGTACTCTCACAAATAGGAATTGTATTTTCTTTAAAAAATTTACAAAATCAAAAGTGTTCATCGATATGCAATTTTAAGGTTTTGTTTATGACAACTTTCTAGCTGCTTTATAAAGTAATTTTCTAGCAGATTTTTTTTTTTTTTTTTTGAAATTGTAAATCTTTAACAAATTTTTTTTAAAAAAATCAATAACAAAGTTGTCCCAAACAAAGACTAAGGCTTCATTTGAGTGACTTTCTTAATGCTTCTTAAAACAAATTTTTTGTAAGAAAAATATTCATTTTTATACTTAAAAGCTGCTTTAAGAAGCACTTAGAAAGCCGTCTCAAACGACTCCTAAGGCTTCATTTGGGAAGGCTTTTTTACTGCTTCTTAAAACAGTTTTTTTGTACTAGATAGCTCTTTTAATAAGTAGTAAAAAAATTGTTCCAAACGAAGTCTAAATCATTGAAGTGGGTATGTGAGAGCTCCCCAACCTTTATTCTATAAGGAATCAGCTTTGCAAATATTCTATAACGATAATTATTTAATTAATTAGTTCATTAATTAACGGTTCTGTTGTCGCTTAAGATAACCCATACAAAAGCTATGAAATTTGCACACATGTTCTTAATAATAAAGTCCATGAAACAGTTAAAAGTTGGGGAGTAGCATCAACATTAATAAATTCATTCTGAATAAATTTAATTAATAAATTTATTATCTATTTTTTTTCTTTAAAATATAAGTAATAATTAATTAATTACTTAATCACACATATTTCGTGATTAAAAAATTATTTTGATTAATTTTAAGTAAAAATATTCTCTTTATTTTCATCTCAATTTTATTAAAATTTATTTATTTATTTAGTTTTAAGCAATAAGCATTCAACTCTATTTATTCATTTACAACCCCGAATAAATAAAAAATTATTTTTCAAAAAACACATATCTAATTAATAAGAGAATTTCTCTCTTTACAAAATAATATTTTATTAGATTCAAATCATTTACAAAAAATGATCTAATACATAATTATTTAATTAAAAAAAGGTTAATTAAAGCACCCTTTTTAAAGCACAAAGCCTGTCTTGAGGCTTTGTGGTTGACTTATCATAAAGCCTGGAAAGTCTAACAGCGTGCATCATGAGATATAAGAGAACCCTTTCTTTCATAAATAGTTCTCTCCACTCAAAGTCTCTCACCTTTCTCTCTCTATCTCTTCATTTCTCTCTCTCTCTCTCTCTCTCTCTCTCTCTCTCTAAGTTAGGTTAGAAACTCTTTTATCTTTCTTTCTTCCATTAGTGCTTGGCGAACAAAATGGCAAGCAAGTTGAGGAGAATATGTGCTCCCTAACTAAAGTAGGTAAGAGAGAGAAAGAAAAGGCTGAAGCACTTATTGGGCTCTTTTCCTTGATCTATTTTAGTGGACGAGAATAATTAAAAAAATAATAAAGTTCTTAAAAGAAGACCTTCAAAATTTACATTCATGATGTCTTGAATCAAATCAATCAAGTTGAGCTGTCTCTAAGAGAATTAAACTTGAATTAATCGACTAATTATATTTATCTTTGATTGGTTAAAGTTTGGTTTAGGCAACTAAGTTAATTAATTATTATTTTTGCTTAATTATAATGAATTTTTAATTAATTTTTTTTAGGTTAATCATCATAATCAATTTATTTGAATGATGTGAAATTTATATAAGGAAATTTGATTTCATGAGCTTCAAAAAATAATTATGATGAGTAGAATAATCTTATTTTATTTAGTATAAGCATAAAATTATAAAAGAAAAGGCTTAATTTGAAAATAAAAGCAAATCTTAGTAAAAAAATTGATTTTATTTAGAAATATTAGTATGTTAATTACTTTTTATTAAAAATAGAATTAGGTTTTTGTACTATAATTTGATTGTTGCTAAATAGGATTATTTTATTAAAATTGTAATGAGAAAAAGAAGTAGAAGTGTTAATAAATGACCCAAACAGTCAGTCTGATTAGAAAAAGTTTGATTCATGTTGGCCTATTTAATACATAGGTTGGGTTTTTCAACCGGTTTATCAAACAAATTGAGTTTGGATTGACATGCAAACCTATTTTTGAATTGAAGGCGACTAGTTCAATATATATTTTCTTCTAATTTTCTTTACTTGTGATATAATCCTCTTATTTTTATCACATAGCCTAAACTTTTTTTTTATTTTTTTTTTATTTTTTTTATTTTTAGATAGCCTAAACTTTATAAGTAATAAGTTAAAAAAATTATCCAAAAGAAATTAGCGAGTTGTATTCAAATCATTCAAGATGTTAGGGGTCCATTTTGAGTTTGACTTTTGACATGTTTATAAAAAACAGGTCAGGTTCTGGTTGACTATATTCTGGTTGAGTCAATTTCGGGTTAGAATTGATCCCAACCTATAAACCTATTTTAACACCCCTAGAAAGAAGTATCCAAAATTACAAGAGATGCTTAACACTTAATTATCCAAATATAAGACCTTTTAACTAGATATTGAAAACCTCAATGATTTTTAATTTCACAAATCTTCTTATAATATTATTTACACATTTTATATTTGAGCAACTCAAAAAATGTATGATTTCTATAGATTTTCACAAAAACTTGCCCAAGAGAATCAAAGTTCTAGACAAATCAATTTTTGGCCCAAATCGAGCTAGAATATGAAACAATTAATACCAATTTAGTTGGAATTAAAATTGACTTAAATCAGACTATAAACAAGCTTTACTTCGTTCAAGATTAAGGTTTCTTTTGGGATGATTTTCTTACTTCTTCTTAAAGCAGCTTTTTAGTGCAAAATTTTTAATTTTTGTAGTTAAAAACTTCTTTAAGAAGCAGTAAGAAAATCATCCCAAATAAAACATAAATGACTAATTTTAACTCAAAATTTTTAGTCTTATTCCAATCACTTTCTTAGAAATGCCCCTATATCAAGTATGAGATCTAACATATGATTTTTTTTATTATTTATAATTGGTGGTTATCAAGCCAAAGATTCATTAATCTTTAACTTCTTAATATTGATGGCTATCAACTTAAGATCAATTCACTCCTATTTTTTTGTTTAATGTGAGTTAATTAATTTATGTTATATTCCACTTCAATTTTTAAACCTAATGATGCAATTATAAAAAGGGGAAGAAAAAAATGGTTTGAAGCATCATAAAATAAGAAGGAACCCATAGAGGAAAGAGAGAGAGAGAGGATGATAGAGGTGAGGCATGTCATTTGAGAATGAAATGAAGAAGTTGTTTTGAATGCTTTCAAAGAGGGTTCTTTAGCTTCTTCAAAATAGAGAGAATGTTGCTACTTTTAATCCTAGTAAGAGAAAAAACTCTTGGTCATAGTAGAGAATAGTACTTATTTAGACTTCTACAATGAAAAGGGGATCAAAATAATTAGAGCACCAACAACATCAATTTCACCTCTAGTTCTAATATTTATAGCATATATTTGCATTTTCTTTGGACTTTATAAATTAGTATTTTTTGTCCATATCTTCAAATTTTGATGAAGTGTAATCCTTCAAGTGTCTTATTTGAGACTTAATAGATTATTTGATCTCTATGTGATTATGAATATAGGCTTATTTAAGTCAAATCATATGAATATTAGTGTTTGCTATTGTTATGCGTGATCTTTTTTTGTAATTAATTTAATGTTTGTAGTAATTTTTTTTTCTTTTTTTCTTTTTTATTTTTTTTATTGTTTGTAGTAATTAGTCCAAGGTTGTGGGGGTCTAAAGTGAGGTTATGAAAGAACCATGAATATATAGTTCAAGATTAAGATATTTGTGTTATGTGTGGAATCTGATTATGTTGATCAGTCGAGTTATTATGCTACCTCGGACCACAAGTTTGTCATGCTTGTTAGGGGGTGCGGGGGTTACCCTATGCTTGGGTTTGAGTGCTTTGCACCTGAAATTTTTTTTTTCTTTCAAACAACGCCTAGGTGTTACACCCCGAGCGTTATGACGTTGTGTTCCCAAGCTCCCAGCACTGATCGACAGAGAGCAGAGCTCCACATTACTCTGGAATTGGCACAATAGTGTTACAAGTTTAGAGCTGCAACGCTGCAAGTTTTAGCGCCGCAACGTTATCAAACAAAGGCTTAAGCGTTACAACACCCCAAACTAGCGCCGCAGCATTGCAAGACGGACTGGACGGATTTCTTTCTCATTTTTCTAAAGGGTTTCATCCCTTATGGTTATTTGTTTGACTTTCTCTTGTATTTATGATAGTGTAGACATTGAAAATGGTGCATATTAGAAGAAAAACAAGGAGAGAGTGAGAGAGAAGACATATTTGTACTTATTTCTCCTAATTTTCATAGTGAATTTCTTGGTGTGGTGTGGCTCCATGATTTTACTCTATTTTGAATTTTTCCATGTTAAATTCTGGTGCCCTTTATTTTTCTGTTGTTTTTACTTTCTTACTTGTTTCATCATTGAGGTGTTTACTCCTCATCCCCAACAATTTGATGGCTCAAAGAGTTTAAAGTTTTTTTTTACAAGAATTTACTCTTTTAAATGAGATGTTTTTTTTAAGCTCATGGGAGATGATAACTGATTTAAAGTTTATTTAGGTTAGAGAAAGATCCTATGAATAAGGGTTCTCTTTTAATCATGATATTAATGAATCTCATAATAAATTTAAGAAGATTTATAAATCCATGTAGATTTGAAGATATGGACATAAAAAACACTTTATCATCTTTGAAATTTTTTGTTGTTGATGATTTAACTCAAGCATAAAATAGATGAAGTCAAATTAAAGAGATTATTATAAATCATTTAATAAGTGAAGAAGATTCATTCGATAAAAACCGGTTTAAATGTGATCGATTCAATTGAACCGGCCAACCCTAATTACTAAATCGCACGAGCAGGTGACAGAACCAAGAGTAGCACGTGAAGCCGACTGGGCTGAATTCACACACGAGCGCTCCTGGATGGGTCGAGTCGCATTTCTGAGCAAAAGATTGAGTACGAGAATGAAATCAGACAACTTCTCAAAAAGTAACTTCCTCATCTTCGTTCATTGTCTCTAAAGAAGCAAAGATTGAGAGAAGAGATAATGAACGAGAGGACGAAGAAAGAAGATTTGTTTGTTGATTTTTTTCTATTTCTGCATAAATCCTTCCGTGTTAAACGAGGGATGTTTACTTAAAGGCAAATGAAGAGATTTGAAAGCGGGGAAGAAGAAATTTGGAGAGACGAGAAGAAAGAAATTGTAAATTCTTCTTCTATAATTTCTTTCATTCTTTGACAATGGAAAAAACATAAAGTAAATCTTTTTCTTATTTCTTTTCTTTTCTGTTCAAGCTGAGAGAAAGGAATTTTTATAATTTTCTCTAATTGAAAGAAAATATTATGATTGTAGGAAGAGTTCAATTATTGTAAGCTTCGATTTGTCAGTGAAGGAAGGAAATATTCCTTGAGGAAAAAGATGCTAAGTTAGAAACTTAACATTTATTATTATTGTTTTAAGCTTTGAAAATTCCATCAAAGTCGATTAGTAATGTTAATGTCAATTAATATAAATTGGAATAGAGAAGGATTAGATTGACCTAATGCATGAAGGTGGATTACTGAAACCAATTAAGGATCTCAAAAAGGGATTTTGATGAGGTCATCGACAGACATTTTAGGCAGGTTTATCGGCGAAGGAATCGTAGATCGACGGCTACGATCGGGAGTTTATATTTTTGATGTTATCATGTTATTTTATTTCATGTATCTTTTATTTTCATGTACTAGTGACGTTTTCGCCCTTATGTAGGCGTAGAGTCTATTGTAGCCCAAGGGGCATATGAGTCATTTCTTTTTTTTCATGCTTTGAGACCTTTATAAAGGGGTCTCTTCTTGTTGTATGAGGTTAATGTTTGATTAATGAAAATTTTCTGAAATTCCTTTTTGTCTTCTTGCTTGGGAGCTTGAGAGAAAAGAGAGAGGAGGCCTAGGTGAGGCTCCGACCGCAATACCCAACAGCCCGCTTCTGTGGGCTCTTGGTTCTTCCTTGTAAGTTCACTGATTTTCTCTCCCCACCAATTCCTCCATACAGCCGCCTCTTCCCCTGCAGCCAAATCCCGAAATTCCCCTCACCCGAACACCTCCACGTTCCCCTGGCTTTACCGCCCCTCCCCCTTCATCACCCGATACAGCCTTCTGTCACAGGCCGAAAATCCCCCACCCCTTCCCCTGTTTTGGCCGCTAGCGGAGCCATCAGCCGACCCAGGCAATCGGCTACCTCCCCTTCACCGTGCCAAACTTCCCATTCACGGGAACCAATCAGCCGATCATCCTCCTTGGATTTGAATTTCAAATTCCATCAATTAATTCCTCATTAACTCTTTCCTTATGTGTCTCACCAACAATAGGAAAGGAACTTAATTGAGGCTTAATTTATGAAATTCAAATTAAATTTCTTCCCCTCTTACCCCTCTTTGGAAACTTCCCCAATATTTAAATTAAATCTGAAATTTATACATCAGATTTGATTTAATTTCTTGGACCCCACTAATTAACCACAACCTTCTCCCTCCTACTTGCTTGGCCGGCCCTATCATGCATGGTTCTCTCTCTCTATTTGCCACATAAGCCCCCATTAATTCCCTCTTAATTCTCCCATAATAACCGCCCATACTAATTCAAAATTTTGGGAAGTTTCATAGCAATTAATCCCCCTCCAACCCAAGGCAAAAATCTGAAATTCAAATTCAGATTTTTCTTCTCTTGTTCTTCCCTAGCCCTTGGCCGACCCCTCCTTTGCCCCCTTCCCGCCTCGCCTCAATGTCAAATGGCGGATCCGGAGCTTGAGTGGGGGTTAGTTTTCCACGCCGACGGGAGCATCGATATACTACGCTCGCCGTGCTTCGACGTCGGATTTGAAGACGAAACCACAATCGAAGAATACTTAGAGCGAGTCGTTCCTATCCTCGCAAGTATCTTTGACCGTCGATTTCGTGGTCACACTTGGACAATCATTGGACGTCATCCACCACCATCTTCTCCGGCGACTACTTTTCCGGCAACAAAGTCTTCCATCGCCTTCATCCTAGTGGTGATCTCCATCCTTGCATGGTTCTTATTCTCCGCTTAAGCCCAAGAGTGAACAAGAGAGAGAGAGAGGTTCTCAAGGTGAATTTCTTTATTATTAATCGCGGGATTGTCGTTATGAGCATTTAATTGTTTCTTTTATCTTTGGATGATTAGATTGATTTGGTAAACTCAAAAGCATATCTTCGCCTAAGCAAGTTAATTACTTTGAACGATTTAACCCTTGACTTTTGTTGGTAATTAAATTTGTGATGACAATGTTTTGAATAATCTTCATTTTAATTCTAATTGCAATTCCTACTTTGATTCACATCATATTTGGTATCAGAGCATGGTAGGCATGCATAACATGTTAGAAAAACATCCTAGGGCTTAACCATTCATTATAGCTTTAATTTTGCATGCATATCATTGCGTAGTTTCGAAATTTTCACTGTTTTAGCCACTGTTTTTGCATTTCCTGCACTGTTCATGATCATTTAAGTCGTCATAGTGTGTGTCTAGCTGCTGCCTTTGAGTCCGTAGTGTTTCTACCTACTTGGGGACTTTTGGATTTGTGTTTAGAACTGCTGTCCCATCATTTCCAGCAACTGTGAACATCATTTAGGAGAGTCCATAGCTGCTGATTTTGTGCTGTCCACACCCAGGAATCTGGCCGAAACCCTTAGGCAGTTCTCCCCTCTTGTGGGCTTGCTGCTGTTGGCTTTCCAACTGCTGGAACCACTTTTCCAGCAAGTTTTTCTGTGACGTTAGCTGCTGCCCTTGACTTTAGAAGCCTTCTTAGTGATCCCTAACACCTATCAATGGATCCTACCCATATGCAAACAACTTTAGACATGATTATGGGACAATTAGGAACACTTACGCAACAAATGAAGGATACCCAAACAAGTGTAGCTGAACTTAGACGTCATACAGGGGAAAGACTTGACAATATTGAAAGAATGGGACACCCGGCTATCTATACACCTTCTAGACCTCACTCACCCTATGGCGAAGATACCCGAACTGACTACGGACCTCCTAGGGATTACTACCGACCCAACCACCGACCACAACAAGAACCAGTAGGACGTGATGCGCCTTGGAGGGACAACGACACCCAGCTCCTCAAGAGCATTAAAATAGATGCCCCGACTTTTGACGGAACGTTAGAACCCCAGGTTTTCCTCGATTGGATTAAAGGGATGGATAGTTACTTTAAATGGTATAACATTTCGGAAGAGAAGAAAGTTAGGTTCGCTAAGATGAAACTGACGGGAAGAGCCAACCAATACTGGACTAACGTGGAGCACATGAGGGAGACCCGAGGAGAATACCCCATAGCTGACTGGGGAGCGATGAAGCAAGAACTGAAAAGGAAATACCTTCCTCCCTCGTACTACCCAAGACTCCTGGATCATTGGAATAGGCTAACCCAAGGGAGTAAACCCGTTAAGGAATACATCTCCACGTTTGATGATTTCTTAATTCGTTGTAACGGGGAGGAGACCACCACTCCCACACAACTTCTGTCCATGTTCCGAGCCGGATTAAGGGAAGACCTAAGAAATGAACTCTTTGCTAGAGGGATAAACACGTACGAAGCTGCCTGTAGTCTTGTGCTAGATCTGGAAGAATCAAGGAGCCACGTCTCTAGGACCCAAGACTCTAGACCTAATCCTTTCAAGTCCTCCTCTAGCCAATCTTACAACAAGCCCACTGGACCCTCAGGTAGTCGGCCTACTCCTAATCAAGCCCAACCTCGATCCGACTCCAAGGGGAAAACACCCGACCGAGAGACTCCCAAGACCACTGCCGGCACTAAGTGCTTTAGATGCCACGGGTACGGACACATTGCTTCTCAGTGCTCCAGCTCGTTTAAGGTCACCATAATTGAGGAAGTGACGGAGGAAGAAGGTGAACCTGAAACTGACTTAGTCCACCATATGGATGACGATGAAGAAATTTTCGACGAAGAAGAGACCGCCGTTGTTCACTGCCTCCAAAAGATGAACCGATTGGATCTGCAAGTTGTTAGGTGTGCCTTTTCCCAACCTAAACCTAGCGACGACTGGCGAAGAACCTCAATCTTCTACACTTTCACTAAGATTGGAGACAAGAATTGCAAAGTCATAATAGACAGTGGAAGTTGCATTAATGCCGTATCTTCTGCCATGATTTCGAAATTGCAATTGAGAACCACTCCGCACCCAAACCCTTATAAAGTTGCATGGATAAACTCGACCACCTTGGAGGTAAAAGATAGGAGTCTTGTTCCTATAGAATTCGTTGGATACAAAGAGAAAATCTGGTGCGATGTTTTGACAATGGATGTGGGTCAAATCATCCTTGGCCGCCCCTGGTTGTTCGACAACGATGTGCACATTTATGGACGATCAAACACCTGTGTGTTTGAACACGAGGGCAAGAAGATTAAACTGTTACCCACTCAACCTAAGTCTACTAAGGAAGGAGTTAAACCCAACTCGCTGAAACCCAACACAGACTTGAACTTGATAACTGCTAAGGACTTAGGTATGGAACTGGAGTCAGGAGCCCCTCTTTACGCACTAGTAGCCCGGGAGATAAGTGTAGATCAAGACGAACCTATCCCTGAAAAGGTAAGACCACTGTTGGAGACTTTTTCTGATGTCTTTCCTGAAGATTTGCCCAACCAACTGCCACCTTTAAGGGACATTCAGCATGCCATAGACCTAGTGCCCGGAGCTTCTTTACCTAACCTACCCCACTACCGAATGAACCCTACCGAACACGAGGAGCTCAAGAGACAAGTGGATGAATTGTTACAGCGAGGGTTCATTAAGGAGAGCCTTAGTCCGTGTGCGGTTCCTGCCCTTCTTACCCCCAAGAAGGATGGGACGTGGAGAATGTGCGTTAATAGCCGTGCTATCAACAAAATCACCGTCAAGTACCGTTTTCCAATCCCTCGTTTAGATGATATGTTGGACATGATGACCGGAGCCACACTCTTTTCTAAGATCGACCTTAAGAGTGGCTACCACCAAATTAGGATTCGTCCCGGGGATGAATGGAAAACTGCGTTCAAAACTAAAGATGGATTGTACGAGTGGACTGTGATGCCCTTTGGCTTAAGCAATGCTCCAAGCACATTCATGAGAGTGATGACCCAAATCCTCAAGCCTTTCCTAGGGAAATTTGTAGTTGTATACTTTGACGACATTTTAATCTACAGTACCTCGGAAAGTCAACATCTGAATCATTTAAGACAAGTCTGTGAAACCTTAAGGAGAGAACAAATGTTTGCCAACCCCAAGAAGTGCACATTTTTAACCGATCATGTAATTTTTCTGGGCTTCATTATATCCTCCCAAGGAATATCCGCGGACTCTGAAAAGGTGCGAGCAATCAATGAGTGGCCCGAACCCAAAAATATTCGAGACGTTAGAAGTTTTCATGGACTGGCCACATTTTACCGGAGGTTTATTAGAAACTTTAGCACCATAGTAGCTCTAATAACTGACTGCCTCAAGAAAGGAGAGTTTCTTTGGACCCCTGCTGCAACCAGGGCTTTTGAGGAGATTAAGAAGCGAATGATGGAAGCCCCTGTCATGAGATTACCTGATTTTACCAAAGTTTTTGAGGTGACTTGTGATGCATCTGGAATTGGTATAGGCGGAGTCCTTTCCCAAGAGGGACATCCAGTAGCGTACTTTAGCGAGAAATTGAATGACACTCGACAACGGTACTCCACCTATGACAAGGAATTTTACGCCATCATTCAGTCCCTTAGGTATTGGCGACACTACCTTCTACCTCAAGAATTCGTTATCTTTTCGGACCATGAAGCATTACGATACATTAACTCTCAAAAGAAACTCAATGCTCGACATGGCCGTTGGGTGGAATTCCTGCAAGAGTACACATACACCATTAGACACAAAGCAGGATCTGATAATAAGGCTGCTGATGCCTTAAGCCGTCGAGTAATGATTACTAGAGAAATGAGTACTGAAGTGATAGGTTTCGATCGACTCAAAGAAGACTACCCTGAATGCCCTGATTTTAGAGAAACCTATTCTGCACTTACCACTGGAAATGAGCGAGCCGTTGGAGATTTCTTATTGGAAGATGGGTACTTATTTAAATCACAAAAACTCTGCATTCCCAACACGTCACTGCGAGAATTCCTTGTTTGGGAACTACATGCAGGAGGGCTAGCAGGTCACTTCGGACAAGCCAAGACCATAGCCGCTCTAGAAAACCGATTCTTTTGGCCTAGCTTAAAGCGTGATGTTAGTCGACTTCTTAGGAGATGCCACACCTGCCAGCTCGCTAAGCAACGTAAACAGAACACAGGACTCTACACACCCTTACCCGTACCCAATTGTCCATGGCAGGATGTGAGCATGGATTTTGTTCTGGGATTACCAAAGACTGTAAGAAAGCATGACTCGATTTGTGTAGTTGTCGACCGTTTTTCTAAGATGGCCCATTTCCTCCCTTGCACAAAGACTTTCGATGCCTCCCGCATTGCTAAACTCTATTTTGACGAGATTGTTAGACTCCATGGTTTACCCAAGACCATCGTTTCCGATAGGGATGTCAAGTTTACTAGTTACTTTTGGAAGACCTTGTGGCACAAAATGGGCACAAAACTCCAGTTCTCCACAGCCTTCCACCCCCAAACCGATGGACAAACAGAAGTGGTTAATAGAAGTTTAGGAAATCTACTAAGGACTTTAGTAGGGGAAAATATACGAGATTGGGATTCCAAGCTTCCTATTGCTGAATTTTCTTACAACAACTCCGTCAATAGAACCACTGGTCTTAGCCCTGCTGAAATCGTGTATGGATACCTACCTCGACAACCCGTCGACCTGATTCCCATAAGTCCTAGAGTTAGAGTGTCTGAGTCAGCATCTGCATTTGCATCCCACATACAGGAATTGCATAAAGAAATCAAAATGAAAATTGAACAAAGCAACGCCAAATACAAATTAATTGCTGATCAAAGGAAAAGGTTTAAAGAATTTGAGGTCGGAGACTTTGTGATGGTGCGAATCCGTTCGGAGCGTTTTCCTCCCGGATCCGCGAAGAAATTGCATGCGAGAAGCGCCGGACCGTTCAAAATCATTTCTAAGATAAATAGCAACGCTTACGTGCTGGACCTCCCTGAAGGTTTTAACATCAATCCTACTTTTAATATAGAAGATTTAGTAGCCTACGAGGGACCTGAGTTTAACCCCCACAATCCACTTACAAATGAGCCCTGTGTGAACCCACCTAGTGAGATCCCCAGCCCAGCTCCACTTCCCAAATTGCCCCCTTTACCTACTGCGGAGAAAATAGAAACCATACTGGATGACGAGATCATTTCCACGAAAGAAGGAGGACGACGGAGGTACCTAGTACACTGGAAAGGAACACCACCGACGGAGGACACTTGGATGGATCGAGAGGAGTTACAGATCCTAGACCCAGACCTTTTGGAGTTGTACGAGAGTTCCAGAGCTGCTCACTCGACGGGGTCGAGTTTTCTCCCACCCGGGGAGAATGATGAGGTCATCGACAGACATTTTAGGCAGGTTTATCGGCGAAGGAATCGTAGATCGACGGCTACGATCGGGAGTTTATATTTTTGATGTTATCATGTTATTTTATTTCATGTATCTTTTATTTTCATGTACTAGTGACGTTTTCGCCCTTATGTAGGCGTAGAGTCTATTGTAGCCCAAGGGGCATATGAGTCATTTCTTTTTTTTCATGCTTTGAGACCTTTATAAAGGAGTCTCTTCTTGTTGTATGAGGTTAATGTTTGATTAATGAAAATTTTCTGAAATTCCTTTTTGTCTTCTTGCTTGGGAGCTTGAGAGAAAAGAGAGAGGAGGCCTAGGTGAGGCTCCGACCGCAATACCCAACAGCCCGCTCCTGTGGGCTCTTGGTTCTTCCTTGTAAGTTCACTGATTTTCTCTCCCCACCAATTCCTCCATACAGCCGCCTCTTCCCCTGCAGCCAAATCCCGAAATTCCCCTCACCCGAACACCTCCACGTTCCCCTGGCTTTACCGCCCCTCCCCCTTCATCACCCGATACAGCCTTCTGTCACAGGCCGAAAATCCCCCACCCCTTCCCCTGTTTTGGCCGCTAGCGGAGCCATCAGCCGACCCAGGCAATCGGCTACCTCCCCTTCACCGTGCCAAACTTCCCATTCACGGGAACCAATCAGCCGATCATCCTCCTTGGATTTGAATTTCAAATTCCATCAATTAATTCCTCATTAACTCTTTCCTTATGTGTCTCACCAACAATAGGAAAGGAACTTAATTGAGGCTTAATTTATGAAATTCAAATTAAATTTCTTCCCCTCTTACCCCTCTTTGGAAACTTCCCCAATATTTAAATTAAATCTGAAATTTATACATCAGATTTGATTTAATTTCTTGGACCCCACTAATTAACCACAACCTTCTCCCTCCTACTTGCTTGGCCGGCCCTATCATGCATGGTTCTCTCTCTCTATTTGCCACATAAGCCCCCATTAATTCCCTCTTAATTCTCCCATAATAACCGCCCATACTAATTCAAAATTTTGGGAAGTTTCATAGCAATTAATCCCCCTCCAACCCAAGGCAAAAATCTGAAATTCAAATTCAGATTTTTCTTCTCTTGTTCTTCCCTAGCCCTTGGCCGACCCCTCCTTTGCCCCCTTCCCGCCTCGCCTCAATGTCAAATGGCGGATCCGGAGCTTGAGTGGGGGTTAGTTTTCCACGCCGACGGGAGCATCGATATACTACGCTCGACGTGCTTCGACGTCGGATTTGAAGACGAAACCACAATCGAAGAATACTTAGAGCGAGTCGTTCCTATCCTCGCAAGTATCTTTGACCGTCGATTTCGTGGTCACACTTGGACAATCATTGGACGTCATCCACCACCATCTTCTCCGGCGACTACTTTTCCGGCAACAAAGTCTTCCATCGCCTTCATCCTAGTGGTGATCTCCATCCTTGCATGGTTCTTATTCTCCGCTTAAGCCCAAGAGTGAACAAGAGAGAGAGAGAGGTTCTCAAGGTGAATTTCTTTATTATTAATCGCGGGATTGTCGTTATGAGCATTTAATTGTTTCTTTTATCTTTGGATGATTAGATTGATTTGGTAAACTCAAAAGCATATCTTCGCCTAAGCAAGTTAATTACTTTGAACGATTTAACCCTTGACTTTTGTTGGTAATTAAATTTGTGATGACAATGTTTTGAATAATCTTCATTTTAATTCTAATTGCAATTCCTACTTTGATTCACATCAGATTTGAGATAAGATTATATTTAAGAAATATTTATGTGAAATTAATGAAAATTTATGATGATAATAATTTATGTAATTGGATATGTAACTTTAGGTTACATTAAAGGAATTAGGCTATTTCAGGGATCAATAGTTTGAGAGGAATTGAAGTTCATAACCAATTAAAGTAGGTAAATTACAATTGCTATAGTAACTTCATTATTTTATCTTTTTTATTTCAATTCTAAAAGTAATGCCTTATATAATTATTTTATTTATATTGAATACTATAAATTTAAAATGATGTCAATTCAAATATTCATATGAATGAGTAAATTTTGGCTTTAAATTTTTATGATAGTAAGGAACGTATATCAATTATCATGTTAACATGAATGTATATGAATACGCGAAAGATTTATATACAGATAATGGAAAGAGAAAGTGGATTTGAACGTGTATATGTTTGAAAGTGTATATATATAGGATACAGAATACATACAGATATATTAAAGACATATTATATGTAAATGAAGTCAAAAAAGAAAAAGATATATACATGCAAATTATAGGAGTTCAACCCAATATGATACTAGTTGAAAAAGCAACGTACTCATACACGTTAAACGAAAAAAAAAATTGAAATGGTTATACCTTTATTAGTACATGTAGATGGTGCTCCTGTACTAAATGAAAAAGGAAAAAAGAAAAATGTTGTATGATAACTACGAATAAATGAATATGTTATTTGATAATGATAAATAAAGAATTTATGTTATTTAAAATATAGAAATGATAAATATGAATATATGTAAATGTAAAAGAAATCCAAATGAATATGTTTCGTTCATGCAAGTAAAATTCTTATATTAGAGGTATGATTGCAAAATTATAGGAGTTCAACTCACTCTATTAAATTAACATTTTTAGGCAAGTCTCCTTATAAGTAAAAATGACTGAAAGAGAGGAGTATGTCTACGGAATACAACACTCAAATGATAATAGATAATTTATGGTTTATATAAATATTAAGATGTGAAGAATGTATTAGTAGTTTGATGAAAATAGAAGTTAGTGGCTCTTCAATTTTAATTGGAATGTAGATGATAAACTATGTGTGAACAATTTTAATTGGAATGCAGATGATAAGCTGTGTGTAAACAGTTTTAATTGGAATGTAGATGATAAACTGTGTGTGAATTTAAAAGAAATGTTATAACTGTCCGGCTGCTTGTTCCTGCCTCGTTAGTTCGAGTATCCGGATTAGGTCATGACACGTTCCGGACGTAAAAAATGAACTTGATACCAATGTTCACAGCCATTATCATAATCATACAGACCTCAATTATTAGGTTAATCAGTTGTAGATTAAGCAATCTAGTTTTTTAGGAACAACATCTTACTTTGATATGAACTCTTCTATAAATCGATCATGTTATCAAGAAAAAACAGACTGGCAGAGATTCTTATATGCCACTATGCGGTTCACAAAAATATTTTATTGAAATGAATGTAAAATGGTGTAGAAATGTATTAAATTTTGGTTTCGTTTGGAACGGCTTTCTTTCTGCTTCTTAAAACAACTTCTTAATACAATAATTTTAATTTTTGTACTGAGAAGCTGCTTTAAGAAGCAATAAGAAAACCGTCCCAAACGAAGCCTTTGTTTATAATCCACCTTCAAATATAATTCAAACGAAAAATTTACAACACCTGTTAACCGGTTGTTCAGACAGTGCTCCATATTAGCTCAATGTGAATCACACCATTCTTAGAGTTTATGAGATGAAACTTCTCATTGATGCGCCCATTATTGACAACATCTGCGAGCTTAAGATCAACATGGCCAAGAGATTCCTATAGAGTAAACAAAGTATTTCAAGATTTGAAAGCAAGAAGAACTGTAGAAACATGAAAAGTATAAGGGAAATTTCATAGCTCATTCTTCCCAACCTTGGGATAACAATTAAAACCCCTTCTATTGCTCAAAACTTCAATGTGCATGAAATCGCTGACCGGCGGCTCCTCTAACATGAACTGAAAGCCTTCATTCCACCTTGGATTCCTGCTTCTCTTGATAACCTGAGATAAATCTAATGAAAATTAGACCAAAATGAATATTCAGCTAACAATACATTAAAAATGTCAATTACCGGCAGTTATTATTAATTTTCCGGCGGTTTCTTAAACTATCGGTTATTTTTTAGCGGTTAATAAACCGCCGGTATAAACCGCGTAGGAAATGATTTGCGGCGGTTAACTTTACCGGCAGCATAAACGGCCGGTAAATTTTGGTGGTCATAGCGCCGGTGATCGCCGGTCAATTACCGGCGGCTTACCGGCCATCCAAAATGCCGGTTTTACCAGCGGCTGGACCGCATGTTTACCGCCGATTACCGCCGCTAAATACCGGCGGCTATATTAAAATGCCGGGGGCTATAATAAGCCGTTTCCGGTGGTTTAGCCAATATTAGGGCCATTTCCGACGGTTTCAACCGCCGGTAAATGCGCCAGAAAAATAGAAAACTGGCGGCCTTGCCGGGGTAAATGCGCAGTGTATTATTAGACACCGCCGGATAAACCACCGGTTAATACCGGCGGTCCCACAGTCAGTTTAACCGTCGTTAATTCTGGCGGTTATATGACCGCCGGTAAAAGCCGCCAGTAAATCTTGATTTTCCTGTAGTGTAAAGTTCTTGAGTAAATTTGCTTCCAATGTAATGAACTTACCTTGGTCTTTTTGGTTTCTCCTCTAAAAAGAATTACTGCATAGGGATTGTTGTGATGCTTTCCCTCAACATGTTCAGCACTTTCAATTGTTACAGAAAGAACACCATTACCAGATGAGCTTTCTAGTGAATAACTTCTTGTGAGGCTACCGGGCTTTCCTTCGCCGCCTAAAACTCCACTAGCTTCTTCTCTAAAAGGTTCATATGTCAATTCCACCACAAGCTTCCCTCTATCCTTTTTATTATGTGGATCATTTGGGTTCATGTTCTTTACAAGATCAAGTGTAATTTCCTTCATCTCATGAGGTATAAGTGAACTCAGTGGTACAACCTGCATGCCCAATTTATCATGTGCTTTTACCTGCATTATATAGTGTGTTAGAGGAAGCGAATTAGAAGGGAACTAAAGTTGTACCTGATATACTAGTGGTATAATCAATCAAAAAGCTTAAGCCTATGGGTGAGGGTCAATTATGTAGTATTTTGATAGCAAACACTTGAAGATCTCAAGAATTTTTTAGCTATCTTTGGAAAAAAGCGAGAATCCACTACAAAAATCAACACAAAACGAAGAAAACAATAGATAATTTGTATTATTTGATGAGATAGAAACGGAAAATACCAAGATACAATTGATCCTCTATTTGAGAGGAGGATCTATCTCTTCCAAATCTCTAGACGCCGCTAGAGCCCGGAAACCTAAGAGATATCAAATTTCATCCAGATTCAAGATGTCCTAACCCTAAGAAAACAAACTATTTAATGCATACAATCCAAAAGGAAATCTCTAAACGGTCCCTACATTCAAATTTCTCTCCTAATTCCATCAAAAATCATTCCTAAACAGCTCTTTTGGACTGTCGGCTTGAGTAGCACATACAGGAGGAAAAGAAATCCCGCCTATATTATGCGTGAGCCGGTCCCTATGGGACAAGCTGGACTGGTCTAACATATTTCTACACTAACATATTTTAAATATATTTCATATGAAAGTAAACTCAATACTCTCATATGATTTAACACTTGCCATAGGATAAAACCACAGTGATTAGCTTTGAAAGTGCAAACAATAAGAATGCAATAAATTATGTCTCTATAATAACAGTTACTAATTGTTGTTGAAAGATGTTAAGATGGAAATATGAAGCTAAACCTTTTCCCAGTCGTACAGGTGCAGCTGAAGAACTTGGGTTTGAGGATCCTTCACAATAAGCTTGAAATTTTCATACCATTCGGGATTCAGATTGCTCATCTTAACTGAGGTTTTCTTTGATGGTAGTCTATCCTCACTCAAACTCAACTTGACGTAAGGATCAGATTTACCAAGGATGTCCATCTTCAAGAGGTTAAATGCCCGTACAACCTTTACATGTAATATGCCCACTGGCTTCTTGGTGGCTACACTGCAATCAAATGACAGAAAGTTTACAAAAAATAATATCAGGAGTAAACCTTTAGTAAGCCAGGCCATAAGCAACATTGGTTGCAACTAGTTTAAGGATTCGTTTGAGACGACTTTCTTTATGCTTCTTAAAACAGCTTTCTAGTACAAAAATTTTAATTTTTGTACTAAAAAACGGCTTCATGAAGCAGTAAGAAAGCCGTTGCAAACGAAGCCTAATAGTCTTAAGTGAAAGCACTTCCCTGACAAAACTTAAGGAACTTACTGAGATTTATTTATTTTCTAAGAAAAAACAGTGATGATTAATCTTGCAAAAGAGACTTAATACAAAGTTGAAACCATAATAATGATTTTACCAAGAACTAGAATACAAGGAAAGACAAACCCAACGGTAACTTGGATTACAGAAGATTACCTAAGATTATCCAGAATTGTTATTTCCATATCATTAGGCCAATGGTACATATTTGAAATTTCTGATGAAATCATATCCTAAAAGCAAATATCATATATATTATAGTCAATTCATACTCCAATTTTAAACTGTAAAAATTTAATCATTTCAAAGTTCCAGGAAGATTCAATGTTGCCCAAATTTATGCTGAATAATAGAAGTTTAAGGACCTGAGCAAAGCGATATAAAATAGGAATAGCCATGATGTCAGCGCCAAGCAGCTTAAGCCCGAAGTCAATAAAAGGCTGCAGCCATAATATAGAACAATCAGTGAGCAATGAGATATAGGCTTCATTTGGGACGGCTTTCTTACTGCTTCTTAAAGCTGCTTTCTAGAACAAAAATTAAAATTTTTGTATCAGAAAGCTGATTTATGAAGCAGTAAGAAAACCGTCCCAAATGAAGCCATAATCTCATACAATTTATCATTAAGTAGCAAAAAAAATCAAGTTTAATTACCTTTTCAACCAAAGAAATAATTATGCTTGCAAAGCATGGGAAGCTTGGAACTAGTGGCTTTAGAGTAATACGAGGGGCCAAGAATGCTTGTAAATCTAACAACTGCACAAATATATGGTTTCTAAGCTACGTAAGTTTTGCTTTAAAAATAGCAATACTCATTGCCGCTGAATATAATATGGTGTGAAGGATTACCTGTACTGTAAATGTAAAGGAAAAAAGCTTTAAAGCCACAGTGATACTGCAATTGCCAGCCCATCGAACCTTGGGCTCAATAACCAGTTCATTTAATTGAGTCTCTATAACTTTAACACCTGTTGAAATGTAGAATCAGATATTGGACCCTCTTACTTGGTTTCCCGAAAGGGGACATGAAATAAGGAGAGATTTCAGTAGTATCCATATCCAAGCCTAGATAAGTTCCAAGTAAGAAGGAAAAGACAATTCCCAGCGATAGATAATTACACGAATATGATAATATATACTAAAAGCATATGTTGTTAGAAATGAATAAAAGGGGGGTTAGATACACCAGCTATCAAATTTATTTTTAACTCAAAAGCTTAAATATATGGGTGCAAGCCAAACACTTGGTATTTTTGCATTAATATATTTTTTAATAATTTGACGTAGGACTAAACCTAATATTCTCTCATATCTTAATAATTTCCCCTCACTGGGAGCTCTCTACATTATTCATCTCTCCCTCACTAGGAGCTCTCTACATATGTGATTGGGGATAAGTCTAATGATGTCTTTGTCAGTTGAAGAGACATGGAAGGATTAATAAGATGTGGAAGAATTTATTTGAAGTTTTAGATTGGGATCCAAGGAATTTTGAGGATGGAGGACGGAGAAGAGAAAAAATAGGTCAAGTTACCCTAGTTTTGACGGATTACTTGCAAGAGGTTAGAGAATATTTTTCTTGCTACACAAGATCGTAAACCTACAGATAAAGGCTAGGGATGTTGGGGAACTAGTAGGAGAGGTTGGGGGGAGAGATATGCAAGAGATAAGGAGGATATCTAAGTCTTCCAACAAGAAAGGCGCAAAGAGGTCAACCATCAAGCACACAACCAAGGGAGGATTTGGCCACCAAACACAAAATCCTACATGTTTCAATCTCCATTTTTTTCTTAAATACAAAAAATTGAATTTTTGTTAATCAAAACAAATACTTATAGAAAGACATTATGTCCTAAGAAAGGAAACTAAAAAAGTAGAGAGATTTCAAAACAAAAGAGAGAAGGGGAGCCCCTCCAATTTTCTCTCCAATCAAGCTGTGGCACCTCCCAAGTTCTAAACAAAGTAAAAGAAAATAAAGAGAGAAAATTAATAAAATAAAAGCCTCCCACATGAAGGAAAATGTTTAAAATTTAAAACTCAAATGTTATAATTTAATATTTAGTTTTAAATACATTTCAAAACTTTACAAATATAGATTTCATAAATATAAACCTTTCAAATATAGATTTCTTCACTTTTTCATGTTGGATGAATCTCTCTTGGCCTTTGATCTTTATCTTGGGATGAGAAATGACCCTTGATCTTACCCTGATTGTGGGGCTATAATAATTCTTTGTTAATATTTTGCATCATTTTCTCATGATAGAAAGAGATTTTGAGGAATATAAGGCAACCTGCAAGAATATATTTTACTAGTGATGATCACTACCTACATGTATCAACTATAGTCTTAAATGAATAAGGAAAGGGTTGTGCTCCACAATATTGTTGAAAGCCATCAATTTTAAAGAAACACAAAAACAATTTCAACAAAGTTAAAAAAAAAATACAGTGTTTAAGGTTGAAGATAAAAAGGAGGAACCTATAAAGAAAATCATCCATCCTAAAGAAAAAAACCTTTGAAAATAAAAAAGAATTTCAAAGAAAAATATATTAAGATTCAATAACAAAAGATTGAAGACAAATTCATCATTAACATCAACTTTAGCATTATCTAACTATATAGGGTTGGCATTATGAACTCTTATCTTTCATTTGTTTCTATAAAGTGTTCCATGAGATATTAAAGCTATTCTTTACATATATTTTATGCAATATTTAACTATTGTAACTTAGTTATATGGATTTTTTCTTCCTAATCCTTCCACATCTAATTTTTTTATCCGCCAAATTAGTAGATTTCCTTCTCTTCATTGAAATGTCAAACCCAACTAAGTCTATTTTTCACATATATTATCATAAAACATGTGACCTTAACTTTCCCACTAATATAATTATTCCTTAATTTATTTATCTTAGTTCTATCACAAATTTATCTTAACATTCTCATTTCCGCCATGATTAACTTAGCAATCAATTAATTTTTACTACCCAATAGTCAAATCCCTAACATAACAAAATTAATTATAGTTTAATAAAATTTACTTTCACTCCTCTTGATATCCTCAAAGTAAAGGAAAATTAAGAATTTTGAAGTTGAGATTAAGATTGAAGATCCTATGGCCATTCCCAGTGCAAAAGCAAGAATATTAACCATTCAAAAGCAAAAGATGGATTCCCCTCTAAAAGATAATGATCATGAGAAAGCCAAGATTAGCGTCATTCAAAATTTCAAAATCTTTGCATCAAAGAAGGATTTGACAAAATGTTATCAATAATTGGAGGAAAAAACATAAAGAATATTTCTTGAAGCTATGAAACTATCAAAGAGCAAATAATCAAACATGAGTTCATAATTATCTTCTTAATACTTACGGGTGAAATTTATCAAGTTTGGGAGTTCAATGGAAAACAATATGTGAAAGAGTCTCGAAGTTTTGCTTTTTTCCAAAATTTGAAGATATTATACACGAAATTATTCATAATTTTGCAATAACACTCTAATCCTTAATTTTAAGTTAAATAGTACTTATGAGTCTTAGAATGTTGAATGGGGTAGGAAGTAACAAAGGTTTGGGATGAAAAAGGTGAAAATTCAAGTTTGGATTTTGTTCTGTGGGCATCGTAGTGCAAAGGGATACGGCGCCTCAGCATCGAGCTCTTGGAAAAATTGAAAAATAAATAGGTGGGTGAACGTCGTGGCGCTAGGTCTCAAGTGAGCATATTCTGGAGGCATCTAGAAGATTCTTTAGATTGCTATGATGCTGAGACAATAGAGAACCGCGACACTAGTTCAATATAGTGGAAAATTTAATATTAAAATATCTTAAACTATTTGCTAAACTCACCACCATTCCAGGCTTGCCAGAGAAGGGAGGAGCAGGAAAGAAAAGAAGAAAGAGAAAGATATATAAGGAATTTAGATGCCAAAGTCCAGGATTCGTGTGTCGGGCCAATTCAGAAAATTATAGAGCTCCAGGTAGACTACTAAACCCGTCTCTGATTTCAATTCCAGTAAATTTATTAAAACTTATAAACAAAAATGTATTTTTTCTTGTTTTATAAAATTTCCACCGCGTGGTTTATGGTATATTATTGTGCTCTTTATTATGGATATTTTGGCTATATGTAATTGGGTTTTCAACAGTTGATTTTTTTCGTACGAATTTATATGCATATTATTGGTCTGACAATATTAGTTATATAAAAGTTTAAAAATATGCATGTGAAAGTCCCTCTACAAGTAGAAATTGAAAAAGGGAAAGACTGGTGAGCAATATGTTCTACAAAAAAGTGGCTTTTACTGATAATTTATATACTTTATGCATACTGTATCGAATACTTAAATTAAATACAGTTACATTACATTTGCATTCTGCACTCCTAGCATTGGAAGAGTTATGTTGTGATGTATGAGGAAGTGTACTCTCTGTTATGTTAAAAAGAGCCCTAGATGTACTCTTCTGACCCCATCTGCCTAATGCATATATGGGAGGGATTTTGGCCCCAATTAGAGGAAGCAGATGTGGGAGATTACTTAATATTGCAAGTACTCTTCTAGCCCCATCTATTTGATGCAAATGTGGGAGAGATTCTAGCCACACCTACAGTGTGCAGGTGTGGGACGAAAAAAGAGGTATAAGGGGATGTGGAGATATAAGTAGACATACATCATAGTCATGAAATTTTATATGTTAATGTTTATGCAATATGTTTAAGAAATTTTTTATGTTATGTTTGAGCAAACTCTTAGATTTCTGTATAAATTCTAAAGGGAAATAAAAGTGAAAGTGAAATACAAGTGAATATCTAAAAATGAGTATTATGTGCGACATTTGGAAACTTTGTGAAAATGATTATAAAAGTAAGTGCTAACCCCGAGATCAGATATACATACCGAAATTTTGTAAATTTATGTTTTGCTTATATTTTATGTATTTTGAAAGCCTTTATATTTTTATTAGATTAATTGCTTTTAAATTAATTATTTTTAACATATATATAAACTAAGTTTTGATGTCTAAGAAGGGTGAACGAGGAGTCTACTGAGCTAGATAAACTTACTTTGTTCTTCTAATGTTTCAAGAACAGTTAAAGGTCATGCCGAGTAGATCAGATGTAAAGGGCATTGGGATCCAAATTCTTAAGGTATGATTTTGTAATCCGACATTTAATTATTTGATGTATAAACTTTTATGATCTGAAATATTGTAATCATATTTTGGTGAAATGAAAGTAGACTACACTGTTTTTATATTTTGGGAGAGTTAGTGGCTCTTGTTGTTATCATTTGTATATGAGATTAATAATTATAGGTTTAAGAAAATCTAATCCTTCCATTAAATTCTAGAGTGTTACAAACATGATCTTGTAACCCTGCACATGCTATAACAATCAAGTAAATTAGAGATTTTTTAGTTATGTGGTATATATTGGGTTTGATGTAATTATAATTAACTTTTTTAATAATAATGATTAAATTTTATTAATAGTCATCATTTAGTAGGTTTTAGTTTTAACTTTCTCATGATATTTGTATGCATTTTTTAATTTTATTAAATCGATGAATGAGAAGATATAAGTTGCAACAGTAATTAGAAAAATTCAAGAAAAAGTGAGGCATTCCTCTTCCTTTGGTGTTTCAAATAAGTCTATTAGTTAAAGTTAATAGCTCTTTCTTGGAGTATCATCATTAGAAAATAATATATATTGTTGCATGGAATACTTTATTCTATTTCAGGGATAGAGGAAAGGATATCGAAGACACACCATGAATCGTAGGAGGAAAACTGCCAAGCGTAAGGTCGTCAAAGTCAATGGACTCTATACAATACTTCCCAATGTATTGGTCGAATGTGGGTCTCAATGTGATTCTTATTGTGTTGCATATTGCCTGTTCATAATCATCACAAAGGTAATAAGGACAAAATTTACAATGTATTCAAAGAGAAGAATATCACTAGTGGACTACCAATAAAAAAGATGCAAGAGGTGAGAAACCTTATTTAAGTAGGGCCACATCTCAAAAATAAACTTGTTCATCCAATCAACCTGCATAAAACATATCATTCATCAATTTTGCTGTAGAAAAAATTGATGTTTCATGATACACAATCCTGAAAATTCATCCATCAGCAATATTATACTGCAAATTACTGAACTAACACCCTCATGAAAAGTATTAATTCTAATTACCACTATCTTATATTCTTACTTGCTATTCTCACATAATAATTAGAGTTGTCCCAACCATTTGGGTTCAGCTTTGTGAGTCCTAATCTATTCATACTTGCTAAGTGCTACATGAGGATTCAGCCTTTGCTCAGACAAACATCTAAGAACATCTAAAAGAAAATCTGCAATAACAAAATACTTCGCCTCGACATATACTAGTTTGCTTGCATTCATTTGATGCTTGGAACACTATTGACCTTTGGAACCAAAATGTAATGGTTGAAGCTGAAGTCCTTAACATTAAATTTTTAAGCTCACCGAACCATTTGTACTTGTCATTTCCATGACTATGGTAGTACCTAATAAATTATTTCTAAATAAACAGGGGAACTTTTCCATGACTATGGTAGTACCTAAATAAAATTTACTTATAAATTAAAAAGGAAAGATTTTCCTTTGCAATATCTTGTAAGTTGTAGTGTTCTAGAAGGATGAAAAATAGAAATTTTCTTCTACCATCTCAATACTTTAGAAACAAAAATACTACAAGATTTTCATTCAAGGACTAGGAGATACAACCTATTACACAGCTGTTTACATCATAAAATATATACAAGGATATGATTTCCCAGAAGAAATGTAAATTGGTGCCACTTCATTGCAATATATAGACCAATCCACATCATAACCTCTATAGGCAAAGGAAAAAAATAATAAATATACAGGTAAATTTTTTCCAGAAACACAATCCAAAAAAAGCATGATAAAACAGTTTTTTTAATCATTTTCTATAACAATTTCATTATAGACAAATCATAATCTTATAAAGTTTGTCTTGAAACACAATCCAGAAAGCATAAATTATTTTATTTTCATCATTTTTATTCCCTTTTTTTTTTTTTTTTTTGAGGGGGCGTTAGGGAATTTAATCGTAACTGTTAGATGTTCCCATGGTCAGAGCAACGATCACCAACCACAAAAAGAAAACAATCATAGAATTGTACCATATTCATTAAAAAAGGCTAGATAAAAGCCTCCAGGTGTTTGAAGATTAGCATAAAAGGCAAAGTATCACATAAGTAGAACAAATAAAAGAGGAGAAGTTACTCTGTCATAGTCAGGATGCTTCAACCAAGCCGGAATCTCAGGTAGGACTTTATGCAAGCTCTTTGAGTCCAGGTCAATCAGAGGTCTAACAATGGGTTCCTGCCATACATACAAAGAGACAAAGTTTATATAACAGCACTTTCATCATCCACAAAGTGCAAATTGCATGAATTATCACTATTATATAATTTGATCAGCAAATTTATATAAAATGAAGAAATTAGATGTAGACAAAGAAATACTTAAAAGAAGTTTACTTTTCCAAGCAAAATTCCTCATCTATTCAAAAATACTTCAAAAAGTTTACTTCTCCAACCAAATTTCCTAATCTATTCAAAAATACAATTTCAAAACTACTTTGGACATCTAAAGAAACAGAAGAAAAAAATTTCTTCTCCTGGCAAAACCATGGAAAGACAAAAATAAAAAAAAAATGCAGTATCTTATCATTGCTTCAAATGTTCATGAATATAGGTGACAGTAGATAGGAAGGACACAATAGAGGGAAGGGGCGCTCTCCAGCCAACCCAACAAAAATAAACTTCTTCATAGCCCACAAAATAAGCTCAATCCAGAACTGGAAAAAGCCGATTTTACTCTCCCAAACATAAGGATGTCAAAATCATATGCACCACATTCAAATTAAACCCCATATTAAAAAATAAAATGAAAAAAAAAACACACAAAATCACCATAAGCTCAATTTAGCTCCATACACGGTTCCAAGCAAGCAGCAACACAAATACATTCACTAAATCAAAACCCAAAACCAAGAACCTTGATTTCCTTCACATTCCCCTTCAAAATCTGGTTTTGTAGAGAGAGAGAGAGAGAGAGAGAGAAGGAAGGGCACCTTCACATCCCTGTGATTGTTGTAGAAGATGAAGAGGATGTATCCGATCAAGAGTCCAATCGGTAATCCAAAGCCAAAGCCAATGACTTCCAACAAAGTACCCACAAAACCCATCAGCTCTAAGCTGCCAATGCATCGAATCGACGATTCGGAGAAGACGGGATCGAACCTGAAAGTAAAGAAAGGAGAAGAAGATGACGGGGTCAGAGTTCAGCAACTAGAGAACAAGCTAGTTATCGATGATAACAACCAAAAACTCATTCGTTCGGGAGGAAGAAGCATACCAAAACAAATAAATAAACAAAGAAATTCGAAAAGAACCGCCGGTCCGCCAGCACGAAGAAACAGTACAGCCATATGCAGCGAATACATTTCACCGGAATCACGAAAATGCCATTGGGTTTCATCGTTAATAACGAAAGATCATCCCTTGATGGTTGAATTTCTCCTCCGACTCTCTGAGTTATTATTGTTTTTATTTCTCTCTCTTTTACTGATAAGATAGTTAATACTTAATACATATGTTATCACCAACATCATTTACACACAGCATCATTTATAAGATTGATAGAAATTATGGACATAAACATCATTGCTGACCAGCTTCAACACTTACCGTCACCAATAACATCGCATACACCATCGCCTATAAGGTTGATATGCAACGTCAAGAACAACGTACTCTTGACATTAATACAAATACTTATATTAGACTTTATTGATATATTTTTTCCTCTCCTCAAAGGAGAAGGATTGAACATTCAGCAAATAAACTCCTAAAGACAACTCATGTTACGTGTGGAATATGATTGTGTTAATCAATGGGATTGTTTTGTTATCTCGGGCCTCAAGTTTTTCATGCTTGCTAGGGGGTGCAAGGGTTTACCCCCTGCTTGGGTTCAGGTGCTTTGCACCTTTTTTTTTTTTTTTTTACAACGCCCTGGCACTTTGTACCCGAGAGCCCAACGTTGTGTTCTCGAGTGGCCCAGCTCTGATTGACAGAGAGCAAAGTGTCACTGCGGTATAGATACGGTGTTGCAGCAGATCAGGACAAAGACTTAAGCGTCGCAACGTCCCAAACTGGTGCCGCAGTATTGCAAAACAGACTAAACGGCTTTCTTTCTCTCTTTTTTTAAGGGTTGCGTCCCTTTGGGTTATTTTACTTAGCTTTTATTCTTGTATTTTGAGCGTGTATACATTGAGAAGTGTGCATGTGAGAAGAGAAGCAAAGAGAAATTAAGAAAGATGAGAGATTTGTACTTCTCCCAATTTTCATAGTGGATTTTTTTATGTGACGTGGCTCCATAGTTTTTTTTCTCAATTTTAAATTTTTCACGTTAAATCTTGATCTCTTTTACTTTTTCGCTACTTTTACTTTCTTGCTTGTTTCTTCATTGTGGTGTATACTCCTCATCTCTCCAACAACTCCAATGTCATAAGACTCTTCCAACATCCTCCAAGTATTTCATTAACTACACCTTAGGTCTATTATATTGTTTAAAGAAGGTGATGGAAAGAAGAAGGATTGAGGATCTCTCTCTTATTCTCTATTTGTTGAAAAATAGAAGTGTTTCCGTTAATAATAAGGTTATAGATATAATTTCTCAAGAAATAAAGCAACATATACTTTCTTGATTAGTAGAGTCTATATATACATCTATGTACTGTATGATTAGATCATCAATAATAGATTCATTTCTCTCATTTGTCCTTCTCTGTTTTCTATCCTTCGTATTGTCTTCTTCCTCCTTTGCAAGAACATCATCTGGAGTTCTTCCGGTTCTTTCACCCGTGCAAGAACTTTCTCAGCAACATCAAAAACAACGTACTCCTGATGTCAATACAAATACTTATATTAGACTTTATTAATCTATTGTTTCCTCTCCTCAAAGGAGAAAGATTGAACATTCTGTAAACAAACTCCTAAAGACAACTCATTTTACGTGTGGAATATGATTGTGTTAATCAATGGGATTGTTTTGTTATCTCGGACCTCAAGTTTTTCATACTCGTTGGGGGGTGCAAGGGGTTACCCCTTACTTGGGTTCAGGTGCTTTGCACCTTTTTTTTCGTACAACACCCTGACGCTTTGTACCCGAAGCCCAGTGTTGTGTTCCCGTGTGCCCCAGCGCCGATTGATAGAGAGCAGAGCGTCACTGCGGTATAGATACGGTGCTGCAGCAATGCAAGACAAAGACTTAAGTGTCACAGCGTCCCAAACTGGTGCCGCAGTATTGCAAAATAGACTAAACGGCTTTATTTCTCTTTTTTTTTCTTTTTCTTTTTTTTTGAAGGGTTGAGTTCCTTTGGGTTAATTTACTTATCTTTTTTCTTATATTTTGAGTGTGTAGACATTGAGAAGTGTGCATGTGAGAAAAGAAGCAAGGAGAAAGAAGAGAGATTTGTACTTCTCCCAATTTTCATAGTGAATTTTTTGATGTGGTTTGGCGCTGTAGTTTTTTTCCCAATGTTAGGTTTTTTCACGTTAAATTTTGATCTCTTTTACTTTTCCGCTACTTTTATTTTCTTGTCTGTTTCTTCACCGTGGTGTATACTCCTCATCTCTCCAACAACTCCAATGTCATAAGACTCTTCCAACATCCTCTAAGGATTTCATTAACTACACCTTAGGTCTATTATATTGTTTAAAGAAGGTGATGGAAAGAAGAAGGATTGAGGATCTCTCTCTTATTCTCTATTTGTTGAAAAGTAGAAGTGTTTCCGTTAATAATAAGGTTATAGATATAATTTCTCAAGAAATAAAGCAACATATATATTTTTATATATTTGGGCATTATGAGACATATAAAGTCAAAACAAAAAAATTAATCTATTTAAATCACTGGGCATTTACATACATACCACTTTATGTAATGTTATTTACATATCTAATATCTAAAACTTTAATATTACATGTCTACTACTCATAGAACAAATATGAATACATGGAATGAAATATTAAAGTTTACAGGGTGGTATATGAGTGGTAATAATGAAATATATGAGTGATATGTTTGATATTAAAATTTTATATGAGTGATAGGAATGTAATATTAAAATTTTAGATATTAGATATATAAATAGCATGAAATAAAGTGATATATATGTAAATCCCCCAATCAATTTAGATCTAATTAACAAAAAAACTCATTTTTATCATATAAATTAATTCAAAATTCAACAATAAATATGTTTTGTTCTTCTCATAGAAAAAAAAAACATAAAATAATAATTTATTGCTTATTTTCCCCCAAAAAAAATTATTGCTTTATAGTTTTTAGTTGCCTAATCGTGCGTATAGCTGAAGGCATCGTATCAATTTAATAAATGAACTAATTTGACAAAGCTATTTTATTTCGTAAATTACAACATATTCACAGCATTATCAAAGTTTTGGTAAACCATAAGAGAGCTTTTCAAACATAGGAAGGTTTGATATTCTTACCCAATTTTCAACATAATATATTCTCCAAAAAAATAAAAAATTTTAAAAAATATGTTATTATTTGACATAAAATATATGATATATGCAATAGAATATATTAAAAATAAATTTAATATAAAATATATTCTCACCCGATTTTCATCATAATATGCTCCAAAAAAAATAAAAATTTTAAAAATATACGTTATTATATCACATAAAAATATAATGAAATATGGCATAAAATTTATATATTTTTTTTAATTTTGAAATAAACTTTGAAAAAAGTGTCCTCATAAATTTTTATTTTTAGTGTGAAATTATCATATATATTTAGAGGATTTTTATATCTAAAAATAAAAATCACAATATCATATAAATATTAAATTTTAAATTCTCAGATTGTGTTAGTTGAAACAGTCCTAATGGGAACTTACTTAATGAGATATTGCCTTTCCCAAATAATATCATTAGCCGATTTTAATGACTTTTAAGAAAGTGATTATTCGTGTAATCTACTTTTTAGACCTCTATAATGAGAAGTCATTAAAGAATATAATTGCTTTGAATTAAAGTTATTGCTTTCTTTATTGTTTAGGACCATTTATTTATTTTTTAATGAAAGAGCGTATCTAATTAATCTCTTTCCAACAAAAAAATTAAAGCTTAATTAAAGGATAACCAAACAACGCATAATACATTAAAAACGACAATAAGGAAATTAAGAGTTTTAAAAGATAAAAACATTCGTATATATTATATATACGAATTATCATTTAAATTGTTTAAATATTTTGTTCAAATTTTTTAAGATTTTATAAATCACGCCTCTCAATTTTATAACATATTAATCAACAAAGCAAAAAATTTAAAAAATATATATTTTTTGAAATATTTTAAGTTGTGTTGTAAATCATAAAATTTTATTTTGTAATATAGAATTATTTCATATTTTGACTTTTGAGATAAAATTTGCTAAGAATGTCCCATACATTTTTTTAAAATGTTGTGCCCCACACATAAAATTTAATTTCTATTTTTTTTTTTTTTTTTTTTTGCCTTCTTTAATTTGTTCTATAGAATTTGATGATATAGGCATCATTTGGGACAACTTTCTTAATACTTTGATTTTTAGACTGCAATCACAATTTATTTAATTATTGCTTTAAAAAAATTCGTACTTAAAAGTCATTTTCTGCAATAGCTTTAAAAAATTACTTTCTCTATACCAATTTTATAAGACAGTAATAAAGTTGTCACAAACAAAGCCATAGATTAGTTTGATGACCAGGGTTGAGACTGGTCATACATACAAATTAGATTCATTTTGGTATTATTTATGATCCTTGTACTAATTGAAGGCCTTGTTTAAGACATTTTTTTACTATTTTATGAAGCACTTTTTAGTACAAAATTTTTTTGAAATAAATTTTTTGTACTAGAAAGCTCCTACATAAAACAGTAAGAAAGTTGTCCAACATGAAGCCTAAATTTGATACATAATTATTATCTAATCTACAAGTGTGTTACATGATTTAATATTTATGACACATGAAATACGTATATTGTTATAAAGCATGATTAAAATTATATTTTATTATTAATGTTTTATATAATTTTGATTATTTTAGCAAAAATTATCATTACAGATGATACATTATCATGAAATAATCTTGATCGGGCACGAATCTCGAGGAAAAAATCAACCTGGAAACTTCAAAAATTAAATCCGGAAGCATTCGAAATCAGATTTCAGCGAGCTTATAGTCAAACTGATCGTCTCGGAAATACGAACCGAATGACACCAAATTCAACCCAATCCGAGCCCAAATGGGTCCAAATCAAGGACCCGAAGCGCTGTTGGAAGGTTCAAACCACAATTTGAGTTACCAAACGGTCTTCGATTTTGACGAGCTTATACTAGAATCGAACGGCTCGACGAGACGAATCCAATGAGCCAAGATCGCCAAATTCCGACATTACTAAGGCCTTCAAATGTCCAACGAACGGTGCACGATCGAAGGATTCAATATCGGCCGTCTATTCGACCACTCCCTATTCGCCCATGATCTCATACCTATTTACAAGCCATGCCACTCCAGAAAAATTAGAAATAGAGCCCTCTTTCTTCACAAGATGACTCAAGTGAGAAGAGAGATAAGAAGAGAAGAGAAGAAGGAGAAAGGGAGAATCATCTCCTCCTCGACCACCGCCGGAGTTCTTTCCGCTGCCTGAATACACCGGAACTCTGCCAGATTTTTGGGAGATGCCTGAATTCTGCAGAATTTTGTAAATTTGTTTCAAGTTGGAAGAAACGAATTGTAATATGATCGTCCTGACTTGTGGGACGAATCAGCTTCTTGTAATTTACAAAAACACTAGTATAACTTTTCAACTGGGCGTGGCCCCGTGGTTTTTTCCCTCTTTCAGGCTTTCCACGTAAAAATCCTAGTGTTCATTTTCTTTTCTGTTTGTGTGCTGAATATTCGTGCAACTCTGTGAATTTGCAAACTCTACCTCCGCGTATATTCTAGCCCGTACCAACAGAAATAAGTACCTCACTCGATTTTCTAAGCTAAGGAAACAACTGTGACAGAGATCAGTGAATTTATTTTTAATAATTTTGTCCAGCTGAGTAATGTGAAAATCAGTTCTTACAAATTTCGTCAATAGCTCAACAATTGAAGTAATGTGAAATCACAATCAGTATGAGCTTTACAGTAAATTGAAAAAATGTAAAAAAATGGAAGCTCGAAAGGTCAAGCAAGTAGTAGAAGATTTTATTTTTCCTTATTAAATAAATTTTATATTTACAGGTTTTAGCTGCATAAAAGATCCATTTTGCATAGCGTCGGCTATGGTCGGGGCTGGCAACAATGAATAACACCGGCAATGACTTCATCTCATGCAAAGGCTCACCCTTGGGAATGAACGGAGACGAGAATGGGAAGAAGTTGAATAGTTAAATAGAATTCGAGAGCCTTTTCAGTTTAATATAAAGTTTTCTATCATTTGAACGGTCTGATTTGAAATCAGTGGCTCATACTATCGTAATATTAAACCGTGCGATTTAAAAAAAAAAATGATCCGGTCAGCCGGTTCAATGGTTGAGCCTTGATTTTGAAGCCGTCACACATAGTTCTGCTCGATCCTGATTTTGGTAACTGATAGAATTGATCACCTGCCACCCAACTGGTTCCTGGTTAAACCGTTTGAACAGGTCGGTCATTTTTAAAACTTTGTTATTCCAATCCGGTTAGAAACCTCCATTCTCTCAACTAACATTTTCAAAACTAAATTTTACAAAAAAGTACCGGATAATCAATTGAAGCCTTAATGTATGCTAACATTTCAGATGATACAGCAAATAAAATAATTTTAATTTAGACCCTCCGTGAATAAAATTTCTGACTTCGCCACTGGATGGAGGGAACATGCATATTGACTAAGGGTCTCACATAAGATTTTAGCGGCAATGCTTAGGAGAGAATTTGGTTCTTGTCCATATCATAGAGATTTAGAGGGATCTATTGTCATAGATGACTTGTTAGGAGGTATGATATTATAAGGATATTTCTTGATTTATACTTAAGGAGATATGACAGTGAGGTGTTTGAATTGTACTCATAACGATGTCAAGAATGGTGACAATGTTGATGCTGATGATGATATTGATAATGACTAATTTTTGTTATTTGTGTATGTTTTTTTGGTTTTGCAATATTATGTGTGCTTTAAATCTACTATAATTATAAATTTTTTGTATGTTTGCAAGTGTAAAAACTACTGTATGATTGTGAACGTCTGAAATACACCTTTTTGCAACTAGAACCTGTCGCAAAAAAAGATGCCTAAGACACCACCTTATCGAGCAATTAGACATACATCTTAGTGGCAGGATGTTTTTTACAATCGTTTTATCTTCTCACGGAAAATTTCTGACAAGATGTTTGTGACAAGAATTATGATGAGTTGCCAGTTGCAAAAGGCTTGTTGTGGCCACATTATCAACCTATTTTCTTGCCCCAAACACTCATATCCATTTCTGCCTATAACTAGTAATCTATCTTCTATAGTCTTTGATTATTGATTGGGTTATTGATTGGGTAAGTAGTAAGTTGATATCTATGGTTTCTCACTTCCCATTTTTGAGTTAAAAAAATGTTAGCTCTTGTGAATAATTGAATGCCTATGAGCTTAATCACTATAAGTCTATAAAGCTAAGATGATCTGAAGGAAACAATCTAATAAGCACTAATAATGAAAGAAAACATGCATGTGGAATAGCTTAAAAAATCCTCATGATATATACAATAAGAGAATTAACACCTAACAAATGGCACCCTCATTTCAATCGAGATCATATATAAGACTCGAAACTCTTTTCTACATGACTACATGCAAAGATAGCTGTTTCTTATTCATGCATGCCGTCCTAACTATCTTTATAATTTTTTTTTTAAGTTCAATTAACTATTTTCTTCTCTCTTATTACATTTCCCTTATTTTTTCATTAGTTAACTTGGAAATCTGAGGGAAGGAGATGAATTGGCTGAGCATAAAGATCTTCTTATCTATAAAGCTCTCCAAAGCCAATCTCACGGTGCTACGAGTCTGGCTGAGTAGTTTTCTTTCTCGTTTTTCAAGCTTAACTTGAAGGGTTGTGCCCCTTGGCGATGTAGAAATGTGTCTCTTTCTCAATAATATGTAAAGAACTGTGTGTGAAGTAAAGAGAGAAAAAGGAGAGAGGATGAGTAGAGAAATTTATGCAAACTTTCCTAAACAATTTATTAGTGTGGTGTTAACTCTGATTTTTTTTTTTCTTGACTTTGAGTTTTTTCATATTAAACTCTTGTGTACTTTTACGCTTGTATGACTTCTCAACAGAAATTTCATCACAAACTTTCAAACTATTCTCCAAGTCCACATATAATCCCTAATTGAACTCCAAATCCTCAGCAAAATTATATATAATCATGACTTTAAAGATAAATTATACCGGACTCTGGAGGAGTAAAAAATTGACATGACCTGAAATCTGACCCGGAAAAATATGGACTTGGGTCAACCCGTTTGTGAAACGGGTCGGGTCTGGGTTTGGATTTCTGACCCATTTGAAAAATGGGTAGGGTTCGGGTTGACTCGAAAACCCGCGGGTCGACCCGAATTGACATGTTTGAATCTTGCGTGACTCGATCGCGTCGCTCAGCCGATCAGAGATAGGGTCGCATCAATCGGTCGCATGTCACGTCACTCAGGGAGTCAGGATCACGTCTCGTAACCATCGCTCATGGTTGCGTCACGCGGTCACGCCCGAGCTATCGCTGCTGGCTTGCCGGCTTGTCGTGCAATCATAATTATTTGAATGATATTTTAATTATTCGTTGGGGAAAATTATTAGGTATATGTAGGGGTGTCAATTTCTGGTCATGGGTCGGGTTCGGGTCGAACCCGAACTGACCCGGGTGGAAAACGGGTCGACCCTAACCCGACCCGAGTAGAGAAACGGGTCTAAAATCCGAACCCGGACCCGACCCGGCGGGTTGCCGGCTTGACCCGACACGACCCGCGAAGCAGAGAACCTGACCGCGGCAGTGGGCGAGCGCGGCACGGCAGCGACCGCGGCAGCGGGCGAGCGCAGCACGGCAGTGACCGCGGCAGCACGCGGCAGCGCAGCGAGCGTGAGCTCGAGCGCGGCACGACACGCGGCAGCGCGAGCGCGAGCGCGGCACACGGCAGCGGGAGCGCGGCAGCGCGGCACGCGTGGCGGCGGGGCAGCGGGCAGAGGGCGGGGGCAGAGAGCCGGAATTTGAATTTTTTTTAAATTAAACGGGTTGGCGGGTTGACCCGGCAACCCGCCGGGTCAACCCGAACCCGACCCGTTTTTTAAACGGATCAATTTTTAGAACCCGAACCCGACCCGTTTTGAAATCGGGTCGGGTCCAACCCGGATTTTCCGGATCGGGTCCGGGTCGGGTTTTCGTGTCGTGTCAAATATTGACACCCCTAGTTATATGTCTGTGCAGACCGTCTGCACTCCGCCCCAACTGAGACAAATCTGTCGTTTTAACTTCTTTAATTCACCTATCTGGACGTCTCACCTTCTCTTCTACAAACTTCACCTGCTTCTCTCTCTCTCTCTCTCTTCCCAGCGAAGAGCTTCTTCTCTGTAAATTTCAAGCCCTGCGATATCTCCAAGTTTGAGTTTTTCAGTCTCCGCCGGCAATAAGGTACAGACTCGGATCCTATTCTGCAAATACATATGCAAAATTCTGTCATTCTGTAAATTCTTAGGGTTACTTTGCAAAAAACCGGAATTTGCTTTCTTTATTTTACTCTTACGAAGTCAACAGAATTCTTCTCTGTGCTCTGATCGTCAGTTTTCCATCGGAGAGAAGCTGCGACTCAGAGACGCTTGAGCTTGACGGAGGACACGTGGCAGAAGTTCGTTGATCGAGGCCACTGTACGCTGTTGTCACTGTTTCTGGGATGGGATTCGTGATTGTTATATCAGTGCCGTTGCTGCTCCTAGCGGCGATCCTGGCCATAGCCTGTTACTTAATGGGCCGGGCTTACTGGACTCGCCGGGCTCTGCAGTATTACGGCCCACCAGCACCACCTCCGGTCCCCCAAGCTAAAGTCTGAGCCTAAATGAAGAGGAGAACTACACTTATTATGTGATGTGAGGAGGTTGTGAATTCTATTTTGTTATGAAGGTATTTGAGGTTTGTGAAGATGTTATTTTGTATTTTTTAAAATTTCTTTTATTAGATATGATAACTAAAATATATTTGTATAATTATTATATATAATGTTTTTAGAGATGTTCTTATCAGAGTCATACTATCATAATTATTTGAATGATATTTTAGTCACTTATATAAATAAATATGCTATGAATGTTATATAAATTTGACTACAAAATAATATTAGAGATAAATAAATGAATGATATTTTAATCACTTATATTAAAAAAAATATTGAATGGCATTGACAATGAAATAATTATTTAGTGTTTATAAAATATGAAGAATAGATGTTATCAATTGTTCTTACGTACTATAAAATTTATGGTGATAGTGTATTTAATATCTTAGCTTTATACAAATATCTAGCACACACGATAAAAGTTCATAAAAGAAACTAAAATTTCTTATGTGAAAAACCCAAAAGGAGAAAATTATGAGGGTTGATCTAGTTAAATGAATCAACAAAATAATGAAAGATGCATAAACCATTCTTTCCACATAGTTGAAGAAGCTGAGAATATAAATAATTGCGAACAATTATATATATTTTTTATTATAGGAATTATAGTAATTGAGTATCCACGAATGAACAGTTAAAGCTGAACATTAGGTTTAGATGTTGATAGTTTGATAATGGACGTCTTGTGATAGCCATGATGATTGTTGATAATGGTCTTTGATGCTGATCATAAGAAAATATAATAGAATTTTTTAGTTCTCTTAGTTCTTGAGCCTCTCTTCTGATATAATATGAAATCATATTTATAGTCTTTTTAAGAAGTACATTTTGAAAAATTTAATTAGAATTGAAAACACTCCATATATATAAATTACCTTGATCATATATCATAGATATAATACTTTGGTGCCATAATGATTCAAAATCAAACTATCTCATGCTCATTGGATTTTTCTCATCGAACCGCTCGATTTGACCATAAACATGTAATATTTGGAGACCATTTGGTCATTCAATTAATGTTTATAAGTTTTAAAATAGATCTTGAATGCTTGATTTATGTTCATTTGGATTTAGATTGGATCATTGGTGATGTTGATGGGTTTGTCTCATTGAGATGTTCAGTTCAACTATACGTTGGCTGAAATTAGAGTTTGGATGGTCTTGAATTTAATTCTAAAATTTTCAGTTCTAATTTTGCATTGAGATTTGTGATATTCAAGTGAATTTTTGGATTGTGTATCAATAATATGTTTTCATCAATAAGAATTCTATTTTTTATGTTAAAAATTCAGAATTTTTTAAGGAAATTTCAAGCGAATCAGAAGCATGAATGAAAAATGTTGAGGGTAATACAAATTACAATTAATTATAAATATTGAAAGCATGTTGATTTACAAATAGCAAAGGCCCAACTCCTATGATGAATCATTGAAATTTGGTGAAATCTTAATATATGATATTTAATGATACTAAACATCTTCTTTTTAATGATAGTAAATAGAGGGATTTACAAACATATCATAGAATTCTTATATATTTACGTGTCTAACATTTAAATATTCACATTTACTTATATAACATTCAAGTATTTAAATCACATAAAAAATAATACTAATATGAACTTTTCTAGAATGCCATTCTTATTTTCCAACACAATTTTTGATGTAACTGAGACACTAAAATATTATAAAGCTAATATAAAAATTTAGGTGTTAGATATGTAAACATAAAAATTATGTGTTATATATGTATGTAAATCCTCCAAACTAATATGAAGAATTCTGGTATGAGAGAGATTATTATAGCACATGAGAGTTTTATTTCATCAAATTTTAACTATAAATGTATTTCAATCATTTGATCAATAATGAATCATACTCTATAAAAAATTTGTATAATGATAATTGAATAATCAATGAGACTTCCGTAAAGAAATTTATAAAGAGATTAAAATGGTTAAACAACAATGAAAAGAGACAACACTAGGTCATATAATGATATGATTGATAGAATTGTCCATTATATGGATAGTGAAACAATTTCCACTATACTTTGATTCAAGCATTAGCTTTTATAGTTAGAGAAATAAGAGGCTTTGAGATATAATTGCTGATTTTTATTTTATACACCCTTTGGTGCATATCTTAGGAGGACATGACCTAATGGACAATAAGGGACCTAATATTATATATCCAAAAATCTTATCTACTTATAACCAACCTAGCTATTGTAATGCCTACTCTAGCTAGCTTAAGTATTAAAGACCATGCCATTCGGATCCATACACACCATAATTAGTTGACCTAGTTAGACATAGGAGTCTGCCTAAAAACCTATCATATAAAATTATAAATTCTATGTTCACTTAAATCTTATCTTAAGTGACTTTCACTATTATTGCACTATTCTAGCCCAACTAACTAGCTCATCTTGTCCACCTTACCCTTAGGATGGTCGAAGCCAATCAACTTAAGGCTAAAACTAGATGGATCACAAAATAATCAAAGCCTTGCCTTGGACCCACTAGGCTCAAGGTTGCACCTTAAGGACCCTATGATACACCATATTCAAACTATGATAAAAATTCTAAGTCTTAATCATCTCTTTGATCAATCATTGTCCTAATTACCTCTATTCTTGCTTTAGGCTGATGTAGACCATACCCTATAATACTTTTAAATAAATATAATCTTTGGTATATGCAAAGTAACTACAAATTAATTGGAAAGCTTTTATATATAATAGGAGAACTCATGAATTGAAAAATCACGGAGCCTTACCCAATTGCAATAATCTAATATATAAGATGAGATATAAAAGTTCTCTAGAGACAGGATCATATATAATTAAGTACAATTATCCAATTATCGTGATATATTTTTTTTACTCAAAATTAAATCTACATACCAATTTTCATCAACTTCTCATAATTGAAGCTGGCATTCCTAAAACCACTTTTTGAACTAACCACAACAACTTACGAGTTTCCTATTATGTCTTTTGGATTAGAAAATACACCCGATTACTCTTAAGAAACTATAAGCACGCTCCTTTAGTCATATTTCTATCTTTTTGTGCTAGTATTTTTTGATGACATATTGTCTGTAGCAAATACTTTTGCAATCATTCACTCATTTGGAAACAATTTTGGATTATCACAAGCACATAATTTTTTTTGCTAAACACTCAAGATGTGTTTTTTTTACTTCCAAACATAATTTTTTTTTGCACCAATTTAAATTAGCATTAGTAGTTTTAACTTCCATAGAATATTTTGCAGCAGTTTCCAAATCGTCAAATACTAGCTGTGATTGGCATCCACTGCAAAGACATTTAGCAACAATTTTATAACCGACGTAGAAGAACTAAATATATTAATTTTTGTGGAAGTTTTAACCGCCACTAATCATCAATTTAACCGCCACTAATCCCTTTATTATTGGCAATTTAAAACCTAAAAAAATCTTAGAGAATAATAATTTTATAAATTAAATACACACAAAATTCATATAATTTAGAATACTAATTATTAAATATATATTTCATTACAAAATAAAAAAAATATCTTCTTTGTTTTTATCTTTCATATTATTCATCATTCCCACCATCATTATTTATTTAGGCTTCGTTTGGGATGACTTTCTTTCTACTTTAAAGCTGTTTCTTAGTACAAATTGTATTAAAAAATTATTTTAAAAGGCAGAAAAAAAAGCTGTACCAAACGAAGCCAAACAGCTAATCGAGCGAGCGTTGAACGCGGGAGAACTTCCAACCTCTGTCTCCATCCGCTCTTTGAGGAAGAACGAACCAAATTCTACGGACCACACCAACTCCACCAGCTCCAGCTCGGTAGGTGCAGGAAGGTGACACCTTTACTATAAATACCGATGCGATCCCACTCTCCTACCTGTCAAGCGTATTGGGATCTCGGTATCGCTCGTTATTGATACCAGGCTTCCTGTTCTTCTCGCGGAAATGGCGTCCGAGGGCATTCTTCTGGGAATGGGGAACCCTCTTCTCGATATCTCTGCGGTCGTCGACGACGAGTTTCTCCAGAAGTAATTTTTTCCTGACTCTCAGATCTCTTAGTTTCTGTCTTTCTTCCGTTGTTCGTGCTGTGACAATCATTCAGTTTGTTTAATAAGCATTGATTTCTTGATTTTATTGCACGGGTTAGGAGCTGTGCTATTTTAGGGGTATTCTGATAGTGTTACATTAGATCTGAGCTGATGTGATATAGATCTTGTTGTTAGGTTTGAGATCTAAGGTTTTTTTGAACATAGGATGGATCTCGATCTGTGGTAGATTTAGGGCGAGGAATAGTGTTTGGGAAGTTTTACTTGCGTTGTGGGGGTTTTGTTTTGATGATTTCTTAGTTATGTAGTTTCGGGTCTTTGATTTGCGCTTAGTTGAGCTTATGGAATATGGTTGAAACTCGTGCATTTATTTATTTGCTTGCTTTGTTTATCGTCTATACTCGTTCACAAAAGATAAGGGTTTTACTGGAGCCATTTAGTCCGATGAAGCTTTACCTTTCCTTTCTCCCTCTCTACTCCTAGATTTATTCTGTTCTTTATTTTGACGAATCTGGTGAAATTGATTCGCTCGCACATGTTTTTCATTCATTTCATTAGGCCTTGTTACATAGATTTTGGTCCGTTTTCTCCATTTCATGTTATGTAAGCTTATGGTCCATCGTTGAGCTGATGTCTTGATTCTTTGCAAACATTTAGGAGCCTTTTGAGATAACTTTTGCCTTTTATTTCTAGTTGTATTTTATATATTTATTTTTTAAATGTAATAAAACATATAGATATCTTAAAATTTTGTTATTTTTATTTTATCGAAAATAAAATAAGTTGGTTTAAGCTGTGGCTGTGGCTGTGGCGGGGCAGTAGTGGAGGCTAGCTAGGTGATGATTGTAATGGTGGTCACTAGTGGCAGCCACGGTTGGCAATGGCTACTGTCGTTGGTGATAGTTTTTTTTTTTTTTAAGGGGCAATTATATACACACACACCATCACAACAATAACATTAAGCCTTTATCTCACTCTGTTGGGTAGACAACAGTTATATATATATATAATACTTAAAATTTGTATGTATAAAGTTAGTATTCTCTTACATATATTTGTCAAATTCTCACCCAAATATAAAAAAAAAAATCGCAATAAAATCTCAACCAACATTTTGTTGAATTGTTACCTGCAGAAAATCAGAAAGCCAAAGAATAGCATAGCAGAAAACAGTAAACAGGGAAGAAGAAGGTTTTCATCTCAACGTGTTCTATTGTTATTATTCCTTGATACATATGTATGTGTGTAGAAGATGAGAGACTAAGACATTTGATGCTGTGATTAATCAGTTGCTAAGCAACTTGAGGCTGTGATTAATCAGTTGCTAAGCAATGATGATTACAGGGGCATCAGGTAGAGTGCATGGTAGTGATACAAGTGGATACGTTGGCTTGCTTATGTATAGCTTGCTTATCACCTCCCCTCAAGCTAACGACATGTTCAATAATTGTTAGCTTGTTGTGTCGTGTAAGAAACTGAGGAATGGATAGAGCTTTAGTGAACAAATTAGCAAGTTGATTAGTTGTGTGCACATGGAAATTTGTAGAACATTGTTCTTAATACAATCGTGAATAAAATGAAAATCTATCTCAATGTGTTTAGTTCTGGCATGAAAAACGGGATTGTTGGCAAGTGTCATGGCGGAGATATTGTAACAAAACAAATCAGTTGGTTTAGAAACATCAACTTGATATTCTTGGAGTAGGTGAGGAAGCCAAATAAGATTGGTTGCTGCAGTTGTAAGTGCTCGATATTCTGCTTCTGTGGATTAGCGAGCAACGATCTTATGTTTTTTAACTTGCCGAGAAATGATAGTTTTACCTAGAAAAGCACAATAACATATAGTGGATTTTCTATTAGTTGGGTCTTAGCCCATCTGAATCTGTGTATGTAGAGAGTTGTAGATCAGCACAAGTAATTGGTAAACCAAAAGATAATGTACCTTTGATATAATGAAGGATTCATTTTAGAACTTTAAGGTCCGCATAAGTGGTTGAAAAGTGAAATCGCCACGATGCCAGCAATTGAATGAGGAATATCCAACATTATTGCATATTTGGCAGGCTATAGAAGAAGTTTGGTGGAAAGAGCCACGAGCAGAAGAGGTTCGACCACGACTCACCAAGGATAAGAACGTCTACGAGAACTGCAACCTTGGATGCGTCCTCGTTGAGCATAGTTGGAAGCAGGGGGATGGCCAACTCACGCAAGGATTCAACGACTAGATTGAGTTCTTCACTACAAAGTAGCGCATAAAAATCATCTAAGCTTATTGGATTCAAATTTGTGCGAATAGCTGTCTTGAACGCCTGATAGGAACTAGGCAATCCATTGAGCGTGTAGAGTATGGTGTCTTCAACGGGTAAGGGGGAGCTAATAGATCCAATTGCATCAACTTTGCTCTTAATCTCTAAAAGATATTGCATCATGGATTTATCTTTCATGGAAATGTGATGCAACTCATTTTTGAGTTGAAGAATACGTGAACAATTAGTAGACTGCAATCTACGCTCAATTGTTTGCCAAATTCCAAGCAGGAGTTCAATACGTACAGGAGAAATGTTGGAGAGATTGTGGAGTAAAGAACATATGCCAAGTTCTTATCTACAAGTAACCAGGAATAATATTCTTGGTTCAGCTGAATGTCGCCATAGGCAGTGGAAATTATTTTAGGGGGTTTATGAGTAGATCCATCATGATAACCATCAAACCCATTTGCATTGAAAAATTTCATAACTTGTGACTTCAATAAGGGATAGTTCTCTGGAGTAAGTTGTATATTCAAAACATATTTTAAATTTTTCATGAGGAATTTTAGCTGAGATGGAATGGATGTATCTGCCATTTTCACCACGGGAGCTGCTTGCATCGACGTGGAGGATGTAAGAGAAGATTCCTTCGTCATCGACGTGGAGGATGTAAGAGAAGATTCCTTCGTCAAGGACTGTAGAGAAGCGATCAAAGCTTCAGCACGAGCTGTCTACAGTAGGATATGGAGGCTGCTCTAATACCATGTTGAATCATTACCTGTAGGAAATCATAAAGCAAAAGAATATAAGAGCAGAAAATAGTAAACAGGGAAGAAGCAGGTTTTAATCTCAATGTGTTCTATTGTTATGTTAGACCGTTCCAATGGACCAGTCCAGCCGGTCCACGTGGGACCGGCCCAGGTGCGACGAGGCGTAAGCCTTCGCCTCCCATTTCAGCCGCACGCCCCGCCTGGATCAGACAGAGCAATTTAGGAAGGATTTTTGAGGGATTTTGGAGGTAAATTTGAATGTAGGGATTGTTTAGGGATTTCCTTTTGATTTGTATGCATTAAATACTTTGTTTTCCTAGGGTTAGGGCGCCTTGAATTTGGCTGAAATTTGAGATCTCTTAAATTTAGATTTTCTTTGGGCTCTAGCGGCGTCCAGAGATTTGGAAGAGATCTATCCTCCTCTTGAATTGAGGATCAAGTGTATCTTGCTATTTTTCGTGTTCCTTTAATCAAATAATACAAGTTATCTATGATGTTCATGGTTTTGTGTGGACTTTTGTGAAGAATTCTCGCTGTTTTCCAAAGATTGATAGGAAATACTTGAGATCTACTAGTGTTTTCTATCAAATTGGTGTCAGAGCAAATATTGGGACAGTTTGTGGGATGATTTTGGCGAAGTTCGGCGGCCGATTTTTGGTCGGGAAGAGTCCTGTTTTTGTAATCCACATTCGGAATTTTTGGATTTACAAAAGTTCGGATCGAGATGGCGGCCAAGAAAGTTGATGCGCTAGAAGAAAGGCTTGAAGGGGAGATGAACCAAATCAAGACAACGGTGGAGGAAAGGATTTCCTCCATGGAAGGACAAGTAGCCGATCTCCGGGACATGATGAATAAAATGTTGGAAATCCACAACCAAACGTCCGCTTCCGTGGCAAAAGAGGAGGAAAGAAAACAGACGAATTTTGAAATTTGTAAGGAGGAAGATGAGATGGAAATCGTGGAGGAAGAAATAAGGAAACCCTATCTGGAGTATTTCCAGAGGGAGGATAAAGGAGGTATGTATGGGGAAAGGCATGGGTATGGAGGGACGGAGCAAAGGGGTGCTGATTGGGAACGCCGTGAGGGACATTATGGTCGCCGAGGTGCTGATTTTGAAGGAAGAAGAGGGAATTTGAAGGGGGTTTGGCCTATGGCAGGGCAAGGGAAAACTGGGAGATGTGGGGTGGACTGAGCACGTGGGAGAGGGGAAGCTATGGAGGAATAAGGGGGAATGATGGAGATCAGAAGGTGATGAAGTTGAAGATGCCTATCTTCAAGAGGGAGGATGCATATGGGTGGATCTTTAAGGTGGAGAGTTACTTTGTCATTAATGGGCTAACAGAGGAGGAAAAACTAACAACAGCAGGCCTATGTTTGGAGGGGAAGACACTGTCATGGTACCAGTGGAGAGACCGGATGATACCTATCAAGAACTGGAGGGAATTTAAGGACTGCTTAATAGAACGTTTTCAAACCGACAAGGAAGGAGATTTCTATGAGTAGTTCCTTGCTCTGACATGGGAGGGATCAGTAGCAGACTATCGGGAGCAGTTTGAGCACCTAGCCAGTAGGGTGGAGCGATTATCAGACATGGTATTGGAGGGGAACTTCATGAAGGGGTTGAAGGTAGAGATCCGAGCGACAATGAAAGTTTTGATGCCTAGTGACTTTGGGGAGGCCATGAAGTTGGCACAGCTGGTAGAAAATCAAAAGAATATGGAGAAGGGAGCCAGGAGAAGCAGCTTAGGAGGCTCTAACAAGACTGCGACCACTCTTTTAGCACCCAAGGGGCCTGCCTCAGGCAACATTAATGAGACCACCTGGGAGAAGGCAGTAGGAGGAGGGAGTGGGGAACATTTCAAGAGGTTGACAAAGAAGGGGATGCAGGAGAAGAGGGCTAAGGGGTTATATTTCAGGTGCGAGGAGAAGTATACGCCAAGGCATCTGTGCAAGGACAGAACTCTTCAAGTTCTCACCGTCTGCGATGACGAGGAAACTGAGGAGGGAGGTGAGGAGGAGATGGAGGAGAAGCTGCACTTAGATTTGGCTGAGGTTTCTCTGAACTCAGTAGTATGATTCACTACGAATCATACTATGAAGGTGAAGGGGGAGATAGAGGGCAGGGAGGTGGTGGTGCTAATTGATAGTGGGGCTACCCACAATTTCATTTTAACTCAGGTCTTCGATCAATTGGGAGTGAAATTGGTGGACACCGGTTGTTATGGAGTGATGATGGGTACAGAGAAGGTGGAGAAAGGCCAGAGGATCTATAGAGGAGTGATGTGACCATCCAGGGGATTCAGGTAAGGGAGGACTTTCTTCCACTAGAATTAGGAAGTACTGATGTCATCCTGGGAATGAAGTGGTTGTAAACCTTAGGGGAAACCAAGGACAATTGGGGAGCACTCACGATGGAATTAATGGTGGATGAGAGAAAGGTGGTTATAAGGTGAGATGTAGGGCTATCCAAAGCCATGGTAGCACTTAAGACCATGCTTAGGGGCCTACAAGAGGTGGGAGAAGATTTTCTGGTCGGACTACACAAGTTGGATGTGATCAGGAAGGAGGAGGGAGGGGAAATTTCTCTTTCAGGGCAACCCCTAATTCAACAAATTGGTAAGGATTTTCAGCCACCTCCACCGGAACACGAGCATATCTCCACCTTGAGGACAAGGTGGATCTTTGGGAGGGGAGTATTGTTAGACCGGTCCAATGGGCCGGTCCAAGCGGTTCACGCGGGACCGGCCCTGGCGAGAGGAGGCGGAAGCCTCCGCCTCCTGTTTCAGCCGCACGCCCCGCCTGGATCAAACAGAGCAATTTAGGAAGAATTTTTGAGGGATTTGGGAGGGAAATTTGAATGTAGGGATTGTTTAGGGATTTCCTTTTGATTTGTATGCATTAAATACTTTGTTTTCCTAGGGTTTATGCATCTTGAATTTGGCTGAAATTTGAGATATCTTAGATTTAGGTTTTCTTTGGGCTCTAGCGGCATCTAGAGATTTGGGAGAGATCGATCCTCCTCTCGAATTGAGGATCAAGCGTATCTTGCTATTTTCTGTGTTCCTTTCATCAAATAATACAAGTTATCTACGATTTTCATGGTTTTGTGCGGGCTTTTGTGAAGAATTCTCGCTGTTTTCCAAAGATTGATAGGAAATACTTGAGATCTACAAGTGTTTCCTATCATGTTACTATTCCTTGATACATATGTATGTGTGTAGAAGATGAGAGACTAAGACATTTGTAGCTGTGACTAATCAGTTGCTAAGCATTGGTGATTACAGGGGCATCATGTAGGGTGCCTGCCATCATGTAATGAGCACATGGTAGTGGTATAGGTGGATACGTTGGCTTGCTTATGAATAGCTTGCTTATCACTTTTTTCACTTTTATCTCAGTGGTTTTATCATGGCACTATCAAATTCATAGGTTTAATAGTTTAAAAAAATAATTTGTGTTAGTTTTATAAATTGGTATGTTTTGGATGCTATCTATGTAATTGACTTGGGATGTTATGTATGTAATTGCCTTTTTTAATAACACTCAAAGGTGTTTTGAGTTTTTTAAAAAATAAACTGATTTTTTTTAAATAAAAATAAAAATAAGTAAAAAAATTACACTAAACAAACATCTTTTTTAATATAAAAATAGAAAAGAAAAGTTATTCCAAACATGTCTTTAGTTACTGAATTTAGTAAGAATTTTTATTGAACAATATCATAAACTTGCTCCTTTTGAATTTTTTAAATGTGCACTTTAAGAAAGAGAGGTATGTTGAGTTTGGATTTATCTTTTATTTAGGACTTATTGAACTTTGCAGAATTTGCACTGTTTGACCTATATTTTCTTGCTTTTTCCATATTGGTTCAGATACAAAATCAAGTTGAATGATGCAATTCTTGCAGAGGAGCACCATTTGCCTATGTAAGCAATATATTTTATCTGTCCGAATAATTACTATTCGAACACAGAAGTTTGGAAAATAGATATACCATTTATTGTCGTTTTTGTTTTTAGGTATGATGAGCTGGCTTCAAGACATAACGTGGAATATATTGCTGGAGGTGATTGCTTTCTTTCGGCATGACCAATTTTCCTTCAGTTTAATGTTGCTCTTACACAATTCTTTTTCTTTGATTCTTTGCAGGCGCAACTCAAAACTCAATTAGGGTTGCACAGGTTTATTAGTAGTTCAAAGTGATTTATTATAACTTGTCCTAAGTTTATGGTTAAGCTTCTCATTCATTATTTTTAATGTGGCAGTGGATGCTTCAAATTCCTGGTGCGACTAGCTATATGGGTTGCATTGGGAAAGACAAGTTTGGGGAGGAAATGAAGAAAAATGTTAAAGAAGCAGGTGTAAATGTGAGTTCTTTTGCTATGTCCATTTTTCTTTTAGTATATATACATGTTGAACCAGCACTGTGATAGTAAGTAAATTATGGTTTTCATATTTAACAATATGTTGAAACAGGCTCATTATTATGAAGATGAAACTGCTCCAACGGGAACTTGTGCTGTCTGTGTTGTTGGTGGTGAGAGGTCAGTATTGGCTCTAGTACTTCAAAATTTATAAGTTTTTTAAAATGCAATAGATATCATCTATCTCTCCAACCATATGAAATTGCTTATTATCCAATTTTTCTTTTCCTTCTTTGATTAATTTCTATAATGGTATGGTTTTATCAAAATTAAATTTCTAATTGTTATTGGTGAATTTCCTTGGAGATGGTTTAATAAGTAGGGAACATCTATGATTAATTTAGGATTTTTAGCAAATGCTAGCAAGTCATAAGTACGACAACAACAACAATATCAAGTCTTTATACCACTATGTGGGAAAGTCATAAGTAGAAATGAATTATAAAAAAATCAGGTCATTTACATGGCCTCCCTATGGCTTAAAATATTACTTTTTAGTTGTATAAACATAATTTTATCCACCCTTATCGAACTCATTAGCCTTATCCAAATATTTGAGGTCATTTTTATGATTTTCTTTTTAGTTCAAGAAGTTTAGCTTTATTTTACAGTAGTCTTTTTATTACTTCGATTGAATAAAACTTTGGTATCATTTTTCCTTCCCCATGCTTATCTTTATAATTCTATATTGTTGTCCTTTTTATTCTCACATCATAGAATTCTATTTTACATACAAACCATTATTGTTTTTTTTTCCCATTATCACATTTTCAATATTTTTTACTTGTTGGTTAGCACCATCTCTCACATATAATCATTTTTAGCTCTATCTATTATAGTTTTACCACACATTCATCTTGCCATTCTCCTTTTCTTGCAAGCTTAATGATTCTTTGCATCTATATTTGATATGTTATCACGATAATAATGAATATGTTATCACATGCCTCATTTGGACTTATCTTCACGGACCTTTTTGGATTTTTTATGTAATAAGTGTGTAACTAAGAGTTAATTTATTTGGATGATTCTTTCATAAAAAAGTTGTCTTTTATGAGATTCAATATTAATTTGCTTGATTATCTTTGTTATTTTTCCTCTTAGATGTTTAAAACCCTCTTAAAAGAAGGGGATGCTTGTATTATGCAGACATTATCAATGATTGATACAAGCAATTGTAAACAAGTCCTGCCTCATCTCTCATTAGTTTTTCCCTCTCATCTCTCTCTGTCATTCTCTTGCCCAACCTCCCTCCCTCCCTCTCTCTCTCTCTCTCTCTCTCTCTCTCTCTCTCTCTCCCCCCCCCCCCCCCTCTCTCCTTCTCCATGCACATGGAACCAAGGATACAAATATTAATCTTGTTGCATTTGATTCTAGCTAATTAGTTTCAGAGTTGAGTCATTTCATTGTGTGCCTGCCATTTAAATTTCAATTTTCTTTTGCCTTATTCTCTCTGTAGATGCCACCCACCAAATTTTCTTGTATCTCTTGGAAATCACGGCCGCTTTGGTTCTATTTATTGGTTTTAAAATCCTTCTTTGAAAATATGGCATAAGTAATCCAAACAATACAAGAACTTTTAATTTCCTACATGGCCTATTTTTTCACGCTTGCAACTTACTGTAGTTGAACAATACGTTTAATTTCCCTTTTGTATTTTCTCACCTAATCACCCCCACTACCTATTATTCTCTTTACTAAATTTGCTCTGAAAAACCTCTCTCATTTTAAACCTTTTTTTTTTTGGCTCGTCACCAAGCAAACCAAGAATTTAAGCCAAAGCATCCCTCCAGCTGGCCATATCTGGTTATTCCTTCTTACAAATCCTCTCGTCCTAAACAATAATTTAAACCTTCTTAATAATTCTCTAATTGCCTAATTAACCCTCCTGTGCATGCCTAAAAAATTTCCTCGTAGAAATTTATCCCCATACCCAAGTCCCAACCAAAAAATAATTTTGAAAATATTTGCCCTCTTACATACTTGATTTGATGTTCTTATGGGCTTATATTATCATAATAGTTTGCAACACGATTATTTTGATAATCAGTTTAACCTTTGAAAAAATTATAAATCCAATTAGTCACATAAATTTCATGGTTAGGGCTTGATTCTTATGATGATTATTCTTAGTGACTGATAAGAGGTTTTAGAAGCCATATTTGCAATACCTCTTATGATGCCTATGGTACCATACTTTTCAGATTGCGGGCTCCGAAAATTCGGCCCTGGCCTCCGCCCGCCGCTTTTCTTTTTCTTCGGCGAGGGAGTTTTAACTGAATAAGTTCCGGGGTAAATTTTGGAAGGCAGATGGGTTTGTAGATAAGACACTACCCAGAGATTTCGCCCTCATTTTGTGAGGACTTTATGATATGAGTTCTGGTTTCCTATAGGCGCAAGCCCCTATAGTTAATTACCCCTCTCGGTCACGAGAGAGAACTTTCGATTAAGTGTAGTCGTCGATCAGATACGTATATAATACGTGTTATCTGGCATATAGTAGCAGCAATGAGTATTGGTATTGAGGATTGGAAGTTTGGAATTTGAAGGGTTTGGATATTGGGAAATTTGGAGGGTTTGATATTTAAAACTTGAAATTTCACCATCTTACACTTAAAGCGGATGGTGGGAGAATGGATGATGGACCCGATCGATCCCATGGTTCCGTCATCCCGGGCCACCGTGGTCCCTGGTCTACTTAGTCAGAGGAGGTAGTCGACCCAACCTAACAGAAGGATCCTTGTCGGCAGCCATGGGTTGCTTCGTCCAAGGGGACCTTGTAGATCTGGGATGAATGTTTGTCTAAGGGGACAAATTTGAATCTACCTTAGCTAATAGAGGGCTTTGTGCCCTATCGATTATATCCTAGTGATTCATATCTCAAGGATTTAATGTCAATAAGGAACGTAACGGCGATGGCCATAATCGGTATTTCGTGGTGCCATTTGGCGGCAAAACCACTTGGTTCAGAGGGCCCCGAGTCATAACCGTCTATCCTGCGGTGCCATTTGGCGGCAGACCGTCGGTCAGAGGACACGTACCACGTCCTTATCGGCAGGAGACTGTTTTGAGAATTGATCCTAATGATATTTTCGACTAGGCATTTGGTTCTTTGTGAGCTGAATTAGTATTTGAATTTGTCCACCTCGGCAAACTGTAGCGAAGAGTGGATGGATTTTGCTTTAAGTGCTGATGGATTTATTTCAATTTTAAATATTTTTTTGGATTTTTGGGATTTTGAGATTTTTGGAATTTTCTGGGATTTTGGGTGGAGCTTTGGAGTATTTGAAATAGACATTTGAGAGACAATTGAAAGTATTTAGGATCCCCTCCAGTTGAGATCTGCATTCAATACGGCCATCATTGGGGTGTTCGGGGTCGTTTCTTTTTTATTGATTGAATCTTGTCGACTCTATCAAATTATCGATAAATGATCGGATTTCGTATGTTTTATGCCCTTATTAGTGAATTCGTATTGTTATAGACCTTTGAAGGCCTAATATGAATGTATTAAAACAAATATACCGGTTACTATCATCGTATAATTGTTTGATTGTTCGAACCCTGTCGACTTCTATTGACTCGTATAGAAGGATCAGGTTCGAACTTGAATTCACTTATCGACCCACGCAGCATCCCTAAACGTCACGTGTATACCAATAACACGTTCGCCGGGGCCCATGCGGGTTGAAATTGTACTTTCCCCTTTAGTGTACCTATGTGTATACAATTTATAGTGCACGTATAGGGGTACTTTGAAATAATTGTAGACGCCTTCTGTCTGCTTGAATAGAAGTTGCGGATCCGGTGGCGTGGCGTAGCAGCTTCTGAATAGAATTGGTCGCTGCTTCGTACAGGTAGACTGTCGTGCACTATTCGTTGTTTTCTGCGGCTAGATCGTAGTGCACTAACTAATCTCCTGCTTCCGATCGTATGTGCTTGCATTTGAAGCTTGTGTTTGCTATAGTCTCTTTCGTATTTGTCCACAAATGACATATGATACATATAGCGGATCTGCTATAAGGGATCGTAGATATTTGTATTTGCTATGTATCTTTTGCCTTTATCTGTAGATAGCTTGCTACATCAATATTGGGGAATGATCACTTTTATTGCATGCATCTATCATCACTAACTACGAGCAGGTCATTGAACTTGTCATCATACTAGTTTTCATTAGTCATGAGCTAGCCATCATTAGCTAAAAGCTAACCAATACCAATCATAATCCTCGTGGCTTCTCTCAGTGTGCTATGATATTGGATCACTATTTCTCCCATAGGATTGATACAAATATCATGAATGATTGTAGTTGTTTCTTCCATTTAGTCTTTGCTTGCAAGCAAGTTGTATCACAAGTTCATTTGTTCGTCAATATTTATTTGAGTGCACTGAATGCTTTAAACACTGTGGAAAACTTCATGCAAATTTGTAGGAAGTCTTATTACTTTCATTAAGAGCCATTTCAAATGGATATATCATTGGAAGAGTTCTTCTTCATTGGTGCCTTCGTGCTCTTTTCACAAGTCTATGTTGAAGGCTTGTTCACTTACAAATTTCACATTGCCTTTGCACTATTGCTTATAAGCAAATGGCATGCAAAAATTTATTTATCACAGCTTATTTGATTGCATTCAATTAGAGCCAAGATCAAGTTAGGTTCTATGCCATTTGGTTCAAGTTCAGTCCTTCTTGACCAGACTTGATTCAAGTCTTCCTTGGTCAAGTTACAAGTTCTCATGACTGTTCAAATCATAATCAAACGAGGCTCAAATTATAGTGTCCTTTTGTATTTTTCATTTAGGTTCAAATGTGAGTTCCTTGTTCAAATGTATGTCCACAAGTCCTCTAAGTTCAATCAAGTTCTTGCTTGAGTTCAAGCCCAAGCTCATGTTCAAGTTTAAGTTCAAATTAAGTCATTTGTTGCAAGTTCAAATGAGAGTCAAAGTTCATGTTCATTCAAGTTCTAATAGTCCCCTGCAGTTCACTTGAGTTCGAGCCGTTCTCTTGTTTCGTTTGCACTTGAAGTTATTGGATTGTTTGAGTTTGAATTAAGTACATTTGATGCTCCAATCAATGTCCAAGTAAAGCTCAAAATTGTCCCAAGTATGAATTGCATTTACCCGAAATTTCGGCAGCCTTCCAGCGTCTCCTCCGTTTAGGGAAAACTACGGAAAATTGGGCCTCCCGCCACACTAAAGAAAAGCGTGCACAGTAGTTGCCCTCAGACAAGGACACTGCGGCCGTAATATTTTGTTCCCCACCACGCCAGAGAAAGGCGTGCATGGGTTGCGGACACCGATTTAAAATAAGCAATTTTATATTTGATCCCACCTCGCCGTAGGCGTCGCACCGGGTTCCCTTCCCACCACGCTAGAGAAAAGCGTGCATGAGTTAGTTTTTCCGGCCCGACACCAACGCCGAAAATGGGGTTTTGATTACCCGCCCCGTCGCAAGCATCGCAACGAATTCCCTTCTCACCACGCTAGAGAAAAGCGTGCATGAATTGGTCGTTCGCCGCATTGCAAGCGCCAGGAATGAGTTTTCAAAGTTTTAGGGTTTAGAATGATTATACCTTCGCGGAGTTGTAGATGTCGGCACGAGGATCGAGGTAAGGGAAGGATATCATTTTTTTAAATTATAATTAATTAATAAATTATAATGAATTACAATTAATAATAATTAATTATAATTAATTATAAAAAATAAATTATAATTATAATAATTAATCATAAAATAATTATAATAATTAATAATTAATTTAAATCAAAATAATTAATTATAATTAATTTTAATAATTTAATTATTAATGCTAATAATTAACTATAATAATAATAATAAATTAATTATAATTTATTTTAATTAAAAATAATAATTATTATTAACAATCAAATATAATTAAAATATTTAGTTATAATTAATTTTATTTAAATATAATTAACTATTTTTAATAATAATTTATTATAATTTTAAAGAAATTAATTTTAATTAAAAAATGATTTAAACATAAATAATATAGGATCAAAGCAGGATTAGAGTATGATTTGAGAGGGTTTAGTCATAATCCTCTATTTCCCTGGCCTCATTTACCATAAATCCCAGATTTACAAATCCTATAGTTCGACGGATTTGCGGGATATGGCCGAAGAGGCGCAAAAGGGAGCAAGTTACCTTCACAACCCGAGCTCCTGTTGTTGCTTGAGATCAAAATGTCGAAACTTACAAACCGAAAGGAAGGGAAAGTCGGAGCGAAGTCGGACAGGGGAGGCGGGTCTCGGCTCCAGGTAGGGAGAAGAAGATCTCTCTCTCTCTCTCTCTCTCTCTCTCTCTCTCTCTCTCTCTCTGTGGAGGCGTCGGTATGAGAGGGGAGATCGGGAGGTTGGGTGCAGCAATCGGACAAGGAGGAGAGGAGTCGGGATTGAGCTGAGGGAAGGAGCTCTGCGTGCGAGCAGCGGGATGCTTACGGGAAGGAGAAGTTTAGTCTTGGGAGAGGAAGTCAAGAGCGTCGTGGGAGGAAGCGTGGGAAGAGCGGGGGCTTCGGCTTATATTTAACGACGCGAATGGCGCGTTCGACGAGCTATTTTGCGAGAAATCCGGCAAAAGATCGCTTCGGCGCCGAATTCAGCGGGATATCCGCTGATTTTCTGGACTTCCTCGACAGATACGAGGTGAGCTGCTCTCCTTTTTTGTTCTTTACATGCAGGTCAACACAGATATCTACTATGATGCCTATGATCTCGCCCATCCTTTATATTATCATTTGATCACATTCTTATTCGATTCATTTGTTTTATTTTTATTAATAATTTTAAGTTGTGTTACCTCATTTGATAGTTTATTTTTATGATTTTTTTTTTTTAATTTTGTTGATCAGGTCCCTTATTGCCAACTTGTCAGCAGCAAACTGCTACAAATCAGATCATCTGAAGAGACCAGAAAATTGGAAATTAGGTGCAACTCGAGTCTCATTCCTTAACCTATTTTTTCTGAACTTTTTGTAAGATATTGAATATTAACTTCTGACAGACAATTTTTTTCTCTTTGAGCTTTTACTCTTTTTTTTGTATAGATATGTAACTACAATTTTTTGTGCAATCCTATATTTTGGCTGAATTGTCTTTTCAAATTATTTAATAAGTAGTAATTGATTGAACTATTGTTTCCACAGTTGAGAAAGCACAGTACATCTATATTGCTGGATTTTTCCTTACGGTTTCTCCCGAGTCCATACTCCTTGTTGCTGAGCATGCTGCTGCAAATTACAAGGCAAGGGGTTCAGGTTTTGTAAATCATACTTCTGATTCTGCCTGCCATCACCCATTTCATCTGAATACTATTCTTCTTGTAGGTGTTTTTGATGAATCTTTCAGCTCCTTTTATTTGTGAGTTTTTCCGTGATGCACAGGACAAAGTTTTTCCGTGAGTGCCTCTCTCTTTCATTCCAATTTACAAGTTTTATTAAAAGGCTCTGTTTGGTTTGGCATTTACCAAATTAATTCATTGAAGAATTTGTGCGGTAATTTCTTGGAATGCTTGTGATAGGATACACTTGAAGATTTCAAGTAAATCCTATCAATTTCTGAAAAACAGCGAGAAAACTCTTCCAAACTCTAATGAAAACTAGAAAAACAATAATTTTTATTACAATAATCAAAGATACAGCAGGAAAATACCAAGATATAGTCGATCCTCAATTCGAGAGGAGGATCTATCTTTCCCAAATCTCTAGAGGCCGCTAGAGCCCAAAAGAAACCTAAGAGATCTCAACTTTCAACCAAATTCAAGATGCCCTAACCCTAGGAAAATCTAACTAATAGCTTGCGTTTGTTATTGATAGAACCCATGAAAATCATTTGGTGATTTAAAAAATTATCACCATTTCATCATCATTATTAGCCTAATCATTACCATATATATTGAGCTTTTTGAGTCCACTTTCATTGTATTTATGTTCTTGGAATCAGATACGTTGACTATATCTTTGGAAATGAGACTGAAGCCAGAACATTTTCTAGAGTTCGTGGGTGGGAGGTAATGAAATTCAGAAATTGTATACTCTCTATTCTTTGCTGATTTATTTATAAAACTTTTATGCCCGTTGAGTCAACTTTAAAATACAGACCGACAACGTTGAGGAGATTGCTCTTAAGATTTCAGCATTGCCAAAGGCATCCGGCACGCACAAGAGGATAACTGTGATCACTCAGGGCAGTGATCCTGTTGTTGTGGCCGAGGATGGAAAGGTATATATACTATTACATTATAATAATGACACATGACAATTTTGATCTGTTATATATCTATTGATATGATTGGTCTGATGGAATAATTAATAACTAAATTTAACATTTGTAGATTTTTGTCTGATTATGTTTGGATTGTTGATCATTTCTCATGTTCTTTCCTTTGATGATGGCATCAGGTGAGATTGTTCCCTGTGATCTTGTTGCCCAAGGAGAAGTTGGTTGATACAAATGGTGCAGGTAAGTTCTGTTGGTTTTAGTAATTAGGGAGGAGTAAAAGGAGTCGAAAGTTGAGGCAAATTTAATTACAGAGAAAAAAGATTAAGGCTTCGTTTGGGACAGCTTTCGTACTGCTTTTTAAAACGATTTTTTAGTACAAAAATTTCAAATTAAAAAACTTTTTGTACTAGAAAACAGTTTTAGAAAGCAAGAAGAAAGCAATTCCAAAATGAAGCCTAAAATTGTTCCTGAACTATATATGGATGGCACAACATTCAGGCTTTGTTTGGGATAGTTTTTTTACTTCTTCTTAAAACAGCTTTCTAGTAAAAAAAAATATTTTTTGTATTAAAAACTGCTTTAAGCAGCAATAAGAAAGCCATCCTAAACAAAGCCTTAATGTGTAATATTCTCTTGAATTCTTGAATTTGATTCAAAATAATCCAACACTAATTGAATGTATTGGATATTTGGGACTAAAATAACATAATTTAAATAGTCTAGTCTAGGAATTTCCAGTATTGTTTTTTAAGCATATGAGGCGTGAACTCTTCTGCAGGTGATGCATTTGTTGGAGGATTCCTATCACAGTTGGTCAAGCAGAAGAGCATAGATGACTGCATAAGGGCTGGTTGCTACGCTGCCAATGTTATTATTCAAAGGTCAGGGTGCACTTACCCTGAGAAACCAGACTTCAAATGAAACAAAGACATAAGCTTCGTTTGAGACAGCTTTCATTATGCTTCTTAAAGCAGCGTTCTGGTACAAAATTTTTTAATTTTGTACTAAAAAACTGCTTTAAGAAGCAGAAAGAAAGTCGTCTCAAACAAAGCCATAGATTGGCATAAAGATTTCTTATTCTCGGTTAGTACCCATATTCTAAGTTAAGAATGGCACTCCATGCATTTAGAGATTTTATCTGATTAGCTTTGTGAGGTGAGACTCTCACTTATTCACTGTAATCGGCTATTTTATTTTAAAATAAAGTCTTCTGGCTGATGCCTTGTGAGAAGCTTGTAAAACTATCATTTTTCTATCCAGTGGCTTAAAGGGAATGCTTGTTTTGAAAAATTTTTATGCTTTGTTCACTTGAGTTGAAATTTGCATAGAATTTTTGGAAGCTTTATTTACTTCCATTGGTGTTGATATGTGAGCAATTTGTTTCATTGCTCTCAGCTGTTAAGTTGTTGATTAGAGAGTGTAACCTGTCCGAATACTTTAAGAGTGCTCTTGCAATTAACCTCAAGGATTATAGAATGAAGAGAACAATTCTCAGTCAGTCAAGAAAAGTTGAAGGGTCAAAATTAGGGGTGGAAAATGAGTCTAGTCGAGTTCGAATTAGAGTCAAATCCAAAGCTCAAATTCGAGTCGAGCTTAAAAGGCGAGCTCGAGTTTGGCTCGTTCCCACTGAAAATGAGCTCGTCAACTTGATTCCACGATTCGAACTCTGATTTCGCATCCGAGGGCCACCCCTGCCTTTTGCATCCACCTGCAATTTTGATTTTTACCTTCCGCTTCAGCCTTTCACGTTCGAGCCCGCCTCCATGATTTAGCCGTACACTTTCAACCTTCGGCGGTCTGATTAAGCACTCGAGTCACGCGACGAGTAATCGAGCAAAGCATTTTGAGGATGTAACTCTAGCTCGATAATCCAACATGGTTAAAGTTCTCCTAGAGCTTGAAACTCGATAAGCTCGACTTACGAGCTTGTTAACGAGTTGAGCTCAAGTCAGTTTGACTCGCTTACATCCTTACTCCAAAATGAAAGCCTGGAAGCAAAATAAATTTCATTCTTGTTGCCAATATCATCCAAATTCTCCAGCAAATGGGACTTTTAATAGGCAAAGAAGCTGCATTGCTGGGCTATCAAACTCAAAAAAATAATTTAGTCCAGTAATCTGCTTAAGCATTTAAATCACAATCTACCCCAAAGACTTGAACCTGAAGGGATTAGTTGTGATGTGGACTATTAGTTACAAATTATTTTGGAGAAATCAGAGGCCCAATCCCTTTCCAAGACTTAAAATTTCAGACTTTCTCGAAGGAATTGCAATCTTTTCTTCTCATTTCAAAAAGTCTTGTGATTTTATTATTTTTTAAAGAAATTTTTATATAAAAAAACTATTTTAAAAAATAATAAAAAACTATCCCAAATAAAATTTAATTAATTTAAAATCACTGTCTATTTGAAAACTGCAGGGAATCTTGAATTTCAGAGGAAGAATTTGACTATTGGGTTCCACCTATGGGGTCTATTGGATGGATTGATTAAAATGAGAAGAATATTATTTAATTATTTAAATAATAGATGTGAGTGTGATTTTAACTTCAATTTTTTTTATAGATTTGGTAGCTTCATTATAATAATCCATATGGAAATTTCTTCATGAATAAGGAGACAAACATTAGTAGTGTTGATGTCATTAAAGTAAAAATAAAAATAAAAAAATTATATATATATATTATCAACCAGTTTAGCAGATTGGAAGCTTCTATTTAAAATGGTAAAGGTTGTGAAAGGAACCTTCCATGAAAAAATGTTATTAGGCAGACAACATATTTATTCAAAAGTTCAATACATTTTGTAATAAAATAAATAATAATTTTGAGTATTGTCAATAAAAAAAAAACATGTTGAGTATATATTTTATATATATAGTTTCTACAATATGTTGCTATTTTAAGAAAAAAGTTGTACCCTAAATGCAATTTTTTATCAGGAGCTCTTGATATAAATATTATTTATGATTATGATAATAATTGTTTGTTAAGTAAAGTTAATCAACAACAAAGCAATTGATGAGAGTAATTAATTATAAAACCCTTAAAATATTCAAATTAAGAGCAACTACCATGATAACACCACCCACATAATCTCCCTCATACATCAACAACACTCACTAAGGTTTCATTTGGAACAACTTTCTCAATGCTTTATGAAATGGTTTGTTAGTACAAATATTTTTTTTTTTTTTTGAAATTTTGTATTAAAAATTTGTTTCATAAACACTTTAGGAAAATATGATATTACCGTCGGACTTTCCGGCGACAACATATATGCGGGAAAAAACGGCGGCCTTACCGACGACAAATACGCCAGTACTTTTACGGCGGTAGTTCCGACGTAATTTCCACTGTTAACTTCCCGGCATATATATTGTTGGTGGTTTCGTTGGTATGTGTAATTACCGACGGACTCACTGGCGTAAATTGCACCGGCTTACTTAAACTCGACAAATGTTTTCCGACGCTTTAGCCGCCATTATTTAGATCGATGGATAATATGCCGGAAAATTTGCCGGAAAGGGCCCTATTTCAGCTCCGCCATCTTTTTTTCTCATTTCTTTCACTCTTCTTGATTCGCTCGCTTGCATCTGAAAGCTGCCCCGAAAGCCTCCGCGACCGGTTCCTTCCGACGTTTGCCGCCAACCCGCCGAGCTTTCTCGCCATCGGCCCTCCGTTTCGTGAGTTACGGGCGCCCCCCATGTGTGACCTTCCTCTGGTAAGAGAACGCACATTCGTGTATGCTCTTTTGCTTGAGTTATGGATGTTCTCACTAGACATTTGCAAGAGAATCTACCTTGGTGTATACTTTTTGCTGATGATATTTTTCTTGTTGATAATAGTAGAGAGGGAGTTTAAGGTAAACTTGAATTATGTAGGTCAAAATTAGAGTCTAAAGGTTTTCACATAAGTAGATATAAACCTTAGAGGTGTATATTTGAATGTTTATAGTATTGGAACTTTTATTTGCATTTTTTTTTTGTAGAAATCAATTTCATAAGTCGGAAGGTTGTTTTTTTGTTTATACTACAGGTTTCTGATAGATTATCCGTTGGAAACTCCGTCGGCAAAACAATACAACGAAAATGGTTTGTTTTTTCGGGCGCACTTTTGCACCGGAATTTCCTACGGAAAATTTGCCGGTTCCTTCTGTCGACAATTGTGCGACTGCTTAGGGCGGCAGATTATCCGCCGGTACTTCCGGCGTACAATTGCATCGGAAATACCAGCTATCTGATTAAATGCTGAAATTTGACAAATGAAGACGACAAATTATCATCTTTTTTTTTCTCCAAAATTACGTTAGAAACACCGCCATAAATATTTCAACGATAAAACGCCGGTTTATAGTTTTCCGACGTGCAAATTACCGTTGAATGCTTTTTCGTCGGAAATGTGCCGAAAAATAAAAAATTTCTGCGTATTTTATCTGTTACCGGCGTACTCATTAACATGAAATTTTCCTGTTGTTAAAACAGTAAAAAATCTGTCTCAAACGAAATCTAAATTATCACCCGAGTAAAGCATAATATTTATAAACTAATCTCATGACACATCAAAACAAACTAAATAAATTACCTAATTTTGAACAAATAAATATGATGCTCACCCCCTCGAACTTCCACCCCCACACAACCCTTCAGAACTTTGTGAGTTGCAAGAAGATTTTCGTTGCAACTCTAAAGCACCCACTAAGACCTTCATGCCAATAGATTATTTTTCACTCAATCCCCAAGCATTCTCAATGCAAGCCATCTTTCATATGTGTTCAAAGTTTTGCAAAGTCATCCATGGCCTCAACAAAGTACCAATATGCCATGAGTTGGGACTATTTCAATTGTCTTTAGTTTCACCAACTAATCTCATAGCCACATCTCTTTATAAAAAATAAAACGTCCAAGCATTTTTTTTCTTTATCTTGAGTTCCAAACATCTTTAGCTTCATTTGGGACAATTTTTTTATAATTTTATAAAATTGTTGTAGGTAAAAGTGTAAAACTGCTATAGAAAAAATAATTTTTAAAAGTTGTAGTATAAAAAAATTTTCTAGTGCAATTTTTTTTTTAAAGCAGTGAAAAAATAGCGATCATATATAAATTGTGGTTGCAATTTGAAAAGTAAGTAGAAAGAAACTAAGAAAGCTTTTCCAAATGAAGCCCTAGGGTCCATTTGAGACTACTACAACGTTTTATAAAGTTGGATGTGAAATTGTTGTAGAAAAATTAATTTTGCTATTATAATTGTAGAAATCAGCTTTCTATCATGCACAATAATTTATGAAAAGTAGTGAGAAAATATCAAGAAACAAAATTGTGATTGTTTTCCACAAAATAAAGCAGCCAGAAAGCTATTCCAAACACATCCTTAGTTTATTATTTTTCTTCATTCATCAAAATTTATTCATATAAACTTAAAAAAATTGTTTAATAAAACCTATCATTCACTAAGTGTAAAACATTGAGCTATTCATTATTATTTTTGTATTATTATATCATTTCTCTACAATCCTTTAGCCATTAGATTATATTGTTTTGAATTTATTCAAATTGTTAATCATCTTTAGGGCTACTTTTATTTCTATAGTTGAAAATATATTTTTAAAAATAGTTTTTTTTCCTATTATCACATCATTAAGGGGGCATTTAATTAATGAATTTATTTAAATATTAAACTATTTTAAGAGTGGAAAATGACTCATAATAAGTCACTAAATAAAAGGGCTGACTATGACATTGTTGATTGATGAGTAGGATTAGGTCTTACAATCTATCTTTTAAAGCATGCCATCATTTTACAATTACACAAATGATAGAGGAATAATTTTAAAAATAAATTATATTAGTAGGTAATGGGATGTGACTCATAAAAAAGGTGAATAATTTAAGGCTTGATGAGATAGAATATTGAATCATGTATGTGCTGAGAAAGAACCCTTGCTCTTAAGTTTTGCAATTAATTAGCCTCTATTTTGTTGGTTTATTGTATATTACTTATGCTTGAACTCTTAATTTTTGAAAGTGTAAGAAATGAGTAATCTAAGTCTGATTATAGTCTTCCAACCACTGATTCGATTATAGGATCCTTCAACTATCTTTGCCCTATTATGGTCCTCTGAACGTCGTTACATAGCTATAGACATTTGATCGCAGTCACCTAGCATAGCCTCTTGATCACTTTTGCCGAGTACAATCTCTCGGCTATTATCACCCTAACGACATACACGTCGGCTGGTTTTACCATTAAATCATATGCACACCGATAACACCAGCTCTAACTCACGAATCTAGCAACAAAATTTATGATGTATTGATTTCTCTCTGGTCTTCCCTTGTCAAATAAGAACTACCAAACATACATCAATGATCTCTTAAAGATTGCTCCCATGGCATAGGGCTCATACAACTTTTATGAAGAAATCTATTCTATACAAAAATTTACTATATTGTATCAAAACCTTTCCCAATCATGATAGATGATATTATATACAACGACGATATTGAAATAATTTCAATTGTGCTTGAACCTTTTTTTGTTCCTTCAATTTTTCACGTAAAAACTATTATGCTTCTTGCGACTTACCAAAGAGCCTTAATTAACATATTAAAGAGCCTTAATTAACATATAGAGCTTGTATAGAGCCTTAATTAACAAAGTTTTGGTTTGTAATAATATAGAGCTTTTACATAAAGAGCCTTAATTAACATATTAATTATCATGATTATGTTCTATAAATTAAATATTCTCTTTCATATATCCTCCTATGCATCAATCTTTAACTAATATTTAGGGGCTCAATTCTTGTTTATTTACAAAACAAAGACATCTAATTATAATAATATTATCCAAATGTCAAAGAGCCAACAATTCAACCACTTATATTTTCACTTACATATCATTCTTTATAATATCATCCATATTTCCCATCATTTTTTATATACAATATAAATATAGCCCTTCTTATAACCCCTAAAATTCAATAAATATATTATCAAAAGATAAATTTTTAACATACAATATATTTTATAATAACTCTCTAATTCTCTCACTTCACTCTGCCAAGTCTTTGCTGGTCTGAAAAGTACAGTTCAGATGATGCCCACTCCAAACATTATTATTTTTGTAATATATAACAACTCCATCCTTAGCCATTCATTAAAGACAGCCATCAATCCAAAACTCCTTAATGCCCAAATAGAGGGAAACATTATTCTGTGAGGACATCGGATCATTTCGAGCCCAATCAGAACGCGTCATGTATTTCAATACATAACCATTGATGTGACCCATTCTGATTCGCCTCCAGACGGTGTCTGTATCCGCACAAAATAATTTCACCATTAGAGTAGGTATTATTCTGTGCATACACCGGATCATTCGGAAGCAAATCAGAATGCACCACATCACCCGATACTAGGGGTGTCAATATTGGACCCGACCCGAAAACCCGGTTTGGGTTGAGCCCAACCCGAAATGGGTCGGGTTCGGGTTCAATAATTCGACTCGTTTAAAAAATCGGGTCGGCTTGACCCGTCAACCCAAAATTGATCCGTTTTTGACCTGAAAAACCCATTTTTGACCCGGGAACCCGAGATTGACCCGTTCTTGACCCGAAAAGCAGGGTTTGACCCATTTTGGACTCGAAAACTAGCAGTTTTTTGTCCGAATCGGCTCATTCGGGTTGGGTCGGGTTGACCCGAACCCGAAGCGGGTCGGGTTCGGGTCCGAAAAACCGACCCGTTTACATAAACTGGTCAAGTACATAAACGGATCGGGTTCAAGTTGACCCGAATAGTATCGGGTCAGTTTCAGGCTCGATCCGAACCCGACCTGTGACCCGAAATTGACACCCCTACCCGATGAACGATGTTTTATGTCCGCATAGAATAATTTTTCCTAATAGAGAAATGAAAAAGCAATAAGTAATCTGGGACTGGGAGGCCCAATGCACGAGAAATTATTATGTGCGGATAGCGTACAAAGAGAATCATCCGAATTTTTCTTTGTCTACAGTCAAAGTGCATTTACTGTAAAGCTGCGCTTTGACTGTGCTATTAATATAAACAGAGAAAAATCCAGATGATTCTCTCTATTCGGTGTCCGCACCTAATAATTTGGCCCACTGCACAGTCTAAAGGGCGTAGAGAAAAAGACTGGAAAAGCCATTTTACATCAATCTCAATCCAATCCCTCCTGTTGTTATTCAGAAGCTGCAGAATGGCTTTGTTTGTAGTATACACTCTCCGTAATCTGCACTCCACTGAAAAGTCCAGCGGAGAAGAGTTGTAATAACCAAAAGAGCATAAAAATACACTAATGGTCCCCAAGAAATTCAATAAAGGCAAAAATATGATCTGTTCAGGGCCCATTGGCATCTTCAAGTGATAAACAAGGTGAGATCGATAAGAAAATGAAGGCAACTGATGAAGAAGACTTGCTTCGTCCAGTTAATGAGATCCATATCGTTTGATGGCAACAAATGAAGAAGCTTGCTTGGCATATGGTGAATGCTAGAATTCTTAGCAGTGTGGATTGCTTTGGATTGATCGCTGTCATTAATTTACTAAATTAAGTAGTTTTGGATTAACGTCTTTCCTACCAAACAATTTTCAAATTTTAACACCTTCAGAATTTAGTAAATCTAAATTTACAGAATTTACTAAATCTTTAAATCCGATGTGAATTTAAATTTTAGGCCATATTTGAGGCGGATTTGAGCGAAATCAAGCCAAACGGCCTAAAATGCACAACCAAATCTCATGGAAAATGAAAGCCGCTGTAGACGGAAAATTCAGCCTTTTCGTGCTAAATCCCGATTTCCGAAATCCTGTTTTTTATCGGATTTACGAAATCCATTGGCTAGAGAGAAAGTCCGCTCGTTAAATCCGCTCTATAGCCAAACAATCATACGTGATTTATTAGGATTTATCATGACTGTTACGATACAGCTTTCAGGATTTGGATTTAGGCCCCTCAGGATTTACGAAATCCGGATTTAGAGGATTTATGGGGATAAATTCTACTTAAATCAAATCCTGGGTGCTACCAAACAGCCCTAAGTGTAAATTATCTTGACATCGCTACAGAAAAGAAGGCCACATGATTGATGGCAAGTATGAGACAGGAAACCGAAAATTAACAGATAGGCAGGTTTATTGAGAAGAGGAAAGTCGGTACTGATTGTAGGAGAAGCCATCGGCATAAGGGAAAGATCTGGGTGGTAGAAAGAACCAGTAAGGAGGGTTTTTGCAGGGCTTTAAGGGGATGGACTCAACTGAAGAGAGCATGCCAGAGATTGAGAGAAGAAGAAGAAGAAGAAGGGATAAATCAGATGAGAACTGAGAGAGACCATTGGGTAGCTGCAAGAAGAGGAAACCATAGAAGAGTGAAACTCCAGCGCTAGAAATCCAAGAGGCAAAACTAAAGTATAATCTAAGCTGCAGTTTCATTCCAATGCAAGATGAGTAGTCATCAAGAGCGAAATTATAAAAATCCATGCAAATTCTGTTAAAAGAAGGCGAGCAAAAACAAAAACAAAGGAAACTTTGCGTCTTATTAACAATATATTCCTCTTTACAGATACCGCACAACTCAGGAAAGATGGTTTTTACAATGGTTTAACCAAAACGATACTCGTAGTTAGAGTACTAAGCAAAAGAGAAAGCAAAGCTATCTTCTTTCACCTTCATGCACAGACTAGGATAAAGCGTATTTACATCACCGGATTATTAGTTAATGCGGATTTGCCATACTTACTCTTTCCTTTTTTGTTCATTCTCGTCCCATACTTTCTCTACCAGATTCTAAACTTTCAGGTTTGGTTTGCAACACATCTGGTTCCCCCAACACTTGTAATCCATGGATGCCCTGAAATAAGTCAAGAAATTCCGTCTTAGATGGTAGAAGAAAATTACAGATCCAACTATCAACTGATATAAGAAATTAAAGAAGATTCCGTAAAACAGAGGAAATGAGTTTAAGAGATCGAAGTTGATAGGTAATACTTACTGAGAACTTGCTCGGCGGATAAGCGGCGGGAAACGTCCTTGCAGAGCATCCGGCGGATCAGGTCCTTGGCCAACGGCGAAACCCCGCCGAAAACTCTCGTCGGGAAGCGGAGATTTCCCCGTAGCACAGCATCAAAGATCTCCGTCGCCGTCTCGCCGTAGAAGGGTGGGATTCCACCCAGCATTATGTAGAGGACCACGCCAGCGCTCCACACATCAACCTTCTCTCCATACTCCCTCCCTGCTACCACTTCCGGCGCCACGTAGTACGGAGTCCCGACCACTCCATTCATCGATACCCCATCCCCGAAGCACTCCGCCGAGCCAAAGTCCGCCAGCCTCAGCCGCCCCTCGCCATCAAACAACACGTTGTCCGGCTTCACGTCCCGGTGCGCGACTCCCCGCCGATGACAAATCGCCAACGCCTCCATAAGCACCGTTATCACCGCGGCCGCATCCGCTTCCCCCATCGGCGCTCCCTCGCATGCAGCAATCCGATCAAAGAGGTCTCCACCCTCGCATAGATCCATCACAAGGTGAATCGCAGTCTCGTCCTCATACACTGCGTGAATCTGGACGACGTGGGGGTTCCCGACAGACGCAAGCTGCGTAATCTTGGCCTCCCGCTCAGCGCACTCAAAATCGACTGCGTCAGAGAGGAGCGACTTATCGACGGTCTTGACGGCAAATATCTCACCGGAATCCGGCGAGTAGCACCGGTAGACGACTCCGAAGCGGCCGCGACCGATCTCGTCTCCGATGCGGTAGTCCCTGTTCAACTCCTCGCTCATTCTTCTCTCTCTCTCCCAACTTTTTTCCGGTCTCTGAGTCCTCTCTGCACTCCCAACTAGCATTTATAAAGCGAATATTGTCCAGTGGAATCTCCTCGGCATATTCCACGAAATTTTCGGAAAAGTTGTTCGGATCATAGCCGTTGAAACGGAGAACTGCCTATAGTAGTGGGCTTACGATTCCGGCATTTCCGACAGTGCCCCTCTTCAAATTGCGGTTGTTAGAGGATCAAATGGAGGGCATTATCGTCAGTCTATGGGAATAATTCGAAGTTAGACCTGTGCTATGGAATAACTAATAACTACTTAATTATATTAAATTTCTGTTTGAATTCAAATGTATAAAATATATATTTCAATTTTTATGACTTCAAATAAATAGTCAAAAAAATTAACTACCTAATTTTAATAACACAGCCAACTGAATCATTCATCTTATATTATAAATTTAATTAATTCTGTTGATTATTTTTAATATAATAATATAATTATATGTAATAATATATATATTTATATATAAATGATAAATTATAAATAAAAAAGTTATTTTTAAAATAATATTCTAAATATTTGTATATGAACATTTTGGGTTTTGTTTGGGGTGGCTTTCTCATTGCTTCTTACAATAGATTTTTAGTTAAAAAATTATTTTTTTACTAAAAAGCTGCTTTAAGAAACAGTAAGATAATCGTCCCGAATGAAGTTTTAGGATTCATTTGGGACGGCTTTTTGATTCATTTGGGACGGCTTTTTTATTGTTTCTTAAAACAATTTTTTAGTTTAAAAGTTAAAATTTTTATACTAAAAAGCTGCTATAAGAACAATAAGAAAGCCGTCCCAAACAAAACCTTATTTTGTTTGGGGTGGCTTTCTCATTGCTTCTTAAAGTAGCAATCTAATATAAAATTTTTAATTTTTGTACTTTAAAAATATTTTAAGAAGCACTTAAAAAGTCATCCCAAACGAAATATTTATCTATTGAATATAAAAATTAATTTACCTTTTGTCCTTTTAGTTTTTATATATAATTATAATTTGAGGGATTATTTTGATTTAATTTTATATAATTGAGGGTTTAATTTGAGATAATATAATATTTGGTTATATATATTAATAGTTGAATGAATATTTTGATATTTTTTTGAAATATAAAATATTGATATTTGTTTCAAAAATTCAAATCACATTAATAAAATGTGCAATAACTTTTTGTCAATAAACTGCTTTCCTTACAATCTCAATAAATAATTTCATCAATATTTTCCCTAAATAAATAATTCTTCAGCACGAATCTTATAGCAGATCCAAAGTCTCTAAATCATCTTTCACAACGTTTCCTTACTCTGCACTCCTCTTGCAGGATTGTCAATTGCTTTTTAGAGGAAAGCAGGCTCCATTCGGACGGCATCGGTACGGTTTACCGAAAGTTTGGCGCGTGTGTGTATTCACTAAAATGTGGGGCCCGCACATTTCTGGTCGAGGAGAACTATCAGTCACGTGACGGCTGCGGTCATTGCCACGTTTGGGCCCCACTCGCGTCATAAATAATAATTTCATTCGTTAAAATAAAAGTTACGTAATAAGCTATCGGGCGTGATACGTTACGTTGCCTATCTTCCAACCCTCTTTCTTTTCTCTAGTCAAGGTTGTATCTATCAGTGGTATTTTAGGTAATTTAATATTAATGGCGATGGAGTCAGATGATAATATGATATGCTATTATGATTGAATATACGGTGTATTTATAAGTTATTGCACAATGTAAATAGCGTGGAATGTGGGGGTTTAAAGGCTAAATGGATGTTTGAAAGTTTCATAACGAGTATAAGCAGTGAAAATGTATATAACTCTGTCTTACCCTAAAAAAAATATAGTAATAGAGTAAGAGTGTTTATGTGAAAATTCAGTGCAGAAATAATAAATAAAAAGAGTACAAGTGAAGGAAGGAGGGAGGTAGATAGGAGAGCAAGGAAGAGAAAGAAGAGAGAAGAGGAAGAGGAATATGAGATTTCTCTTGCCATCAAGCTCCTCCTCGACCACCGATTGTTGTCAGACTGTCGTGGGACTTACGCCCAGCCACCGATTGTTATCGTACTTCAACCCGACCACCAACTATTGCTGGATTTACGCCCAGCTATTGACCATCGTCAGACATCCGCTCGGCCACCAATTATTATTGGACTTATGCCAGGTTATCTATTATCATCAAATTTCCTCCGACAATCGTCGCCCGATTATGATCTTTCCAACCTATGTCTCCCAACGAATACGGTCCTTCGGACCTCCATCACCACATGACAGTCCTTCGAACCTTCGTCGTCTCCTTACTACTATCATTCCGACCTCCATAACCTAATAACAGTCTTTTCGACCTCCGTCGCCCGCCAACTAAGATCCTTTCGACCACACTTACCTGACCACAATCTTTCCGACCTTCTTCGCCCACCAATTATGATCCTGCCGACCAAACAAACATGTCATGAGTAATGATTCTTCCAATTCCCACCATGTAATGCACTCTACATGATGTATATTTGCTACATCTTGCTATGACCTTCCCTCCAAGGAAGGGCCTCATTTGTAATCAACTGCAAACACTAGTGGATTTATTCAAACTAGGTCAATCCCCATGATTGTCCCCCCTTTTTAAGGGTGCATGTAAAAACTCAGGTGTCTCATATGAATGCCACACCCTTCTCTTTTATCTGATTGTGTGTTGGATCTTCGTATAAAACTAAGACGTTAACCTTTATATTTCTCTATCGCCGAAAATATTTCAGTACGGAACAACCTTTAATTCAATCAAATATAATTAAACAAAACATTTTTTTAAAATTATGTGATTTTTTTTTTCAAAATTTAAATTATAAAACAAGCAACTTATATTCTTGATGTTGAAAAAATAATCCTTTTCTTCAATATATTAATAGGCACAATTCTTTTATAATTTTTTATTAAATAGCAATCCATAACTTAAAAAATTAACTTAATCATTTCGATTGGTTCTCTACCTTTAGCAGGCAGAGTTCAAATTAATTACTAAATGAATAATTAAACTAATTATAATTTCACAACTAATTATAATTAACAATAATTAGTATTTGTTTATAAACTAATTAATTTTCTTAATCACCACAAATAATGCGTCAGCTCGCGTGCTCCATTATGGCTACATTCATAAATACCAAAGGAGGAGCTGAATTCATTGCTTACGTATGTGCTAATCAATGCTTGAAATAGGCATAATTTCTAATGAGAATAAGTCCACCAAAGTTATAGAACAAATTCCTAAGGAAGATTAATTGAAATTTGACTTTAGGGTGTTTGAAATATGAGAAAGTTATGAGTTGAAATTTTGAGAAAAAAATAATGGCATTTTAATAACACATAAGATTAGGATAATTACAAATAAAAAAATTAGAAATATAATGAAAGTGATTAATTCTAAATGACGAGAGAGAATAAAATACATACACATCTAAAAAGGAGATATGGAGGGAGGTAGAGAATAAAATACATACACAACTAAAAAGGAGAGAGAATACGAGAAAAGTGAAATGCCACCGTCAAACCCGATGTCGGTGCCAAAGCTGTTGTCAGACTATTTTTGTAGAGGCGACCTTAGGAGAATAGCATGTGGAAGTAAATGTAGTTGAGCGGAGCTGGAATTCACGATGGATTTACGTTGAAGAAGAGTGGAGTGGAGCGGAGAAGATAAATCGTTGAATCAAGGAATATCTACAGGAAATAAAAATTAGGGCTTATAGCAGAGTAGTCACGAGAGCAGATGAAATAAGGTTTTTTTTTTTTTTTTTGTTATGGAAACCGCTCATGAGAAGCTTCAGATGCGGGCTTTTCTAAATTTCGAAGCGGGGGCACGTGCACTCTAGACCCCCCTCTTGCCTCCCCTGGTAAAAAAGCCATCCCAAACGAAGCCTAAATCTTGTTGTTCATGGATATAAATTTGGTAGAATTTTTTTTTTTAATCCCGATTTCTAAATTACCCATCTTGAGGAATTTGAGTAGGTTCGCAATCAATTTTATAAAAAATCTCAGCAACCCTGACTAGACTCTTTATTAAAAATATAAGATATTTATATAATAAGTATAAATAATTACTTTGTAATACAAAGTAACTCTAAAATTCTGTATTTTACACCCCTACTCGTCTGTATTATTTATTCTATCTGATATATCATCAAAAAATTATCTTGCTCGGGCATGAATCTCGAGGCAAAATCAAGTTAGAAATTTCAAAAATTAAATTCGAGATCAAATGAACTCTGATTTTAGCAAACTTACAATCTAACTGAACATCTCGGAAATAAGAATCCAACGACACCAAATTCGACTCAATCCGTGCCCAAATGAGTCCAAATCAAGGACTCGAAGCGTTGTTGGAAAGTTTGAACCACAATTTGAGTTACCAAACGATTTTCAAGCATAACGTGCTTATAGTCGAATCAAGCGGCTTGACGAGACGAATCCAACGAGCCCAAGATCTCCGAATTCCAACATCATTAAGACCTTCAAATGTCTAACAAACGGTACATGATCAAGGGATTCAATATCAGCCATCCATCCAACCACTCTCCATTTACCTCTGATCTCTCCACTATTTCTGGGTCATGTCATCCTAAAAAAATTATAAATAGCCCCTCATTTCTCTTGAAAATGGACCAAAGCAAGAAGAAGAAGAGAATAAGGAGAAGAGAAGAGAATAAGAATAGGAGGGAAGAAACTCCTCCTCAACTATTGCCGGAATTCTGCCCGACACCCAAGTGACGTCGGAATTCTGCCAGACGCCCAAGTGATGCCGGAATTCTGCCAGACGCCCTAGTAATGCCGAATTCTGCCAGACGCCCTAGTAATGCCGAATTCTGCCCAAGTAACGCCCAGAATTCTGCCTGACGTTCAAGTAACGCCGAAATTTGGATCGATTTTCCAGTGACGCCGAAACTTTGCCCAACTTTCTAGTGACGCCGGAACTTTGCCTGATATCCAAGTTACGCTAGAATTCTGAGTGACTCTGAATTTACCTAAAATACACAATTTGTTTATAATTGGATTTCAATCCGGAAGTGAAGCATTGTAATCTGATCGTCCTAAATTTTAAGGACCAGTCAGACTCTTGTACCTCAAGCAAACACTAATGGAATGATTTCAAATGTGCGTGACCCCGTGGTTTTTTTCCTTTCCAAGGTTTTCCACGTAAAAATTCTGGTGTTTTTTATTTCTTTCTTGTTTGTGTGCTGGATATCCGTGCAACACTGAGACGAAAATTTTTTAACTCTATCACCGCGTATATTCTAGTCCGCAACACTATCAATTTTATTTTATTTATGTTTTTGTTCATTTTTTTTAATTATTATTTGCGAATTTGTGTGCAGTTGTGGGGCGCAACCGGGGACGTAGTGGTTGTTAAGTGGACTGGGGAACATCAACGTCTGACTATTCCATGAATGATTTGGTGAGCTCTATTCGCATGCGAGCAATTAATATCAGCCATCTGATCTCAAATGGCCGCCCCAAATGCTTGGCCTGAGCATGGCTGGTTGTGATGATTTTAATTATTATTATTTTGGCTTGTGTGTGATTTAATTATAAATATGAATATATCAGCAGTTGTGATGATTTTTACCAAATATTTTTTCTCAAACATAAGACTCTGTATCGGGAGAAATTATTTTGTGTGGATGCTGAACGTAGCTCTACACTCAGATATTAACTAGAACGAGTCACCCCAGCAGTACCGAGCCGCGATAACGAGCAGTACTGAACCGCGATACCGACATGACACATTTCGATTGATCTTTAGATGACATTCAACGTCCGCACAGAATAATTTCTCCGGTGTTGGAGAAAAAGTTTTCTTTTGGTTGGCTAAAAAAATGAAGTGTAAAAACAAATATTTTAAAGCTATTTGAATGAGTGCAAAGTAAATGTAGATGATTTTTTTTTTGTTTAGTTTAAAATAAAATGAATTTAGTGTGAAGTTCAAAGATGATGAAGTCCAGCAGTTGGCGGTGGCATTTGGCGGCAAACGTTGGTGGTGGTGGTGGCCGTCGGCAGTGGGTGGCAATGACAGTGGCAGCCAAGAGGTAGCAGCAGTGGCCGACAAGTGGCAATGGTCAAGCGAGCATGCTTGCAATGTAAACGATTTTTGCTAAAAAACCAGCTAGTTAATTTACCTCAAAAATCAACTAAAATGATTAACACTACATTTATTTTACTTTACATTCTTTTTTCTTTAAACCAAACATCCCCTAATTCCTTGAATGCTCAAACATTAATGCCCCCTTCGCGTAAAGGGCTTTGTTTGGATTGATGGGTAATTTATATTCTGACGTAAAACTAATTTCCTAAAAGATATGGTAATTATGAAACTAGTTAGTTATTAGAAGAGAAATATTTCGTGAAACACAACGACACCAAAGAGAGCAGAAGAATTTGTTAATATGAAAATTCAGGAGCACCGACTATCCATCAACTTAATAAATTCGAGGAGACTAAGGCTTCGTTTGGGACGGCTTTTTTTTGCTTTCTAAAATGGAGTTTTAATACAAAATTAAAAAATTTTGTACTAAAATTCCGTTTTAGAAAGCAATAAAAAAGCCGTCCCAAACGAAGCCTCGTTTGGGACGACTTTTTTATTGCTTTTTGAAGCAGTTTTCTAGTACAAAAATTTTACTTTTTATACTAAAAGACTGCTTCAAGAAGCAGAAAAAAAGCTGTCCCAAACGAAGCCTAAGGCTTCATTTGGGACGGCTATCTTGTTGCTTCTTAAAGCAGCTTTCTACTAAAAAATTTAATTTTTGTAATAGAAAGTTGATTTAAGAAGCAACAAAAAATCTTCCCAAACAAAGCCTAAGATTTTATTTGGGATGGCTTTCTTAGTGCTTCTTAAAGCAACTTTCTAATATAAAAATTAATTTTTTTGGTACTAGAAAGTTGCTTTAAGACAGTCTAGTTTGGGACGGCTTTCTTATTGCTATTTAAAACAACTTTTTAGTAAAAATTAGAAATTTTTACCAAGAAGTTGCTTTAAGAAGCAGTAAGAAAGCCATCCCAAACGAAACCTAAGCTAAAACAGAGTGCAATGGAGACTAAGCTAGAACTGGAATATATCCTGGATCAGATGTGGGAAAGAAAAAATTACAGCACAAACAGATGTGCAAAAACTTCCATTATATGACAGAAAATTCAAAATAGTTTCTTATTGCAACAATCTGCAGGTACGCATAAACTGATTTCTCAAATATAAGGTGCTTAGTTCAACTTAGCTCACGCCATCACAAAATTTTTATTAGAATTAAATCGATAGAAGTTCTGTAATTAAGAAGCCTTCATGTCATCAAGGCCACAACTAGCCTGCAGAAGAAGAAAACCACAGCTAATTATTCTGCACAAACAGTAATGCACAAACAAAGCTATAGAATGTTACCAGAAACTTGTGTATTTCTGCAAGCAGAGGAGCAAAAGTTGAGCAGAATTTCTCTATATCAGCATTGAGGTCTCCACTGCCTCCAATAACCTCCATGAACTTCTTCCTATCAGGAGCGAGCTTCATGGCGACCTGTAATTTGTTGAGTAAACCAGTATGTTTATTCTTCAATGGAAACCAGCAAGAAAATTTATAAAATTACTTTTAATTGCACTAGTACTTGCACATTCTGCTGACCATGAATGATACATGGAATTTCATTTTTTTTTCCCTGTTTTTTATAGGCAAGTACTTAGCTTGAAATCAACCCCAACATGTCAGCAGGAAGTAAGAAATGGCTCTGAAATTAGTGTAGTTGGACTCTTGAGCCTTGATCTAGGTGACTAGGTCAGCTTAGCCTAACCTAGATCAAACTTGATCAACCGTAGTCTAGCCTGCACCTACCCCTAGAGTTGACTTAGCCTTGACTTGGAAAAACTCTTGGTGGGTTAATTATTCTGTGCGGACGCCGAACGTCGTCCGGAGACCAACCAGAATGCGCCACATCACCCCTGTGCTCGGTACCATAGCTCGGTACTGCTCGGTACCGGCGGTACCGCTAACGTGGCACATTCTGGTTGGTCTCCAGACGGTGCTCTGCATCCGGTCTCCACATAAAATAATTTCTCCTCTTGGTGAACCCTATAATTTAAGGTCAACTATCCTGTGGTAGTTAAGGTAAGTCCAAATATCAAGTTAACAACAACATTCTTCACTGTAAACATAAAACCATTTTTATTATGTTCATGTTTTGATAATCAGAATGGGGAGAAGATGCGTATATATACAAGCAAAGTAAAATTTGAAGTATAATTGATAGTGCCACTCATGGTTTTAGTCTTATCTATTGATGATTAACTACGTGATTATTTTTATAAACAGCTCAATTTAAAACAGAATGATGGAGTTACCGAAAAGGCTGAACTTGCGAGCCAACCATGCCACTTTTTGAGAGTCTTGTTGTAAGAATCAGAGCAAGCTTGTGACATAGCCCAGTCAGGATGCTCAAGTAAGTCACGAAATAGTTCCACCAAGAAATCCATTGCTCTATAGGAAGACATTTGAGAAAACAGATTTAGGCTTTGCAATTCCATAGAAAAAAAAAAGAGAGCGGGGATGCTGAACCTCGTAAGCCACAGAAGGCCATTAGTGCAGCTTGATGAAGACTTGGCTGTTTTGGTCTCAACTTCTACTTGAACAAAAGTGTAGAGATATGTGAATTTTGAGGGATCAGTATTATATTTGTTCTCAAGTCTCTGCAAGACAACGTTTGGCAAAAAATTAAAACAGATTTTATCATCATAAAATAATGATCAAATGTTGCTGCAACAAAAAAAACCACTAAAAAAAAAAAGAAAGAAAGATTGGGCCAACGATATATAATCAAAATCTGCACAAGTTCTGTTTAATTTCAACCGTGTGTTCCATAAAATAAAAAGATTTAAGAAGAAACATAGAAATTATCTAAGGTTTCATTTGGGTTGACTTTTTAACTGCTTTCTAAAGTAACTTTTAAGTACAAAAATTTCTTATATTAAAAAAATCTTTACTAAAAAGTTATTTTTGAAAACAATAAAAATGCCGTCCCAAACGAAACTTAAAGCAATTCCCAGTGAGTTTACGAGTAATCAATTTGATAACTGGTACTTACTGTTATGTTACCCCCTATGTCCGATTTAACAAGTGCCATAGCTGCTCCAAATTTATCTGTAGATCCATGTTGCAAAATCACCAAATGAGCAATGCATTTGAAAAGGGATGTTCAATGCTTGTTCTAGACATTTCAACAATAATAAACCCAATAGAAGCCATAAGAAAGAGTACTGTAAACATTTAAGCTGACACACATTAGGAAAAAGTGCATGATCAGTTTTGCTGAAGCGCAATCATAACCTGTTAAAAAGAAGAAGAAAATGTGCTCAAGATGTTTAACAAAATTTGTAGGGGGTGATGGTCTGATGCTAAAAACGTACAACACGAATTCCTGAAGATGCATACAAGACTAGTGGTCATCCAATATTACAAGAAAAATCAATTAACCAGATTATTTCAACTAATGACTTCTAAAGCAGTAAATTTGCTCAAGCAATATTTACTAGAATAACACACAAAATTGCTCATATAACACATCCAACAGCTTAATATTGCATTAATATTTCACGTAAAGCACCTGGTGCCCCTTACCAATCTAGCATACTGCCACACGTTGTCAGAGATGTTTAAAATTTCCCATCTATTCCATAAGTGATGTTAGATGCTCATTTTCAAAGGAACAAATTATAAGTCACAAATTACTTTAACAGCTTACTTTCTTTAAATGTAAATTAATGATACTGAAGTAAAAACAAACAATACTGAGGAGTCGAGGAATTGGAAACTTATAAAATCAACAACAACAACAACAAAAACATCAAGCCTTTATCTCACTACGTGGGGTCGGCTACACGCTCCATTGTGTCTTCTTAAGAGTCAGCTTCTCATTTAAATCTAACAAAGAAAGGTCATTTCTAATAAACCTGCAATGAAAATACTAGTACCGACACTCATATTGCCCGATTTACATGAATGCGAGGTGACAACACTTATTTCGAGACACATAAGAAACAAGAAATTCCACTAGGAATCTATTCACATTTATTTTCTCTTTATATCGATTTATTTTTTCTTAATTATTAATTTTATTAAAAAAGAAAAAAAAATCCCCATCCCTATATCCTGTGCCACTTTGGCACCTTGTACTCATGCCCCATCTGTCGCATGCCTCTTCCAGTCTTACAGCCAAACACATCTGACCCCTTTACAAGAAAAAAAAAGGAGAGGAATTTCTCCCTCATTGATCAGCCTGCTTACACAACACTCGCCTGCTCACATAAACTCTGTCTCCTCTCATCGCACAGCTCGCACTCCCTAGCTCACGCCACTCTACCTCTCCATTCTCCTAGGACCAACAAACTCTTCTTCCTCCTCACTTCTCTACAAATACACCGAGAACCCCAGCTCCGACTCACCTCCCTCCTTCACCCAACCGAGCTCCCCAGCCTCACCATGCCTGACGAAACCAGCCACTAACCCCTAACAAGCTGACCAACCGACCCTCTTCTCTCTTTCTCTATGAAACTGTACATCTCAACCCTTTGCCAACCTCAACCTATTCCAAACCACTCATGACCCCAACAATGCCAGCCCCACCCTCTTTCTCCACCTCCAAGTCATTCTCTCTTCATATCTTTCTCTTGCTACACCACTCTAAGTCTTTCTCTTTCTCACCTTCTCTCTCGACCATTCTGCTCTCCTCTTTCCACCTCCCTTCCTCTCTTTATCTCTAGATAAAGAAACTCTCTTATCTCTCTAAACTCTCTCTCTCCCTTCAATTTTAAAAAACTAGAGAAAACAAAAAAAAAGCAAAAAGCAAGCTATCAGTGTGCAGGCTATAACATGAAAACTTAAAATTTAGCACTTGTGTGTTGCTCTAACACGGAAGAAAAATGCAAAATATGCATTCGTTCATGTTGTTTCAACGTGGTAGAGAAATTTTATATTCTAAAATTCATGTAATGAAGGCCTGTATGTTTTATTTTTTTTGGCGTGATGAGGTAAAGGACTCTGGCCACAATATCTCTAATGATGGACATTTTCTAAGCGTGATGGGAATGCCTAACTGATGGGGACATCAGATCGTGGAGAGTCTATCAGAGACGTGGCCGTCGATCTACGATCACGATTGAGTCATTGTATTTCTGAATTGTTTTATGTATTTTCTTATTTATGATGTCATATTGCATTTGCTTTATTAGTTTCTCGTTGTACCCTTTTATTAAGGGAGGTCATATGTAAGCCCTAGGGGCATTGTCATCCTTTTGTTTTTTTGAGTCTTTGTACGAGGCTATTTATAGCCCTAGTGTTCTCCTGTTAAAGCTAATGAATTAATGAATGATTACAAATTTTTCTTCTCTTTGTTTGAGTTCTCTTGAGAGCTTCAGAGTTTGGAGTGAGATCCCTAAGAGATGGAGAATTGCGCATCACCCACCAACCTTGACGAGTCGGGTTCATGGTTTTATTATCTATCTTGTTTTTTTTTTCCTCCACCACCGCCGGCTCCACCTTCCTCTCTCCCTCCCACGGCCCAAAGCTCCACCCGACGCTTGAACCTCCAACCCCTTCTTCCCACCGTCCCCACCTCCTTCCTCTCGATGCCCCACCACCACCACAACTACCAGCCCACCCTCTTCATCAAGCCGCCGGCCCCCCATTCCTCTTTCCCTCTTTGAATTATTTCCTAAATCCCCACTTTCCTAATTTATCCCAATCGATTTTTGGAAAGAATTTGAATTGGAAATAATTCAAATTTAATTCCCTATTCTTTCCTAAGGCCTTGATCTTATTTTTGGAAAGAAGCTTAATTGAATCAATTAATCCAAATCTGCATTAATTAATTAAATCCTCCTATTCCATTAATCCTATTTTGGGAAAAGTTCTTTAATTAAATCAATTAATTCAAACCGAAATTGATTGATTAATTATTGTCTTAACCTAAGATACATTGCACCTAGTCTCAAGCACCCCGCCCTCTCTACTTGGCCGAATCCCCCATGCCCCACATATTAATTTCTTTCCAAAAATAAAGCTTCTCCTATTGGGATCAAATCAAAGCCCCTCTCCTCTCTCCTACCCGCCCCCTCCCTCATCCCTTTTCCTCTTTAATTATTTCCAAAGTTGGGACTTGATTAGAGGAATTCAAAGTTCAATTTCCCTCCAACTTAACTCTTGAAAATCTGAACTAAAGTAGACCCCTATCCTCTTACCTTGGCCTGCCACTCCATCTCCCATCCTCTTGCTTGATTTTGGAGAGACACTTCTTTCTCTCCAAGGGAAACCAACAAGGACAAGCAAAGAGCACTTCCGTCCATATCTCGACGTGACAAGATCGATGCATGGCCGATCCGGATCTTGATTACAGCCTCTCCTACGACGAACAAGGATTTGTTTGCATCCTGCACTCGACCTTGTTCGATGTCAACCCGCGCATCGACCACACCATAGAAGAGTACGTAGATCGCATCTTGGACACCTTGGTCGAGGCTATTGAAGAGCAACTTGGTACCGCCCAGTAGAGGATTACAACCGATCCTTGACGAAGGTCTTCTAATCTTCCTTTTCTTGTATTTCTTAAAGTCTAACCCTCTTCCTTGTGATTTGACATTAGTCATGAAGATCGTGTTCGCCTAACTCTGCCGAGCTAGTAAACGTAGGGATTGAGTGCATTTCATTTGTTTCTAATTTATTATTAGATTAGGAATTTTCGTTGAAAGCTATTATATTTGCATGTTGATGATTTTCTATGTTATTTTGATGATTCAAAGCTCTTATTGTGCAACTTAGCCTAAACAGAAGTGACCGCTCTTACGTTTTATTTTGTCATTTTTGTTGCTAATATTTTTAATCTTTATTATTCTAATCAATAAGTCGTGCAAGTTCTTTTCAAGTTATTGAATACATTGTAGTCCTATATCATCTTGTATCAGAGCATGATATGCTCTTATTGCATGTATTAGGATCCATCATAGAGTTCTCTTTTAGCATTTTACTTTGTTACTCTTTCCATTATTGCATTTGTTTCATTTAGAACTTGATAGGTTGTTGTCCTTATTTTTTTCTGCACTCAATTTGAATCATAAGTGTGTTTTATTCATATTATTTGCTATCATTTGCATCCTAGTCACCATAGGTGTCCCGTAGTGAACTCCAATGGGCCTAAAACAACTTGGTAGGACTTTAGACTTGTTGGTAAGTCAAATAAACAATATTAGCCATCAACTCAAAGAGAACCAAGCCGAACTTCATAGAGACACCACTGAGCGATTTGACACACTTGAGCGAGCAAGAGAGCATCTTACCCCCTACACCCCATCTAGACCACCTTCTATGTATGGGGATGACACTTACCCGGATGAGAGGCAATATAGTGCCAATCATCGAGTTCTCCACCTTGGACATGACCCACGTCATGATCCTGATATACCACTCATGAAAAATATTAAAGTTGATGCTCCTACCTTTGATGGCACTCTTGATTCCCAGCTCTTCCTGGACTGGGTCAAAGTATGGACAATTTCTTTAAGTGGTATAGTATCTCCAAGGCTAGAAAGGTTAGTTTTGCGGAGATGAAACTCACTGGTAGGGCGAGTTAGTTTTGGGCTAAGTTAGAGAGCCTTAGGGAAGCTAGGAACGATTACACCACCATTGATTGACCATCCATGAAACGAGAACTCAAGCAGAAGTACTTGCCTCCCTCGTACTTCCCCCGATTATTGGATAGGTGGAATAGGCTGACTCAAGGCAACAAACCATTTAAGGAGTACATCACCTCCTTCGATGACTTTCTGATTCGCTGCAAAGGGGAGACATCTATCACCCCCGCGCAGATCTTGTCTATGTTTCGGACCGGGTTGCGAAAGGATCTTCACAACGAGCTGTTTGCCCGGAACGTCACTACCCTGGAGAATGCCTACAGTCTAGTGCTTGATTTAGAGGAGACTCGTTCCCAGCACCCGAGCCGTTCACATGACTCTAGGCCCTTCTACAGACCGTTTGGTAGTTCCACTCCTCACACTCCTGCTGCCCGACCCACTTCTGGGAGCACGACCCGACCACCCTCGGGTCCTACACCTCGATTTGATTTTAGGACTAAACCTTCCACCCCGGATACCCCTCGGTCCAGTTCCAGGACCAAGTGTTTTCGATGCCAGGGGTATGGGCATATCGCTTCTCAGTGCTCCAGTCCTTATAAGGTCTCGATCATTGAGGAGATTACTAAGGACGATCTCGAGCCAAATGTTGATCAGTTCCACCAGGTCGATGATGAAGGCGAGTTCTTCGAGGAGGATGACGACACTACAATCCTCCATTGCCTTCAAAAACTGGATACCTCTCCCATCTGCGTGGTGAGATGTGCGCTATCACACCAGACTCCCACTGACCACTGGCGTAGGACCACGATTTTCCACACCTACACCAAAATCAAAGACTAGAACTGTAAGGTCATCGTGGATTGTGGTAGCTGCATAAATGTTGTTTCTTCTAGCATGGTATCTAAGTTGGGTCTTTCTGTTGTTCCTCACCCTAACCCGTATAAGGTAGCGTGGGTCAACTCCACTGCCTTGGAGGTGAAAGAACGAAGTATCGTGCCTATCTCCTTTGCCGACTACAAGGAGAATGTTTGGTGTGATGTGCTGATTATGAATGCTGGACAAATCCTTTTGGGTCGCCCTAGATCTATGATAACGATGTCCACATTTTTGGGCGTTCGAACACCTGCGTGTTCGAACATGCGGGCTAAAAGATTAAGCTTTTTCCATTGCAACCCCGGGTTACAAATGACTCAAAATCCAACCCTATTAAGTCCAAAAAAGGACTAAACTTAGTCACCAACAAGGTTCTAGACACTGAGGTTGCTCAAGGCGCACCTCTATACGCCTTAGTGGGTCGTGAGATTCTCGCTGAATCTAACGAACCTATTCCTCAGGAAGTCCCCATTCTAGGACAGTATGCTGATGTCTTCTCTGATGATCTCCCAGATCAGTTACCCCCACTTCATCCCTGGAGCCTCCCTTCCTAATCTGCCCCATGGTTTAAAATTGCGCAATATGAGGCTCGCCTTGAGGCCCCCCTTTGCGCAATTCCAGTAAAAAACGCCTCGATGCTTACGCCTCGAGTTTTTTTATGAGGCTTGCGCCTCAACTTGGTTGAGACTCGCCTCACCTCACTGGCATGAGGCTTACGCCTCACGCTATATATATTAAAACTTACGTAAATCTTGAAATAAATGCCCGACATTGGACTCTATAGGAAAGGATGAAGGGGAGAGAGCAGTTCATCATAATGATGATTCAAATGAAGAACCCCTTAGTGATGACAGTGCTGATGACTTGTGAGTTTTTATTTGATATGTCATTGCTACATATTTTTGAAAATTGGAATTATATGTTAATGAAAAGAATATTGGGATTTGGGAAAGATAGAATTTTGAGTTGAACTATATTTCATGTTATCTTATTATTGGGATATTTTGATTTCACATAATATTTATACTTTTTTATGTTTTATATTATTCACTCATTAGTATATAAAAAATTTATCATTTTATGTTCACGCAATCTTTTGATTTTGAGGCTTACGCCTCAAAACGCCTTGAGGCTTACGCCTCGCCTCACGAATGAAAAACGCCTCAATACCCGAATACGCAATTTTAAACATTGATCTGCCCCACTATCACATGAACCCCACGGAACATGTCGAGCTTAAGAAGCAGGTAGATGAGTTACTACAACGAGGTTTCATTAAGGAAAGTCTTAGTCCCTGCGCGGTGCCGGCCCTTCTTACTCCAAAGAAGGACGGATCTTGGAGGATGTGTTGATAGCCGTGTTATCAACAAAATCACTGTCATATATCATTTCCCTATTTCGAGACTGGACGATATGCTCGATATGATGACGGGTGTCACTCTATTCTCCAAAATTGATCTCAAAAATGAATACCAACAGATCCGGATCCGACCCGGAGATGAGTGGAAAACGGCCTTCAAGACCAAGGATGGTCTCTACGAGTGGTTAATCATGTCTTTTGGGTTAAGTAACATCCCGAGTACCTTTATGAGGATCATGACACAAGTGTTGCGCCCATTTATGGGATAGTTTGTCGTCGTCTACTTTGACGACATTCTTATTTACAGTCAGTTGATTAGCCAACACTTGGACCACTTAAGACAAATTTGTGAGGTCTTAAGGAATGAGCAGTTTTATGACAATCCTAATAAATGTACCTTCATTGTAAATCGCGTCATCTTTTTAGACTTCATAGTTTCAGCCCAAGGGGTTTCTGCAGACCCCGAGAAGGTGATGGCCATTGTTGAATGTCTTGTCCCTCAGAACATCTGGGAAGTCCGCAACTTCCATGGATAAGTCACCTTCTATAGGAGATTCATTTGAAACTTTAGCACTATCGTATCTCCAATCACTGGTTACTTAAAGAATGGTGATTTCCACTGGACCCCGGCGACCACCAGAGCTTTTGATGAGATTAAAAAAAAGATGGTGGAAGCCCCAGTGATGAGACTTCCTAATTTCTCCAAAGTCTTCGAAGTAACCTGCGACGCTTCTGGGGTCGGAATTGGAGTCCTCTCCCAGGAAGGTCACCCAGTAGCCTATTTCAGTGAAAAGCTAAATGATATTCGGCAGTGTTATTCTACGTACAACAAAGAATTTTACGTCGTGATCCAATCTCTTTGGTATTGGAAACATTACTTGCTCCCGCAAGAATCTCGGATCACGAAGCTCTGCATTATATCAACTTCCAAAAGAAGTTGAATGCATGCCACGGTCGTTGGATAGAGTTCCTTCAGGAGTATACTTATACCCTCAGACGTAAGGCGGGAGTTGAGAATAAAACTGCTGATGCTCTCAGTCGTCGTATGATAACTACCACTGAGATGAGAGCAAAAGTCGAGGGATTTGGCCAAACAAAGAGCGACTATTTGGAATGTCCCGACTTCAATGAGACCTAATCTCTCTTGTTCACAGGCAGCACGCGCCTTGTGGATGATTTCCTATTGGAGGATGGTTATCTTTTCAAAGCCCAAAGGCTTTGTATCCCTAGCACCTCCCTTAGGAAATTTCTTGCCTGGGAACTCCATGCTGGAGGCCTCGCTGGGCACTTCGGTCGGGACAAAACTATCGAAGCTGTGGAGTATCGCTTCTTTTGTCCCAGCCTGAAGAGAGATGTCAGTCGATTGGTCAGTCGGTGTCACACCTGCCAACTGGCCAAGCAACGCAAACAAAAAATGGGTCTGTACACTCCTCTGTCTACCCCTAGTTGCCATTGGAAGGATGTTAGCATGGATTTTATTCTAAGCCTACCCAAAACTATCCGAAGGAATGACGCCATTTGTGCTGTTGTAGATCGATTTACCAAAATGGCTCATTTTTTACTTTGCTCCAAAACGTCCGACACCTCTCACATTGCCAAACTCTATTTCAACGAGGTCGTCCGTTTGCATGGCTTACCCAAAACCATCTTTTCAGATCGGGATGTGAAATTCACTAGCTATTTTTGGAAAACCCTCTGAATGAAAATGGGTATGAAATTGTAATTTTCCACTGCCTTTCACCCATAGACTGATGGTCAGACCGAGGTAGTCAATAGGAGTTTGGGTAACTTGTTGCGATCTTTGGTTGGCGGGCACATTAAGGATTGGGATTCCATTTTGCCTACTGCTGAGTTTGCGTATAATAATTCTATTAACCGAACCACTGGCCTAAGTCCTGAAATTGTATACGGGTTCAAACCTAGACAGTCTCTAGACCTTATACCCATGTGTTCTAAGTATAAGATTTTTGAGTCTGCATCATCATTTGCATCACATTTACATGAACTTCATAAAGAAATTGCACGAAAAATAAAAAAGAGCAATAATGATTACAAACTATATGCGGATTTAAAATGAAGATTTAAAACTTTTGAGGTTGGTGACTCCGTGATGGTGCGAATTCGTCCGAAACGGTTCCCACAAGGAACAATTAAGAAGCTGCATGCTAAGAGTGCTGGACCATTCAAAATACTTAAGAAAATCAATAATAATGCTTATGTAGTAGATCTGACTGCAGAATTCAACATCAATCCCTCCTTTAATATAGAAGATATAGTTGCATATGAAGGTTCTGATTTCAACCCACCAAATCCACTCATACAATAGCCTTGTGTGACCCCACCTTGTGAGAACCCAAACCTACCTCCACTACCAAATATATCCAAATCACCCATGGCAGAAAAGGTGGACTCGATCCTGAGTGATGATATCATCTCCACAAGAGAAGGTGGACAAATGAGGTACTTGATCAGGTGGAAAGGAAAGCCCGAGTCAGAGGATATATGGTTATATCATGATGAGTTGTAGCAGATTAACCCCGATGCTTTATAGATCTACGAGAGTACCAGAGACGCTTACTCGACGGAGTCGAGCTTTCTCCCACCCCGGGAGAATGATGGGAACATCAGATCGTGGAGAGTCTATCAGAGACGTGACCGTCAATCTACGGCCACGATTGAGTCATTGTATTTCTGAGTTGTTTTATGTATTTTCTTATTTATGATGTTATATTGTATTTGTTTTATTAGTTTCCCGTTGTACTCTTTTATTAAGGGAGGTTGTATGTAAGCCATAGGGGCATTGTCGTCCTTTTGTTTTTGTGAGTCTTTGTACGAGGCAATTTATAGCCCAATTGTTCTCATGTTGAAGCTAATGAATGAATGATTGATTACAAATTTTTCTTCTCTTTGTTTGAGTTCTCTTAAGAGCTTGAGAGTTTGGAGTGAGATCCCTAGGAGAGGGAGGATTGCGCATCACCCACCAACCTTGACAAGTCGGGTTCCAGGTTTTATTATCTATCTTGTTTTTTTTCCCCCTCCACCATCGCCGGCTCCACCTTCCTCTCGCCGTCTCCACCTTCCTCTCTCCCTCCCACGGCCCAAAGCTCCACCCGACGCTTGAACCTCTGACCTCTTCTTCCCACCGTCCCCACCTCCTTCCCCTCGACGCCCCACCACCACCACAACCGCCGGTCCACCCTCTTCATCAAGCCGCCGGCCCCCCACCCCTCTTCCCATCTTTGAATTATTTCCTAAATCCACACTTTCCTAATTTATCCCAATCGATTCTTGGAAAGAATTTGAATTGGAAATAATTCAAATTTAATTCCCTATTCTTTCCTAAGGCCTTGATCTTATTTTTGGAAAGAAGCTTAATTGAATCAATTAATCCAAATCTGCATTAATTGATTAAATCCTTTCCTATTCCATTAATCCTATTTTGGGAAAGGTTCTTTAATTAAATAAATTAATTCAAACCGAAATTGATTGATTAATTAATGCCTTAACCTAAGATACATTGCACCTAGTCTCATGCATCCCTCCTCTCGACTTAGCCGAACCCCCATGCCCCACATATTAATTTCTTTCCAAAAATAAAGCTTCTCCTATTGGGATCAAATCAAAGCCCCTCTCCTCTCTCCTACCCTCCCCCTCACTCATCCCTTTTCCTCTTTAATTATTTCCAAAGTTGGTACTTGATTAGAGGAATTCAAAGTTCAATTTCCAACTTAACTCTTGAAAATCTGAACTAAAGTAGACCCCTATCCTCTTACCTTGGCCGGCCACTCCATCTCCCATCCTCTGCTTAATTTTGGAGAGACACTTCTTTCTCTCCAAGGGAAACCAACAAGTATAAGCAAAGAGCACTTCCGTCCATATCTCAACGCGACAAGATCAATGTATGGCCGTTTCGAATCTTGATTACAGCCTCTCCTACAACGAACAAGGATTTGTTTGCAACCTGCACTCGACCTTCTTCAACGTCAACCAGCACATCGACCACACCGTAGAAGAGTACATAGAGCGCATCTTGGACACCTTGGTCAAGGCTATTGAAGAGCAACTTGGTACCGTCCAGTGGAGGATTACAACTGATACTTGACGAAGGTCTTCTAATCTTCCTTTTCTTGTATTTCTTAAAGTCTAACCCCCTTCCTTGGGATTTGATTTGAGTCATGAAGATCGTGTTCGCTAAACTCTACCGAGCTTAGTAAACATAAGGATTGAGTGCACTTCATTTATTTCTAATATTATTGTTAGATTAGGGATTTTCGTTGAAAGCTATTATATTTGCATGTTGATGATTTCCTATGTTATTTTGATGATTCAAAGCTCTTATTGTGTAACTTAGCCTAACCAGAAGTAACCGCTCTTACGTTTTATTTTGTCGTTTTATTTGCTAATAGTTCTAATCTTTATTATTCTAATCAATAAATCGTGCAAGTTCTTTTCAAGTTATTGCATGCATTGTAGTCCTACATCACTAACACCCCTCAAAGACACCCCTATGCGGGAAAGACACTAGAAAGTGCTGAAATTTAGACTGAATGAACTTATTGGAAACACAACATTAAAAAACCCCTTTAAAATTGAACATAATGAAATGATTGAACAAAATGCAAGTTTTGAGCAAAAATTTAAACATCCTAAATATCACACGAGGTGAAATAAACACATAGGACTACATGGAACTTGAAATGAACTCAACGGCTCGTCAACAAATATGAACATACACTTCTTATACTCTTAAGCACTCTCAAACAGCTCAAAATTATGTGTGAACTTGAATAATAAAATGAACAAGGGAGTAACCTAATTTATAATAAGAAAATCTGATTTCCATTAGGATCCACCTAAATAAATCTAACCACATGTAAACAACAAAAAATCATGGAATCTCAAAACACATTAAAAGATTCAACTCATCTTCTTCGCCATCAAATCTCCAACACACACTAAATAAAAAATTAAATTCTACACACATCTCAACAATAAACTCTCATGTAAATAACCAAAATTTGAATATTTTCAAATCATGCATCCTTCGATGCATAATTATCAAATTCGAGCACAATGGATCAAAATGCGCAAAGTGAACTTAAGAGCATCCATCTGCCTTGAAAAATGTGTTTTTGCCTACAAAAACAAATAAATACTTTTAAAAGAATGTTATTATCTTGAGAAGCATGTAACCAACTCAAGACGCATATAGCCACTTCAAGAAGCATACAACTATCCTGATAAATATGTCGCTTCCTCAAGAAGCGTACAATTGCTCTGAAAAGCACACCAATGTTCCAAAAACACAAACACAATAAGCATTAAAATTGCAAGTGCATCGTACAGACGTGTTGAAAAGCATGCTAATATAGTTAGAAACATGCAAGTATGATATGCAAATGCATAAAAAAATGTACAAGCACATTGTGCAAGTATATATGTGAACATGTCAGTGCAACATGCGAATGCACCAAATTTTTTTAAAAAAATGCATAAAAAAAGAGCGCAAAACACATCAAATAATCAAAATCAATTTTACCCGCATATGCTTCAACATATGTGCAAAATATTCAAGCATAAAATCTAGGAATGCTGCATGGGCTAAGAATAAGTTGAATTAAAATCCTCTCACTTTAAAAGGGGATCAATTGCTTTACAAAGCCTACAATTATTTTAAAATTTACAAACTATTTAAAAACAAATTTAAACTCATCCAGAAGCGCCTCGACAAGCTCATCAAATGTTTGAATTTATTGTCTAAGAATATTGCATGGACAATACAACAAAAACATCAAGCCTTTATCCAACTAAACACAACAAATTCAAATTTGGCCAAATTCTCCACAAGCAAATTGGTAGAGCTGACAAAGTCCTAAGTAACAAAATGAAAACTTTCAAAAAAAAAAAAATTGATGATGGTCCTGTTTAAAGTGTAACAACCTATAGTGAATGTACTTTTCAAAATGCCACTAAATTCCAAAGTCAACCTTTCGAGCCTTAACCTTTAATGAAATTTAAGAAAACCAATATTTGTCAAAATCTAAAAATATTCAAGTGAAATATACCCATTATAATTTAAAGAAATTTAAAGTAAATAATATAAATATAAATAAATAATAATATAGAAAACTATATAAATATAATATAAATAAATAATAATATAGAAAATTATATATATATATATATATATAGAGAGAGAGAGAGAGAGAGAGAGAGAGGGAGGGAGGGAGAGAGAGAAACTTCAATTGAATCAAGTATAAGTGAAGAACACCTATTTGTAGAAATCGGTTACAAAGATAAAACTCAAATCAAATCAAATCAAAATTTAAATTCAAATCTCAAGATTATCCAAAAAGATGATTTCATATAATTTGAAACTAAATCTAAAAATCCTAATAAATTGAGATAAATCATAAATTATGAGAAAACAAACTAAACTTAAATTTTTATGCTGCATCAGCCATACTTTGCATAAAGGTGTAACCCATACTTCAATATAAGGAAGCAAATAACAGCAAAGTTTTTGTGTGACATCCTTGCAACATGCTAGGTATCTCCTGGAATGTGCATATCAACATGCAAGAAAGTGGCGCTTCAAATCATTTTGGCTTCAAAACAAAAGTTAAGTTTTGTGTCCCAGCTAATTCTCAAGGAAGAGCAGTTATCCTTTAAAATTGAAATAAATTTAATTAGATTGAGCATATTTTAAAAATAATGATACAGACCTAAAACATAGTTGAGTAACTATAAATTTATAATAACAACCAGTACACAATTATCATGAACTAAGTTCCATTAGTTTGATACAAAGCAAGCTAATCTGCAGTGACATCATATGGTTAGCAAATACTAAGTTCCCCCATTCTGATTTACATACATACCACCCTATACTATTATATTTATATATTTAACACCTAAAACTTTAATATTACATACATAACACTCATAGTTCATTTCATATAAAATATGAGTGGTAGAAATTAAATATATGAGTGGAAGGAAAAAAAAAATATGAGTGGTATATTTGATATTAAAATAATATAGGGTGGTATGTATGTTATATTAAAATTTTTGGTGTTAGATATGTAAATAGAATGGTATAAAGTGGTATGCATGTAAATTTTCCTAAATTAAATAACCTAAATTGTCGAGTGCTTGCATAAATTATTCAATAAAAATCGTTGCTTTGCAAAAATATGAAGTGGTACAAGATGAAATCAACTACCTATAACTGGCAGGATATGTTTGCAGACATCGAGAAAAGGCTTTGTGAGCATCTCTCCCTGCTCAGACTTGACAGCTTCCATTCCTTCCAAAGAGGGAGTGAACACAGTAACTTCCATTATAGTCTTGATGTATTGCACCTATTCTGAACAAAAATATCAAAATAAGCATCTCCATCCCCAATTTTAGAAAAGATATGAACCTCGCTGATGTACTAAATGAAGGCAGACTTGGCAGGTTACTTCCTATAACTAATGTCCAAAAATCACTCAAGGATCTGTCAAGCCATCCAACGCTGATTTCAAATATAAATAAAATTCAAAGACACCATGCAATATCAATTTAGAGACCAAAAACACTTATTCAAAGAATTAAAAATAAAAGGATGGCTATTAAACCATTGATATTGCAAAATCTTCTCTAGGAACAAGAATCCCAAAACATCAGCCCTAGCGAAATAATTAAAATGAAAAGGAAAAACACTTTGTAACCTATCAGGCAACGGATCTCATCAAAATCCTCCCTTGAAATCCCATTTCGGTAATTAAAAGACGTAGATCTTTGCAATAATAGCGATCAAGTAAGAAATCCAAATGATGGAAAATTTTGAACGGTAAATGATTTGAATTCTTACAGTCTACAACAGATTATGTGCGAAGAAGCCTGTACAGAACGAGTAACGATATCCTGTGAAGTTGCCGATCCTCTCCAACCCAATAGATCTGAGCAAAAGAGCTAGTGGAACTATATAGATCGCTGAGGAAACCAGCAAGTAAATAAATACGAATCCTTCAATATTCTCTTCTCTGTGTATGGAATTCTTCTACTGCGCAAGCGAAGAGGGGGGGACTCAGAACATAGGAAGGAGCCCAATTGGGGCACTGTGATTTTTTTTTTGTAATTATAAAATAAAAATAAAAATAAAAAATGATAATTATATGTAAAAATTTCTCTTTTGAATCTTATAATCAAAATAAAAAATAAATAATTATATGTAAAAAATTTATAATGCATTTTTTTTAAATGATCCAAACATTGCATAAAAATGTGTTTTTTTTTCTTTTATAAAAAGTTAAATTTAGTGATATTTTTAAAGTGATTAAAACATTTGAATGTGTTTTCTCCTTTTTAGTTAAATTTAGTTAAAAATGTATTTTTTTTCCTTTTTCCTTATCTTTGACATCACTTCTTTAGTGCAAGAACATATTTTATTGATAATAATAAAAAAAAGCATTTACATGCATAGCATTTGAAACATTAATATTTAAATATTTAATATCTAAACTTTAATATATTTATGTATAACACTCAAAATATTAAAATAAAATAAAAAGGATACATTTTGTTAGGGATGCAACAAGCCGGCTTGAGCTTGACTCGCCAACAAGCTTGAACAGGATTTCAAGCTTGTTGGGCTTATCGTCCTTGAGTTTGAACAACCATCTGATCAACTTGATTACCCGTCGAGTTGCTCGTGCAAAGAGGAATGGGGTGTGTGTGTGTGCGTGCCGGGGGGGGGGGGGTGAATTGGAGGTCATCCGTGTGCGAATCGCATTCGCGACGGAAGAGGCCGAATGACAGGGGCAAATCTGAAGCGGGCGCGACTACATTCCCGATAGAAGAGTCACGCGCGTGCAAACTGTGTTCCAACAGGAAGAGAGCCACTCCATGAGCTTGATTTCTATGGCGAGTCGAGCTTGAGCTCGACTCGATTCGTTAGCACCCGTACTTATCGTTATCATCTATCATCATACAAATTTGTTGCTCTTCGTAGCTAGTCTTATCACATTTCTCACACTATCATTCGCCGCAGATCATGTCACTCTTCACACCTCGATTGTCATGGCTTGCTTCAATGGTGGATTAACTTGCACAATGGTGTTTTAAGCAAAATTATAATAATAAAATCTTATGCAAAATATTGACATAATGAATGTGCTCACCAACAACTCTCACGTTCTAAACATTACCTTTTTTAATATTTAAAATTTTATATAATTATGGATTCAATGATCCAAATGACTAACACATGAAAGTAAAGCTTTAAAAAGTCAAAATATTAACATGCAAATAACAATAATGTTTGGATCATTTAAGAAAAATAAATTATAAATTTTTTACATATAATTATCATTTTTTATTTTGATTATAAGATTCTAATGAGAAATTTTTAGATATAATCATCATTTTTATTTTTATTTTTATTTTATAATTAAAAAAAAATCACAGTGCCCCAATTGGGCTCCTTCCGATGTTCTGAGTCCCGCCCTCTTCGCTTGCGCCGTAGAAGAATTCCATATACAGAGAAGAGAATATCGAAGGATTCGTATTTATTTACTTGCTGGTTTCCTCAGCGATCTATATAGTTCCACTAGCTCTTTTGCTCAGATCTATTGGGTTGGAGAGGATCGGCAACTTCGCAGGATATCGTTACTTGTTCTGTACAGGCTTCTTCGCACATAATCTGTTGTAGACTGTAAGAATTCAAATCATTTACCATTCAAAATTTTCCATCCTTTTGATTTCTTACTTGATCGCAATTATTGCAAAGATCTACGTCTTTTAATGACCGAAATGGGATTTGAAGGGAGGATTTTCATGAGATCCGTCACCTGATAGGTTACATAGTGTTTTTTCTTTTCATTTTAATTATTTTGCTAGGGCTGAGGTTATGGGATTCTTGTTCCTAAAGAACATTTTGCAATATGAATGGTTTAATAGCCATCCTTTTATTTTTAATTCTTTGAATAAAAATGAAAAAAAAGTGTTTTTATTCTCTAAATTGATTATTAGATGGTGACTTTAAATTTTATTTATATTTGATGCCAGCGTTGGATGGCTTGACATATCCTTGAGTGATTTTTGGGCATTAGTTATAGGAAGTAACCTGCCAAGACTGCCTTCATTTAGTATATCAGCAAGTAGGGGCGAATCCGGCCTTAATTTTCATGAGGCAAACTATGAAGTTTATTACCAAAGACACCAGCATAGACAGACATATCAATTTTCTCTCATCATAAGCACGAAAAGAATCACTCTCTAATTCCTAAAATGAAATTTATTACCAAAGAAGAGCAACCGTCAATCAAAATATTATATAAAATATGAAGTTTCTAATATATCTATAAATATTATTTTTTTTAAATGACTATTTAAGAGGAAGGATGACTCCTACAATGCTAATAAACTGAATTTGAACCATCTACCATAAAAATTAAATATAATTAGTCTTGAATTTGTTAGCCATTAATCTTAACATTCAAAGAAAGAAGATCTAAAAACACACAAGAATTTTATTAATGCTCATTCAGTTGATAACTAAGTTCTTTTGCCTCTTCAAAACATACAAGAAAGTTCGCCGGTGATCAAAACTACATAGCACATTTTTCACCTATATATTGCAAAAATGAAGCTCCACAACCTGGCAATATATAGATATATATTAAAACTATTCAGGTCACCAAACAATGCTATTTCTATAGAAAAAAGTTAGGCTATCTCATTCCAGAAAGAAAACTCCAAGCTTCTCATATATTGCCTCCACCACCTGGTGCAGGAGGGACCATCTTCGCAGCCAGAATTTTTTCATTCTTTTTTAACGAACAAAAAAGTTTTTAGAGAGAAGAAGTCGGTTGGTACAGAAAGAAGAACTACTAGTCATGTTGTGAATTGTAGCTAGTTGGGCCATCAGATGCTTTTTTCCCTTTTTTTTCCTTCTTATTGTTCATTTCGGTATGAAAATAGATATAGCAAAAAAATGAAGAGCCACCATGAATCCATGAAAATATGAAATACCACAAAGCAAACATCATTTCGGTATGAAAATCCATCAAAATAACAGAAAATCAAACAAAAAATAACAAACAGAACAATAAAGCAATGTGTTCAAAAATCAAAACTGACCTAGATCTCACCGGAGGCCCTTACGATTCACGAAGGGAACCTGCCGACAGCGATAAGCGGACCGCAAGCAGTGGACGAACTTGGCGAAATCCAATCTCCAGATGACCAGAACCTCCTCTTGCGCGAATCACCGAAGAATTCAGTGAGACCAGGACTTCCCGTCGCGTGCTTTGTTCGTGAATTCGGCGGGTTAGGCCGGCGGGGGGATTTATGAGTTCAAGCTACTTAATTGACTCTCTCTAACAAATTTTTTTTTAAGGGGGGCAATTGCTAGGTATTGTTTAATAATAATGAGGAATATTGTTCTGTGAAGATCAATATCGAGTTATACCGAGTAATCCCAAAAAATACCGAGTTTTTCTAGAAAAACTCGGTATTTTTTGGGATTACTCGGTATAACTCGGAATTTTTTTTTCACATAATGTTATTTCTCGTTATTGTTGGTAGTGCTCGGTATTTCTCGTTTTGTGCCTGCGATCTTAGTGCCGGCCAAACGTAGCTCTGCGTACGTTCACCGAACCAAATAAAAGTTCACTTGGAACTTTTATTATGTCCTCTGACCGGACGTAGCTCTACGTTCGGTCAGATGATTGTTACTCGATTTTTGCTCGGTTGTATTTGGTCGGTATTGTTAGGTATTGTTTGATAATAACGAGGATTACTGCTCTGTGAAGATCAATACCGATTAATCCAAAAAAATACCGAGTTTTTCTAGAAAAAAACTAGGTATTTTTTGGGATTACTCGGTATAACTCGGTATTTTATTTTCACATAATGTTATTTCTCGTTATTGTTGGTATTGCTCGGTATTTCTCGTTTTGTGCCTGCGATCTTAGTGCCGGCCGAATGTAGCTCTACGTACGTTCACCGGACCAAATAAAAGTTCCACTACTTGAGATATTTAGCCAATGGTGCCATTCAAATTTTCCTTTAAAAAAATTAAAGTAATAATAATTTCAATAAGATAATTATTTATATAAAACTAGTCTTTCAATAACATAAAAATATAGGTATAAAAATGTGTTTTTTTTTTCCTTTTATAAAAAAAGTTAAATTTAGTGATATTTTTATGTTATTAAAACATTTGAATGTGTTTTGTTCCTTTTTAGTTAAATTTAGTTAAAAATGTGTTTTTTTCCTTATCTTTGACATCACTTTTTTTTCGTGCAAGAACATTTTTTATTGATAATAATAAAAAAAGGGCATTTACATGCATAGAAATCGAAAACATTAACATTTAAATATTTAATATATAAACTTTAATATATTTATATATAATATTCAAAATATAAAAAAAAACAAAAAGGACACATTCCATTAGGGGTGTAACCAAGTCAAGCCAGATGGAGCTCGGCTAGTTAACGAGCTCGAACATGATTTCGAACTCGTTGGGCTTATTGACCTCGAGTTCAAACAGTTGTCCGCTCGACTCGATTACTCGTCGAGTGGCTCACGAAATAGTAGGGGCAGAAGGCGGAATGACGAGGGCAAATCAGAGCTCGTGTCGCATAAGAGCCGCGGCGGGGGGGCGAATCGATGCTCGTGAGCATGCGAACCGCATTCGTGGTAGAAGAGGTGGAATGGCGGGGGCTAATCTAAAGCGGGCGCGTGCGAACTGCATTCCTGACCAAAGAGGCAGGCGCGTGCGAACCGCATTCGCGCAGGAAGATTGTCGCTTGAGGAGCTCGATTTCTATTGTGAGTCAGCTTGACCTCGACTCGACTCGTTTGCACCCCTACATTCCATTATCATATGTCAACATACAAGTTTGCTGCTCTTCGTTGCTGGTCCTATCAGAATTCTCACACTATCATTCTCCATTGATCCTATCGCTCTTCACACATCGATGGTCATGACTTACTTCAATGGTGGATTAACTTGCACAATGGTGTTTTAAGCAAAATTTTAATAATAAATCTTATGCTAAATATTGACATAATGAATGTGCTCACCAACAACTCTCACGTTCTTAACATTACCTTATTTTTTAAATATTTAAAATTTTATATAATTATGAATTACCACATGAAAGTAAAGCTTTAAAAAGTCAAAATATTAACATGCAAAAATAACAATTATATTTTCATGTGATTGAAAGACTATAGTATTATATAAATGATTATCCTATGGAAATTATTAACGCTTTAATTTTTTTAAAGATTTGAATGACATCGTTGGCTAAATATCTCAATGTGAGCGTAGCAAGTGGAAATATATTTTAGAAGCTGAGTCACTCAAAATCTATGTATTTATGATTTTTTTTTTTCATTCCTTAAATATTTCTTTATTTTACATTCTGTCATAAAGCAATTCATCAATTGATTTTTTTTTTTTTCAAAATTTTAATATCATTGTTGCGTGGTGAAATATTCGCGGCGACGGAGAAATGTAAATTCAACATCTTAGCTTTGTAAGAAGATCCAGCACGTAAAAGAGATGGTATAACGTTCATAAGAGACACCAGAGGCTTTACATGGAAACCCCTGAAAAGGAGGAAAAAATCATAGGGTCTGACCTAATTTGAATGAATCAACTAGTGTTTGCAGTTAATTACAAATGAGGTCCTTCCTTGGGGGGAAGACTTTATATTGATGTAACAAATATACATCATATAGAGTGCATTACATGATGAGAATTGGAAGAATAAATATTGATATATTAGTTAAGTTGGCATGACCATAGTCCACGGGCGACGGAGGTCGGATTGATCATAGTTGAGTGACGGTGGTCAGAAATATTATAGTCAGCGGGCGAAGTAGGTCGGAAAGACAATAGTTGGCAAGCCGAAGCTCGGAAAGACCATTGTCTTGGCGACTGAGGTCGGAAGGACCTTAATCGACCATGATCAGACAAATCGTTGTCTAGCGACGGAGGCCAGAAGGACATAGTCGGCGGGCGACAGTTCTCATAAAGATCGTTGTCTGGCGATGAAGGTTAGAAGGACTATAGTCGGTAGGTGACAGTAGTTAGAACGACCATAGTCTGGCGATGAAGGTCAGAAGGTTCATAGTTTGCGGGCGATGGAGGTCGGAAAGACGTTAGTCTGGTGATAAATGTCAGAAGGATCGTAGTCGGTGGGCGATAATGGTTAGAAAGACCGTTGTTTAGTGATGGAGGTCGAAAGGATTGTAGTCGACGGGCAATATTGGTCAAAAATACTGTTATCTAGCGACGGAGGTCGGAAGGAGCATAGTCGGCGGGTGATGATGGTCAGAAAGATCGTTGTCTGGCGACGAAGGTCAGAAGAACCATAATTGGTGGTCGGGTGGAAGTCCGACGTTAGTCAGTCAGGCAGAAGTCCAGCGTCTGTTGGATGCCAAGTAGAAGTTCGACGTCTGTTAATGGCCGAGTGTAAGTCCGACAATAATTGGAAGCCGAGTAGAAGTTTGGTGTCAATTGATGGTCAGACTTAAGTCCGACATCATTCCATGGCAGAGCAGAAGTCTGATGATAGTTTGGCGACAGTCAATTGTCTTACGATGTTCGAGGACGAGTCTTCTGGAAAGAGAGCTCTAGCTTCTCTCTTTTTCTTCTCTTCCTTGCTTTCCTCACTCCCCTTTTCCATGAGGGATGATGATTCTATTTATAATTTTCTAGGAGTGACATGACCAATAAATATGAGGGAGATCAAGGGTATGTTGCGAGCAGTTTGAATGGACACTCGATATTGATCCCCTTGAAAGTGGACTGTTCGCTGGGCATTTGAATTTCTTAACGATATCAAAATTTGATAATATTGGGCTCATCGGATTCGTCTCGTTGTGCCGCTCGGTTCGACTATAAGCATGCTACATTTGAAAACTGTTTGATCAATCCAATTTATAGTTTGAACCTTTCAAGTGCGCTTTGAGTCTTTGATTTGGTCTCATTTGGGCTCATATTCAGTCGAGCTTGGTATCGTTGGGTTCGTCTTTTCAAGACGTTCAGTTCGACTATAAGTTTGCTAGAATTGGAGCTTATATGATTCCAAATTTAATTTCAGAAGTTACCAACTTGATTTTGCTATGCTTCAAGATTCATGCCCCATCAAGATAATTTTTTGATGATATATCAATCATAATCATAATTCTTTTGCTATTTTTTAAAGTAGCTTTTCATTATATATTTTCTTTTGAAAATAACGAAAACAATAGTGATAAAAAAACTATACAAAACGAACCCTAAACATTCTCTAGCTTCTTAGGTGAAATTCATTTTATAATTATCCTTCTTATAAGTTTTTTTGTCTATTTATCTATAATTAATTTTTTATCTTATTCAAATAATATTTTGAATAAAATTATATCACATATAATTTTTTTTTGGATGCACTCAATTCATCCCTTGTCTTCTTAGACGCACATTCAGCCAAGAAAAATACAAAAAAAAAAAAAAAAAATAAGAGAAGAGAGGTTATGAAGTACATAAGTGGATTTATGAGAATTAAATATAATTATTTAAAAATATTAATGACATGAAATAAAATTATATAAAATATTTATTTTTTAATATATAAGAAATTTAAAAAATTAGCCATCAACACAAACAAGATTTTAGTGTTCTATATCAAATTATTCTTACAAAACAGCATTATAATTTATCCTTTTTAAGGACCAATATGGTGCAGTTCCAATTTTTTTTTATGAAAGTGATTATAAAACTGCTGTAGGAAAAACAGCTTTGTTGAAAGCTGCCATGAAAAGCAAATTTTCAGAATAAATTTTTTTTTAATAGTGAAAAAAATAATGGCCCAATTCAAATTGCAAAAACAAAGCATTAAGAGAACTATCTCAACTAAAGCCTAAATCATAGTATAAAACCAAACCTTAGTTAATAGGCCAATTAAGGATTCATTTAGGACAGTTTTTTTTATTACTTCATAAAATAATTTTTTATTACAAAAATTAAAATTTTCTTATTAAAAAACGGCTTTAAGAAGCAGTAAAAAAATTATCCCAAACATAACCTAAGAGAGATGTTGCCTTGGTGTGACCATCCATCTATTGACTTTACGAGTAACTTTAGGCTGATTTATAATCTGTCAATTTAGCACTCGTTCAAGCACTTCTTAAAGCGGCGTTCTAGTACAAAAAATTTAACTTTTTAACTAAAAAATCGTTTTAAGAAGCAGGAAGAGAGCCGTCCCAAACGAAGCCTAAACAAGCATTAAAGCAAGCCATCAATGGTTAGTGAATAAGAGAGCCCATATCTGCACAAACTGAGTGAAAGGAGGCTAGTTTTTCAGCGAAATTAGCTCAAAAAATTTTCTTATATGCGTTTGACTAGTATTTTATTCAGAATTGATATGTGACACAGCAATAATAATAGACATTATAGAGAAAAAAAATACTAATCAAACGCACAAAAAAAAATCATTAAGTAATGCTGACCTAAAAATCTCTTGCATAGAGTGAAGGCAGTTATAATCAAGTTGATCCTCCATTGAAGGACATATACAAATCCATTTCTAACATTAGGAGGATCATCTGTAGGTCTATTATGTTGAACATCTACCAGTGTTTAAAATGATTAACTTCACCAATAACGCAAAATGCTGATGCAAAGTGCAAGTCACCTTTAAAAGAATTGTATTTGCACATTGCTTGGCCCCTCTCATCCCGCATCAAGTATGGGTAACTGCAAGAAATTTGAATTGAATGAGTGCACTATAATATCTAATCAAATAAAGAGTTCTTGCTTTCTTAATCAGGCCGAGAGGCGGAGAAATTCTTAGGTGTGAATAGTAGATGCAACACTAACTGCATCCGTCAATCAGAAAATGGAGAAGTTATTCTGTGCGGAGACCGGACGCAGAACGCCATCCGGAAATCAACCATAATGCACCACGTCAGCAATACCAAGCCATTGTACCGAGCAGAAGGTGACGCGGCGCATTTTTGTTGGTCTCCAGATGACGTTCGGCATCCGCACAAAATAATTAATCTAGAAAATGACACAAGCATATAATTGTGAAGGTGTAACAAGCATATAATTGTTACAGGAAAAACATAATATTTAAAAGCCATGTTAGATATTATAAACTTTTTTTCTTTTCGAAAAAAATAAGACAATAACATTTTTATAACAATCAAACTAGAAAAATTTTAGTTTAAAAAGCTATTTCAACCAATAAAGTTTTTAAAAACAATAGAAAAATTGGAGCCAAATAAAAACGTGACAACAATACAACATCAAGCCTTTGTCCCACTATGTGGGGCCGGCAACATGAATCCTTTTTCGCCATTGTGTCCGGTTAAAAGTCAAATTCTCATTTAAATCTAATAAAGAAATATCATTTCTAATATTTTCTAACCAAGTCATTTCATGTAGCAAATTTTAGTTTAAAAATGTTTATGATAAAGCTATCCCAAACAAACTCATAATCACAAATGAATAATAAAATGTCAAAAGTTACTGAAAATCAAATGTCACCAACATAGTTCTACCTTAAAAGGGTGCCTCCAGTGATTCCTCCCAAATATCCCCACTTCCATTAGAAGCATCTTCCCCATCTTCCATAGATAGCCGAATATATTCTCTACGTGCAAAGCGATCCCATTCAGTGAGCGTTGGATTCTCCCGCTCCTACATGAACATATTGGCCAAACGAATTCAAAGATTTTAATACCTATCCTCACCCAATTTTGCTTTGAGTTGTAAGCAATGAAAAGATAAAGAATGCTCACTTGACGGATTAGAAAAGGATCGCGAGTTTCGAATGCCATGAACTTATTGAGATTGAAAAGTATGTTGAAAACATTTCCTGAAAGCTTGCATGCTTTTATATCTCTTAGTGTAAAATAGGTTTCATTCTGCACATAAAACACTTTTGTTAGGAAGTTTTAGAGTAATATGAAGCCACCTCTACTGGTATTTGACTAATTAAGTTCGAAAGGAGAGAAAAGGCACCTCGGGAGAAACCATATCGACTATCTGGCATAAAATGTCTTCAAAGAGTATTGGCTCCTGTGCCATGCACTCCATCCGATGGAATTGTTCCTCATAAAAGAATTGCATCTCAGCAATTGTTATAATTCCATTTCCATCCAAATCTATGCACTTGAACCTGTTATGATTAATTACATTTTACAATGATAGACTATAAGAGTGAATCGAATTCCAATTAAGATAGCTGTCATCATCATCAAATGACAAAAAAACAAAAACTGATAGATATATTTTCGAATGATTTTAATAAAAACACAACTTTTTCACAGCTTTATGCAATATGAGCGATATGTACAAATACCAAATTAGTTTGAAGCTATGATGCACCGACACTTCTTCTCAAAGAGGCGTGCAGTGTCCGACACCGTGTCCGACACCGTGTCCGACACGACACTCGTCCGACACTTCTCCGACACGTGTCAGACACGCCGAAAACGTGTCCTATTAAAAAAATATTAAAAATAAATTGGACACGCGTGTTCGACACGCATATCTTAAATATTTTATAGTTTTTTTAAAATATAATTTCTTATATTTAGCTAGATTTAAACTAAATTTCTTATTTCTTATCCACAACACCAAATCAATGTCTGTATTTAATACCCATTCAATGAATATTCTCATTTTCATTTCTCTTTGGCAGTGAAGGTATTTTTATCTCCTCTCTTTTTGCACAATTACAAATCTTTCTCTTGTTGAACCAGAGTTAAAAGCAGTGATATTCAATGATGATGATATTGAAGGCAAAAAATAAACCTCTAAAGCTAATCCTAGTAGTTTAAGCTGGAATGCTTGATGTTGTAGTAAGTGATTATTTGCTTATATTTTTGTAGTTGTACTAGATATTTTGTACTAAATATTTTATATTATAAGCTAGACAAGTTATCATGTCATTCATTTATTATTGTTTGTCATTTTTAATATGATATTACATTAATATATATACACTATATAAAAAATGTATTGCCGTGTCCGCGCCGTACCTGTGTCCTATATTTTCAAAAAAAGCCGTATCCCGTGTCCGTTTCGCCGTGTTTGTGTCCGTGCATCATAGGTTTGAAGAAGTGAACTTATTTATCAGGAACTTGATACAGAAGTCATATCACAACGATACCTTGTGCAGGACTTTCAGTGATTTTTTTTAAATTGAATGATTACATATGAGGATAAAAAAATGAAGATAAATATATTGATGAATCATGCTTTGATGTACTAAGAAGCTTATCTTCAGCTAGTAGTAAAACCACGGGCAATTTCTAATAGCATCTGAAATTTAGTTATTTTATAGAGAAAATGGATTAAAATGGTCTCTTAACTCTTTGGGAGGGACTAAAATAGTCCCTAACTTTTTTTAGGGACCAATTTGATCCCTCATCTCTTTAAAATTAGATCATTTTGGTCATAACATTCAAACTAATGAATATTGGATTTAATGGTGTTAAAAATAGGGGTATTGTAGTATTTTTTTTTAATTAAACTATTTATTAGATATAATTATCAAATAATTATAATTTAAAAAATTAATCACTTTTTAATCAGAGAAATTAATAATATTTTTAGTTATAATTTTAAAAAATTTTGTTATATATTAACTATCTAACTTAATTATTAATATCTTAGATTTATTAACTAGCTTACTTATCTAATTACTATTATAAATATTAATAGCTTAAATAATTATATAACTACTATTATTATTTTGAATAATCATTTAATTATTATTTAAAATATTAATTATATAATTATTATTTGCATTATTAATTATCTAATTAAAATTTTTTAATTTATATTAATTAAATTACATATATTAATTCCTAATTAATTACAGACAACTTGTTCCTCTTTCTTCTCTTTCGTATTCTTCGTTGTTGTTGGACTTTGCATGCTTCGCATGAGGTAGGGTTTTGAATGAGTCGCTAAAGCCTTCGCCTCCTTCGACGATGTTCCTTAATGTCGAATCATAATTCGCAAAAGTTCGTCGTTCTTCCTATTGGATTGGGCGTAGCAAGGGAAGGGTTTTGAACAAGTCGCTAAAGCCTTCTTCACCTCCTTCAACGACGTTCCTTCCAATCGAATCGGAAGTCGCAAAAGTTTTCCATTCTTCCTATTGGATCGGAAGTAGCGACAAGAGCTCGGTCGATGTGAAGATAGCTATCGTTCTCCCTTTCTTATTATTGTTTTTGTGATTATTCAGGCATGGCCTCGTGACTGATTTTTTCATTATTTTTTACTTGCAAAACCAAAATGCTCCCATTACCGAGTTGAGGGACCAATTTGGTCCCTACTATTTTAATCCCTCTCAAAGAGTTAAGGGAATATTTTGATCCTTTTCTCAGTATTTATATATAAACACACCCAACTGCCTCTATTTACAAAACATCGCCCATGTGCATAATAAAATCTCAACCCGTATGTTTCAATTTCAACAACTTAGACTTGATAGTGGCATCGGTAGTTTTTTTTTTCATTTTCTTTTCTTTTTAGACTAAGCATTACTTTGGTAAACAGTCAAATTTGCGTATAATTTTACCTGAACTCATTCTAAAATGAAACTAGCCCAAGACCACTAAAATGAGACCAGCGTTCACTCAATTTCATTTATATGAAACATTTCTGAAAGGTACCAAGACTTAAACAGAAGAAGGTGAAGTAAACCAGCAACATTGTCATTGTCATCATTATCTTTATCGCAATAACTTGGCAAGGCAAATGACAAAATTAATGAGAAATAAAATAGGTGAAGACAAATACAATTCATAATGAATAAAAAATATAAAACAGAAGCGTTTCTAAGAGAAAGTTGAGACATTCAAAACAAAAGAAACGAAGAATAAGAAATGCTGAAGTGATTTCAGGATTATTAATTAAAGTGAAAATTACTTTTATGTGACTGAAATACAAGTTGGATGTGTCAAAAAGTGGAGGCATTTTGAATTGTTTGCTGATTATGACAAATTGAAAACCTCTGCTATTATTGCAATATTAAACATTCCATAAACAATTCAGAATAAAATATTTATAAAAGAAAGATATTCTCATGATAACCAATTCTTTTTCCCAATCGAAATTCCGTTAAAAGGTTAGCCATATAAAGGAAATGTTTATAGCAATTACTCAAATGGTATCAATAAGAATAGAACAGAACGCCCATTTAAACGGTCCTCAATGGCATGATGAGTTTCTAAATTCTTTACAACTTCATCCCAGAAGTTCCCCGTGTAATTGCAAGAATTTGAACAATTCACACAATAGCTAAAAAATTAAATTCTTTTTTCCATTTGAGTTGCAATTAAATGTAGCGTAACAGTATTAAGAATTAACCGTACAAAGATCTACATGTATTTCAAAAGACTGAAACGTCAGTCCACATAAACCCTAGCACTCTTGCTAGGACTTTAAACTAGGAGAGAAGGAAACAATTTAGAAATATTACTTTCTTGATTGGAAGTTAAAAGTGATCAGAAAGGATATATATATATATATATATATATATATATATGTGTGTGTGTGTGTGTAGAAAAAACTCACTTTAATAACAGAATAAAAAGAAAAACTACTCCTGTGTCTAATTCTTACCGCCTCTCAGTTTGCAGGGGCTACTTACCTATTTTGCTGGATCCATTAAGCACTTTTGGAATTAGACATTGAATACTAACATAAAATTCCATTAAGCATTTATTTAGTTGGATTTGTAATGAGGTTCATTAATCATTTAAATGTTAATCTAGATTGAACTAAACCGTCATTCAAGTTCCAAACCCACTTTAAAGTTATTAGCAAAAGACCCTAATGAACCCCAACCCTTCAACAGGCCTAACTTGCTGCCGCCACCAACTCGATCCCTATCTCTATAACCCTCCGCCAAGGTCTGTATCTCCAGTTCAAGCATAAGATGAGCATGAATGGGAAATGCTGAATAAGAATAAAAGTATTTTGGTTACAAACTGAAATAAAGTTCAGGTGGAAATCATGAGAGTTTGTCACGCGATTTCATTTAATAAACAATGCAAAGAAAGAAATGTTCTAGAGGCCTTACCTTAGTAGCCTATCAGCTATGAAAATTGAATGATAAGTTGCGAATTCAAAGGTTGAGGATCTAAGTGTAAGATGAACTAGACCTCAAACACTTACGCATAGAATTCCGAAGAGGTTAGGAGAATATGACGAATAGTAAATAAACATAAAGAAAATAAGAAGGGTGTAACCTAGTACATGAAACACCTAATAATACAATGCATGGAGAAAGTTAGCCTCCTTTGCATGAAGGAGATGTTTTTGAGATTTGAATCATGGCATCTAATTCACAATATAGTTAAAATGATACCAAAAATAAATTTGTGGAGGATCCAGAACAAAGAGAAATAATGGGGATAGAAGCATGAATCAAATAATACAAATTTCGTAGGAAGCATGCAAAACAAATGATGTATGTATTGTGACGGCAGGGAAATGATTAAAAGGCTAAAAACATATTGGCAAGCTTAAACGATACAATAACCCTACAAAATATCCAGGTTAGGACCACTTGGATTCCATTACTTCTCCTTAAATTTTACTTTGTTGGAATCAAGACACATATCATTTACCAAATGAAACAAGTGAGCTGAGATAAAATCATAGGTAAAAGAGGAATGGAACATTTGATTGTCAAAGACTGATCAATCTAGATGCAGAAGATGGATGAAACCAGGTGTTATAATGGTCAAGACAATTCTATCCACATTTCTGAAGCTATGTGAGCACTTAAAGGAACTTGAAACAAGTAGATTTCAAATTGTATTTCCTCAAGAATGTAATAATGAATTGAGATACTTATGAAGTATATATGAATGCTTGAGATGAATTCTCAATTATCGGATGTGAAGGAAAGGAGAGCAAATACCAAGACTGGGTCGAATTAACTATTTGATATAACAAACTACGGCAAGCCTCTGTCCAAATTGAAAGCTATATCATTACTGAAGACACTGCTTTCCAAAACAAAAACAAAAACTATTTCCATTAAACATTATAGAGATATACATTTGAACAGCTTATCAATGTTTATTAACGGTCATTGATATCGTACCAATATTCAAGGCTAGGTTCAGATGATTTATCCTCTTCAGCCAGTATGAAGTAAACAAAATCTTCGTAACCCATTTTCCCTTCAACCTTGCTCCTAAAGCTTCTAGGAACCTAATACACAAAGACAAAATAATCTCATGGAAAAGAAAAAGGAATCACAGATAAACATTTAACAATATTAACAATATTATCAAATTATCAGAAATAACAGGAACAAACCTCTGCCATAATTCTTTCAACAATCCTATAGGTCAATGCATGATTGCCATATTTTATAAGGTTCTCTTTATCAATCAAGAAATCATGATCTGCATCAAGCTCCCAAAACTTGCAGTATATAACATAGAAGTGCTCATATGAGAAGTACCTACAAAGCATCCATAATGTCATTTCCATGTATAAGATGGAACAAAAAAGAAACATCCCATTTAATAATCCTAGCGGCGCTCTTATGGCTTATAACACCTATTAAGATGCATGCATTTATATTAACTACACCTTAAGTACATGATTTGATGCAAACTTGAGATAATAGTCGCATCACTCAATAATTAAATAATAATCTGATAGGAAGTGGATGTGATTTCTTCGAAATCAGCGAATGACAATATAAAATTAAGAAGACAAACACACCAAAACTAAATCTCAAGCAAAAACAAAGAGCGGATATAAAATTTCAGCAATAATTAAGTTTCACACCAGAAAAAAGAATTTGACATGTACACAGTTGCCAAATCTCAGTCACCCACACAAAACCAATGTTAAATTAAACATGAAAAAAGGAAGAACCAACACCCACGCCAGTACAATGAGACTCACCCCAAAAGTAGCCATTAATACTTGAAGAAAATACATCCAATCAGCACAAATATAAAAATTAAAAAGTTTTGAAATTCTTATTGCAATACTAAATGTTCAATGATTTTAATATGCCTCAAGCGTCTAATTTATAGCTAATAAAGGACCAAAAATAAGAAAATAGGAGGCAGCAAAGTACAGAAATATTCAAATGGTAGTTAAAATTATTTATTATCATGCATGCATTGAGGGTAATTAGAAATTAATTAGGGTTTTGAATAAGACCACCAAGTTTTAAGATAATTAATTAATTAATTAGATATTCAAATGGTAGTTAAATTTTACTATTATTAAAATTTTAGCATTATTAAATTATGTCAACCAAGTTATAATTAATTAATTAATAATAGTAATTAAAAACAGTGTGCCATTTAATCTAATTAGAGATCAATTAAGGTTTAAATTAAGCTCATGAATATTTTACTCATATTAATTATGTTAATTAAGTTCAAAATTGATCAAAGAAAACAATAATTAGCTATTTACTTAGGTTAATTAGGGATTAATTTGGGTTCTATTATCACTATTATAGCTTTATTTGTTAGAATTATGTTTATTATACATAAAATAATTAACTACAAATTATAAACAATAAATAAATATTTATTATGGTATTATATATTAATTAGGATTTTAATGAAGATAATAATCTAAGGTGGTTATAATTAAAAGAGTAAATTAAAAAATAAGTTTTACTAATTAATTTTATATAACTAATTAAAATATTAACTAAACTAATAAGTATTATTAATTAGTGCTTATGGTGATATGTTAATTTAATTAAGGTTTAAATGATATTTAATCGGATTATTTATACTTGAGATTAATTCAATTTTAAATAGGCTGAATTGATAATTACTTATAAATTAATTAGGTTTTTAATTTTAGTTGCAAACTTAATTTATATTCTAGTTTTGCATATAGAAAATAAGGAGATAACCCAAACGTGTGTTTGTTTCAAGCGAAATTCAAAAAATAAGAAGTTAAACAAAATAAAAACGAAAGCAAAACAATTCCAACCATGGTCTAGGTAATTATTTTTCCCTGCACTATTACTAATTTAGATATGACTGCTCATGTAATAAAGTTCCGTTCACTTAGAGATTGTAAGCAGCCGTTTCTTATCTTTGGGAGTAGTTAAAGTGGAACGTTACCAACTGGGGTTCAGGAATTTAAAATATTCAGAAGAGTTAAATCCATAGGGAGAGATTAATCCGTTGGGAACTATGAAAACTGTTTATCAATATATTTTATTTTCAGTAGGGTTAGATTGGCAACATCCAATTGAGAAGATGTGAAGTTTGTAGGTTAAAGTTGTTACTACAGTTGGAACTTTTTATTTGAATTTTTAAATCTTTGCTTAGAGGTGAATATTTGATGTTTCATGCTCCAGAAAAAAAAATTGGATGGCCAAGATTTTGAGCTGGTTGGGCTACTACTAAGAAGAGTTAATTTAAGGATTAACATGGTCATAACTATAAAGTCTCTATGATAATGTAAACATTAACAACGATTCAACATTATCAGATCACAATAGCTGGAAATCTATGGAACCATATTAATATTTCTCTTCAACATAAGACCAAATACATTAATGACTAGAACAACAAAAGCAGCATGAACCACTAAAATAGCATATCAGAAATTTAGTGAAGGGGGGCAACAGAAAGTATATTCCTCATGGAGCTTCCTTTCGGATATAACAAATTTTAGGCATCTGTTAATTGATTTCTCACCTCAAAACCATGTTGATGTCCTCTTCCTCATCAGCATGTTGCATAGCAGCAATTAGATTTCCACGCTTAAGCTCTCTAAGGGTTAGATGACCATTACCCGATCTATTCACATAGTAGAATATTCGATAGATGACAGTTTCAGCTGGAAAAAAGATTTGGATGGTGTTTAAATGAGCATGAAAAATTTTAGTTCGTTGGAGAAAGTAGCACAATAGGAACTGAATAAAGCAGAAGAGCTCCTACATTTCAATATTCAAGCAGAGGTACAAGCGTTTAAAGAAGGGCAGTCAAACAATATGGATGAATGAACCATTGCAGTACCATGCCCTTGCATAAACTAGATTTAGGCTTCGTTTAGGACGGCTTTTTTATTGCTTCTTAAAGCGGCTTTCTAATAAAAAATTAAAATTTTTATACTAAAAGTCACTTTAAGAAACAGTAAAAAAGCCGTCCCAAACAAAGTCTTAAACTCAGCTTTACATAAGATTCACAAGGAAATTAAATACATCATAACAGTAATTTTTTTTTTTTAAGATTAGATATAAAAACATAACATTAGACAAGGAAAAAGATTTAAAAGCAACAATATTTCTTAGGTTTAATTGAATTTGGGTTCACAGTTTCTAAAGTATAGAAGTCTCTCCACTTTTATTCTGGGATGCAGGCTTGACAGCTCTTTTTAAAAGTGCCATTAACCAATGTCGAAAGTAAGGACCAAAATACAACACAACATAAAAGTAAAAGGAAATTAACGTTGAGCCCCAAAAAGCAATTAGAGACCATAATATATAGGGCCCCAGAGGCAATTGAAATTGGTGCATATTTTAGTCCTTCAAATTTTTTTTTTTTTTATATTTTAGTCCTTACATGTGCTATCAATGAAGCCTCGAATAGAAGTCTTCAATAAGAACCTATACATATATATATATATATATACTTACATGGCTTGAGAAAATTGTGGAGGCCCAAAATTCAGGAATCGACAGTATTTCTAAACACCTTTCTCAAGGCAATCTTTAAATGATGCATTTAGTTAGCAGCCATTTTGATGCAGTACAATTTCCTTTAATATTTAATATTAAGTCACAAGACTATTTTTGTGATTGTCTTTATTTATATTCTAATTAATTAGTAGATATCATATATGTCCATTTAGTTCTAAACAGGCTGTACACATTACATATATACAATAAGGACATTTTTTTCATAATAGTCTATATGTATTGTAGGTATTTATTGTCCTGAGTTGATATAAAGGGTCCCAATCTTGTATTAGGGCGCTTCATGGTGAGTTATTGAATATTGAACAAACTTTTGGGATATTTTCTCTTTAAGCCTATGCTATTCTGCTCTATCTCCACTTCGCATGTTTCTCTCTCTCTCTGCCTCCATTTCTTTTGATCCTCTTCGCTTCATTATTAGGTATCTTAGAGCATTTGCATCCCATTGCATCTAAATCAATCTCTTTCACCCACCCATACGCTCATATATTAGTCTTTGAAGCCAAAGTTGACCACCCTCTCCACCTTAACATTCAAAACCTTACCCCAGCCAATTGATCAACCTCTCGGCCACACAACCACCCAAGCAAGCTTCGTGATCGCATTGCCAAAGCTTGCATAAGCTTCCATGCCCCCCAACGATGCTCCAAGTGTTCTCACTAAACCCTATCTACCAATCAAGCGTGCATGTCTCATTAATGATCCCAATCACGATGGGTGGAATGTAATCCATCAAAATTGTCCACTCTCATTCTTCCCTAACACATAATCTCAAGCCTATTGCTACATTGTCAGAATCACACCATAATGCTCTACATGCCCATGCCTGCAACAGCTCTCTAATCATGCATGTGACTTTAAACAAACCCTCCTTGCTCACAAATTCTAACCCAAGCACACAACACATGCTCAGTTGTGCCCTTACTACCATATGTAAATTGATCGAGATCTACAACAATGACAAAATAGTCACATGCCCCCTTTCCTTGCACGTCTTCTATAAAGGCATCAAAAGGCTTCCAAATATCCTTTCATAGCTGATCATGTTATTGATGATGGATGAAGACCGTCTTTTACTAATATTGCAGATATAGTGATGTTCTTCTCCTTTGTCTCTTTTCTTTAGGATAGATTTTTTATTCATTACCTCATCTTTAGAATGGCCTTCATATCGTCTCTCCTCTTTGAGATGGATCACGCCAACACCATAGTACAATTGAAGAACTCCAGATCTTCTTCTGGCAAGTAACAACATTTTAACTCTATAGAGTAGAGCTTTTATAATCCAAGGGAATAAATGTCGTGCAAGTTCATTTAGTATTTAGTAACAATCTTTTTTTTTTGTTCCCCTTTATTTGTATTCTAATTAATTATTAGCATAATTATAATGTGTTAGATACCTCCATTTAGTTTTAAATATATTTTTAAAATGTTTCAAATATTAATTTCTTTCTTAATAGTCTTTATGCATTTTATGAATGAATAGGTAGTCTTGAGTCTACATAAGAGGTTTAAATATTATATTAGGGCACCTGATTGTGAGTTATTGAATATAGAATAAAATTTCAGGATATTTTCTCTTTAAGACAATAGTTATTCTCTTATATCACCCCTTCTCACACCAGTCTCTCCGTCTCTTTTATGTCTCTTCCCTTCACTTCATTTAGCATTAACTACAAGATCAACTACCAAATAGAAATCATTAGTAAACTGTTTATTACTTGAAAAATCATATGCATGCAACTAGAGATATGCATCTTTTATTATAAATGAATAAGCTAGATATAGGCTTGCCACTTGACCAGGCGTTGACCCAAATTAACTAGAAACTAAACGAAGACATAAGAGAAACTAACTATTATATTAGTTACAAAACACATCCCCAATCCTATATGATATGTTTGTAGAAAGAGATCTCAAGCTTATCCACCACCTATTTAATATATATATATATAAGTAAGGAGGGGAATCAAAGAAGTGGACAAAAGTGCACATCAAAAGCCAACACTACAACAAATCAGGCTAACCTAGAAACGCAATCCAGCTTCAGAGATCTCAATAAAGAAGATACTGATAAACTAAAATTTCTGATATCCCTTGAAAAACCACCTGCATCTTCTTCTCTAGCACTTTCAGATAAGTTTTCTATAACCATTGGATTAAGTGCCTCTAGAAATTATTTGAAAAGATTATGGATCATTGACTCAGGAGCCACAAATTACATGACACACTCTACTATCCACTTTATCAGTTGATGGTTCTCTTACCACAGTAGTAAGCCAAGGAGACATACCCTTATCTCCCTCCCTCACTCTAAAAAGTGTGCTCCACGTACCTCAATTATCCACAAACCTAATCTCCATACAAAAACTTACCTGCGACCATAATTATCAAGTCTTATTTAACCCTACTTGATGCTTATTTTAGGACCAGAGATCGGGAAAAAGATTGGACATAAGGAGAATGATGGACTATACTACTTAGAAGACCTGAACGAATCTAATATTATTAATAATGGTTAATCTATGTTATCCATATTTGATAAAAAATCTACTATTTGGCTTCACCATTTTAGATTAGGACATCCATCTTTTGGTGTCTTAAAAATATGTACTTCAAACTTTTTTATAAGTTGAAAAATGATTTTTTTTTCATTGTGAAATATATGAGTTAGCCAAGCATAAATGGGTTTCTTTTCCAAACAAACATAAGGGATGTAATACTCCCTTTCACCTTATTCATAGTAATATTTGGAGACCCTAAAAATTTTCTAACATCTCAGAAGCTCGATGGTTTGTATCCTTTATTAATGACTGCACTCGAGTCTCTTGGATCTTTCTCCTTTAAAACAAATCTCGTGTAAGCACTATCCTCACCATTTTTCATACCATGATCCAGAACCAATTTGGTATAAAAAAAGAAAATTTCATTCAGACATTGCTAAAGATAACTTTAACCAAACCCTATCCTCGTACTTTCAGAAAGAATATATCATTCGTAAGTCTTCCTGTATTCACACCCTACAAAAAAATCGAATTGTAGAAAGGAAAAATAGTTACCTTCTAGCCTCCACCCGTGCACTTTTATTCCACCACACTGTACTCAAATCTTATTGGGGGAAGCCCTTCTGACTGCCATATATCTCATAAACCGACTACCTTTAAAAACCTAGAGACTAAAAACACTAATAGACATTCTATCTTCTTTTTACCCCAAATTCTAAACTCATAATAACCTTACAACCAGAATCTTTAGGTGAACTACTTATGTTTACATTCATAGCCAAAATAGAGAAAAATTTGATCCAAGAGCATCAAATGTATCTTTGTTAGATATTCCTCCACCCAAAAAAATTATAAGTGCCACAAAAAAACTCTTGTATATGTTGACATTATCTTTGATGAATAAAAACCATATTTCACCAAACTTCATCTTCAGCGGGAGACTGAAATTGAGGAAGATGAGGAAAGTGAGCTTTCCCCTCTTGACCTTCTAGCTCCACCTCAAATTAATCCACAGACAACTAAAATCAAATCCAGGGAAACTAAGGACAAAGCTATTATGGATAACATGAGGTTTGGGCAAGTGTATTCTAGGCGTACAAATTAATATTATGCTCTAGGGCAGATCCAACAAATTTCAACAAAAAACCTCCCTTGAACCCTATAACCAACTTTGTATCCTTGATGCAGGCAAACTAGAAAGAAAAGTCAAATAGGAGAACACCAGGACAAATGAAAACCAACTCAATTCAATCTAGATTGCAAAAATCCAAACAAACACCAAAACAAATGAAAAGTCTAATCAAACGAAACAAAATTATAAAATAAAAATACTATCCTCAAAACAACCGGCAAGCAGTTTCCTCACACGCAACGAGAAGTAGGAAAAATATGATAAAGTGCTTAGGCTTGCAAACCAAGGGTCCACCACAGCAAAAATGGTCCAACGTCCAACCAAACTCCTGCAAATGTCTCCAAATCAGCCAATAAACATCTTCCAATAGCTCAAGAAGAAGGATACAAGTGAAGTGGAACTTGCGTAGAGAAGAAAAGATTAGAAGTCAAGACGAAATAGAGAGGAAGATGTGGAACAAGCTCTCAAGCTTTTCCAAGAGAAGAAACCCTCGGGTTTTTAGCAATATCTCAAGTTAATCAACAACCTCTTCATGACAAAAACACCTCATATTTATAGAAGAAAAGGGGAGTCAAACATCCAACTTCCACCTCCAACCGAACCAATCAGGTCAAGGGAAGAGGAAGACCAGCAGGCAACACAAAACAATTCTCAAAAGACAACACAAGAACCGGGTAGAGGAAACCACGGGAAAACAGCCAGGGAAGAAACCGAAAAGCCAACACAGAAACCGGGTAGAGGCAGCCACGGGACAGCAGCCAGGGAGGAAATCGAGAAGGCAACCCAGGGAACCGGAACCAGCACCCAACAACCAGTCACGGGAACAACACAAGGGAAACAAACGAGGAGACACAAGAAGGGGAAGAGGCAAGCTCCAACTCCACATAATGAGCTAAAAGAAGAATACCTATTCAAATATATGAGCTAAGTAGTATAATTGCTCCTCCAAATAATGAGCTAAACATCAGTTCAAGCATTAATGAGCTAGCACCAAGAAGATCCCAAGTTTTCAGCTCAAAACCAAAGCAGCCAAAGCCCAACCCGAGAGCAGACAAGGCCCAAATCGAGAGGCAGCAAGTGGCCCAAAGAACAAAAGGACCTAAAATGCTAACAAACTCAAGACTTGCCATGCCCAAGCACATCCTACCATGATAATTGGATGTTCTCTATCATTGGATAGTATAAAAAAAAACATAAAACACAACTATAATATTCAAATTACATCAAAACAAAAATAAGCCAAAATATGAATACATCAATTTCCCCTGGTGGGAGAATCTCATCTCCTGATGAGAAGGCTTCCACAATTTTCTGATAAAAATTCGGATGACAATTTTTCAACTCATTAGCATTCATCCAAGTACAGTATGTCAAGGGACGATTCTTCCATTTTGCCAAAAACCTCTTGTTTTCTCCATGTCTAGTTTTAGTAATCCTGACATCAATAACATCTTCAACCTGTTCATCATTATTTGGAACTGATGTGGAGAGTGGTAAAGTTTCAACTTCCACAGAATCATCAGAATTTCCTTCATAACAAGAATGATCAGAAACATTAAACACATGATAAATGCCAACAGTAATAAGAAGATTCAAGAGATAAGCATTTGTGTCCAACTTTCGTAGAACATGAAAAGGCCCAAATTTCTTCCTGTTTAATTTTCCAAAAGTACCAACAAGAAATCGTTGGCGACGAAAGTAAGCCATAACCAAATCTCCCTCCTCAAAATAAACTTCCCTCTGATGTTTGTCAGCAGCAGATTTGTATTTAGCATTAGCAATTCGGAGTTTTTCAAGGACTTGTTGTTGGACATTTTTTATATGATCAAAAGTTTCAGAAGCTTCAGCACTAACTTTATTAGGCAAAAACAAATAATTTCTATCTAAAATGTGAGGTATAGGCTGACCATAAATAATCTCAAATGGAGTTTTAATAAGCCAGCCCTTAACCTTAAGTAAGCCGAGGTCCAGTTGAGCGAATAACAAAATTATTGTATGCAAACTCAGATTGGGGCAATATCAAATCCCATTGAGATGATTTTTCTCCAGCAAGGCATCTCAGTAAATTCCCTAAGCTTCGATTGACAATTTCAGTTTGCCCATCGATTTGTTGATTATATGCACTACCAAATTGAAGAGTAGTTTCTAATTTTGCCCAAAGTGTTCTCCAAAAATGACTCAAAAATCTAGTCTCCCTAACAGAAGTAAATGTGTGAGGAATAACATGAAGACAAACAATTTCTTTAAAAACAAATCAGCAATATATGAAGCATCAGAAGTTTTCTTGCATGGAATAAAGTGTCTTTTTGCTAAATTGGTCCACAACAACAAAAATAGAATCAAACTTTCTAGCAGTAACAGGCAACCCCAAAATAAAATCCATGGAGATATCCTCCCAAGGCTTATTTGGAATAGGAAGAGGAGTATACAAACAAGAATTTTGCGAAGTTCCCTTAAAAGCTTGACAGATTTTATATTGTTTTACCAGCTTATAATTTGCTTTCTCATATGAGGCCAGAAATATTTTTCCTCAACCAAAGCAACAGTTTTTCCTTGCCCAAAATGTCCACCCAAACCCCCACTATGAAGTTCTTGCACAAGTTGTTCTCTTAAAGAATATTTTGTTGCATCATATGTTGTCAATCCTCTTGATTATTAGTCATTTTTTTTATTTTCTAAAGAAAGAGACTCACACCAACCAAGGATTTGCTAACTTGTTCTGATACCAAACTTGATGCAAGCAAACTTGAAAGAAAAGTCAAATAGGAGAACAATAGGACAATAGGACAAATGAAAACCAACTCGATTTAATCTAAATTGCAAACATCCAAACAAACATCAAAATAAACGAAAAGCCGAATCAAATGAAACAAAATTATAAAATAAAAATATTATCCTCAAAACAACTGGCAAGTGGTTTTCTCACATGCAACGAGAGTAGGAAAAATATGATAAAGTGCTTAGGCTTGAAAACTAAGGGTCCACCACAGCAAAAAGGGTCCAACGTCCAACCAAACTCCTCCGGCAAATGTCTCCAAATCAGCCAACAAATGTCTTCTAATAGCTCAAGAAGAAGGATACAAGTGGAGTGGAACTTGCAAAGAGAAGAAAAGATTAGAAGTCAAGACGAAATAGAGAGGAGGAAGAGGTGGAACAAGCTCTCAAGCTTTTCCAAGAGAAAAAACCCTCGGGTTTTTAGCAACTTATCTCAAGTTAATCAACAACCTCTTCGTGACAAAAACACCTCATATTTATAGAAGAAAAAGGGAGTCAAACAGCCAACTTCCACCTCCAACCGAACCAATCAGGTCAGGGGAAGAGGAAGACCATCAGGCAACATAAAACAATTCCCAAAAGACAGCACAAGAACCGGGTAGAGGAAGCCACGGGAAAACAGCCAGGGAAGAAACCGAAAAGCCAACACAGAAACTGGGTAGAGGCTGCCACGGGAAAGCAGCCATGGAGGAATCTGAGAAGTCAACCCAGGGAACCGGAAACAGCACCCAGCAACCAGTCACGAGAACATCACAAGGGAAACAAACGAGGAGACACAAGAAGGGGAAGAGGCAAGCTCCAACTCCACATAATGAGCTAAAAAAAGAATACCTTTTTCAAATTTATGAGCTAAATAATGTAATTACTTCTCCAAATAATGCGCTAAACATCAGCTCAAACATTAATGAGCTAGCACCAAGAAGATCCCAAATTTTCTGCTCAAAATCAAAGCAGCCAAAGCCCAACCCGAGAGCAACCAAGGCCTAAACCGAGAGGCAGCAAGTAGCCCAAAGAATCAAAGGACCCAAAATGCTAGCAAACCCAAGACTTGCCATGCCCAAGCACATCCTACCATGATCATTGAATGTTCTCCATCATTGGATAGCATTAAAAAAAACATAAAACACAACTATAATATTCAAATTACATCAAAACAAATAGCCAAAATATGAATGCATCAATCCTTCCATAAATTCTCACTTTCACATAAAAAAATTTTTGGTACTAAATGATTTTCATATTTCTAATGATATTTCTGAGGTCTTATGTAATGAAAATTAAAAAAGTGCAATGAAAGATGAAATATAGGTCATAGAGAAGAACGATACATGAAAGATCACCGACCTACCAATAGGAAAAAAAACTAGTCGGCAGCGATAGGGTATTCTCTGTGAAATACAAAACTGATGGTACATTGAAAAGGTATAAGGCATGACTGGTGGCGAAAGGATACACTTATATGTATGGCATGGACAACCAAGAAACTTTTGCACTGGTGACCAAGATGAACACCGTGAGGATCCTCCTCTCACTAGCAGCTAATTACAACGGGCATCTGGAACAGTTAGATGTCAAAAATGCATTCTTATATGGGAACTTGGAGGAAGAAATATTTATGGAGATTCCATTATGATTCAAGAAAAAATCTGAGGGAAACAAAATGGGCTGGTTAAAAAAGACTATATCGGCTAAAGAAGTTACCTAGAGTTTGGTTTGGAAGATTTTCAAAAGTTATGCTACTTAATGGTTATCGACAGAGCCAAGAGGACCATACATTATTCTTCAAGCACTTAGACTCAAGGGAGGTCACAATTCTATTAGTTTATGTAGATGATATCATCTTGCCTGAAAATGATGAAAACGAGAAAGTGATTTTAAAGAAATGTCTTGCCAAGAAATTTGAGATCAAAGATTTTGGTAGATTAAAATATTTTCTTGGAATTAAAGTGGCCCACTCCAACAAAAAAATCTTTCATAACAAAAATACATTAATGATCTTCTTAAAGAAAAAGACAAACTAGCTTGTAAACCAGCACCAACACCAGTAGAACTAAATCTCAACTTGAGGAAAGCTAAAGAAGATCCAAATATAGATAAAGGATCTTTCTAGAGACTTATAAGCATGATCAGCCAGTTCATGCAAAATCTAAAACAGACTCACATGCAAGCTGTAGTCAAATTACTAAACTATCTTAAGGGAAACCCAGGTAAAGGGACTTCAGAAGAGACTGTGGAATAATCCCAGAAGCATATACTGATGTAGATTACGCAGGATCACCATTAGATAGACGATCTACCTCAAGATTGATGTGATGCAATGGGGAGTTACACAAGAACTTTAAAAGAGAATTAAATTTTAGCTCCACAAATTATTTAATCATGCATCAAAGTTAAGTCAATTATAAGTAAGTCGCGGTGTTCAATATGCTAGGCAAAGAAACTACAACAAGAGGGCTAAATCGTTTAAGCAAATGCGAAGGAAAACATAAAACAAAGGCTAGTAAATAAAATCCCACAATTAATACCAAGTTGTTCACACCTTGAGACCTTTAGCACTCTCTTCCTACGGGGACTAAGTTGATCGGCGGAAGATTGACCAAGCTAGCATGGAGGTTGCCACTAAGATGGAAGCGCCAATGAACGTTGCCGTGGAAGAAGATCTCGGAGGCGGAGGAGGCACGGTAGATCGACCTTCGATAAGCCAAGTGTAGACGGAGAAGTGTTCGTCGATTGATTCTATGAGCGTCGGCACGATGCGGGCCAAATATTCTTCGACGGTATCGTCGAAATCAAATCCGACGTCGAAGAATTGTGACCGGAGAATGTCGACCCTTCCGTTGTTGTCGTACTCAAAACCGTAATTCCACTCGGGTTCGTCCATGCATCCTTGGATTGGATCCGGATGGCTACCGCAAGCAAGAACTTCCAAGGAGGAGGGGTGGACCGGCGGCTTGGCTAAGGGAGAGGGAAGAGGAATTGAGCCGTGGGTTTACAAGAGCTGTGAGATTTTCGGTTGGGAGGGAGAGAGGAGAGAATAGATGGCTGCTTTGTGTGAGAAACAAAAACAGAAAAAAAAAAAAAAAAAAAAAAAACAAATTCTGGATCCTCAATTCAGGTCTTGATTAGGGAATAAAAGGCTGGCATTAATTTCAAATCAGATTTTGAAATTAAAATTGGGTTTAGCGGGAGAGGGGAATGACTGAAATAATAGAATTAATTAGGTGGCAATTAGGGAGCTAATTAAGAAGCCCAGGTGGCCGGCCATATAGCAAAGAAATAGGCAATGAGAATTAGAAAGTGGGGCCCACGTTAGAAAATAATTCAGTCAATCAAACCTGGAATTGTGATTTCAGGATTTGAATATATTTCGAATAACTCCCAGATTTGAGGTATTAAAGGAATAGGATTTTGAATTTCAAAATAAACGTTAATTCCCTTAAGTGACTTTCTTAATTGGATGAAGACTAGTTAAGAAAGTAATTTAATTAGGGGTATTTTGAAATTCAAACGCGTGGGTCCAAGGAAAGAAAATTCAGCTGCAAAGGATTTGCTGGACGGTGGCTAGGGGTCACGGCAGGGGCTGGATGGGAGAAGAGGGGCGGTAGATGGGCTAGCATGGGCGGGATTTACTTGGCCGGCGGCCAGCTCTCTGACCAAGCCAACAGAGCCGGTGACAAGGGGAATTGGAGAGGGAATTCTAGAGCTTGGAAACAGCAAAAAAATTTCAGAAAATCCAGGCTCACTCACCTCTTCTTCAAGCTCTCAAAGGAAGTAATAAGAATTCCCGAACTCACACAGAGATCCACGAAATTTCCATCAAGAACTCACGGAGAGAACTAGTGGAATGGAGAACTCACAAAGAGATCAATAGTAGCAAATTTTATTAATCATTCCATAATCCTCATACAAGATACAATGGCCATATAAATAGGCCCCAAAGAAAATGAAGTGCAAAAGTCTAAAATGCCCCTTGGGGCTACAAAAGCAACTACTACCCTCAGGGGTAAAATGAGAAACTACGAAAATAAAAGCATAATATGAAAACTGATGGTACAAGTAAAATCAAAAATAAAGGCTAGCAATCATGGCCGTCGATCTCCGTGGTCGTCTCTGATAGACGCGCCGAAATCTCCTATCGATGACCTCATCAAAGATACTGCACATTCTTTGAAGGAAACCTTGTTGCATGGAGGAGCACAAAACAGAATGCGGTAGCAAGGTCTAATGCAGAAGCAAAATAAAAAGCTATGGCCTTGGGAATATGTGAGCTACTATGGATCAAAATGATTCTAGAAGATCAAAGGATTAAGTGGGAATGAACCAATGAAGCTACACTATGACAAGAAATCAACAATCATCATAGCTCATAATCCGGTGCAGCATTAAAAGACTAAGCACATAGAAGTTGAAAGACATTTCATAAATGAGAAATTAAATAGTGATCTTATATGTATCGATCATGTCTCATCAAAAGATTAGCTTGCAGATATTCTTATGAAGGGATTCGATAACTCTATCTTTCTGGGACTGATTACCAAGCTGGGAACGACATATTTGTATTCCTCAGCTTGAGAGGGAGTGTTAAATCCTAGCCATCCCTTGGCATTTTGATCCCACGGCTAGAATGAGAATCCTTGGGAGGCTCACCTACTAAATCTCAAACGTCTCTTGGCATATTGATCTCAAGGCTAGGATGGGAATCTGTTCCCATCCGTGGGAGGCTCACCTGTTAAATCCCAACCCTCCCTTGCCATTTCAATCCCACGACTAGGAAGGGAATCCGTGGGAGGCTCAACTAGATCGTGCCGATCTCAACTGTTGGATTATATTAGAGCAATTATGCATGATTTTGTAATTATTTATTTCTTTATTAAGATATCTTGTATAGATCTATAAATAAAAATAGTTTTATGCAATAAAATGAAGCATTTTTCCTCTCCAATTCTCTGAATAACACATTCCAACAGTTGAGAGGGATCGATCATGTGGAACTTAACCCTCATTGAGAACAGAAAAATAGAATTAAAGAGTACTAGTCTTACCAAAATAACATAACATGAACTTGTGGAAACTATTACAAACAGTTATTATCTTGCTGGCTACCGAGAAAGCTCACCGTATCTTTCCTGAAACTCAGGAGTACCCTGTAAAAATTCCAATCCTGGATGAGTTGCCAAAAGTTCTCTGAGTACAGGTTTGAAGTCCTCCTGTCCAATTCATTTTAACCCACTCAGAAATAGAAAAGTAAGACCATGTAGCAGGAAGTTCTTAAACAACTTGCTGAACTGAAGAGTAAGAAGTAGAAACAAAGGATTGATATGTATAAAAACGCTAATAAGAAGATCCTTTGTGGTAAGAGCTGAAATTTTCCAGATGAAAATGTTTCCCAAAAATAAAGATGATTAAAGGTAAAAAAATTGACCTGAATAAGGTACTTGCGATCCGAAGGCTTCAAAATATTAAATATTTGAGTTGCTGTATCCATAGTCATCATATTGCTATTCACCCAATAATTAACAAATGCATCCCTATCATCATACCAAAGTCGAACTTGAAAATTAGAGATCATATAGATTAAAGAACAAACAAAATAACTTATGTTTACAGTAACATAATTTCAATAAAAAACGCATTCACAGGCACTAATTCTATCAGCCACCAAAAAGAAATTAAAAAAAACATGAACATTCTCCAATCCTAAATATTTAGGGTAAGGCTGATGGTGATGAATGATTAGCTAAAAATAATATATAGAACATAAATTGATGTAAAGACTGGCAAACAAAGATGAGTTCAACCCACTGCAGTTTACGCTAGATAAAATAAATGAGTTAAGAACTCTCCTACATAAAACAACAAACAGTTATGGAAAGGAAACTCCCATATAGTTGATATTACTACATAAATCATTATACTAAATACCTCTTAGATATTTAGGGTAAAAGAAGATTGCACACCTATTTACAGTTCCAGCACATTCTGCGTCAATCTTTCTGAAAAGAACACTAGAAAAGAATGACGGCAGCTTGCAGATTTCTTTTGTAACAGACTTAAACTCTGATGTCATATAAGAAAATTAGTTCACTACTTGACCTGCAATTCAATGTGAAAAACAAAATAATAAAATTGGAATGTCATATACCATGAATTTGCAATCCATCCAACTTGCCGGAGAAAATCTGAGCAATTCTTTCTAAGCACTGGTCTTTTAGTTCTTTTGGGGGCGGCTGTCCATTCTGAAAGTAGAACTGTCCACACATGCAATGAAACGTTGAAACAGTATGAAAGGTGAAATAAAAATATTCATATGAGCTAAATGCCCTTTTAACTCTTACGAAAGGAAGAAAGTGTTTTTACAATAAAGGCATAGGCTCTATTTGGAAGGAATGAAAGTTAAAGAAATAAAATGAAAAACAAGCAATTTATGGGTTTAAGCATGAATAAGCAGTGATTCATTTGAGATCTTCAACTTCTTTTTTTTCATTTCCTTTCACTCAAACTCTCAGCATCCAAACAGAGCAAAAGAAAAAAGGTGAGAAGAAATTTCATACCTGAGGGATGACTTCTTTGGCTGGCTCTCTAACTATTTTTAATGGAGATCCCAGAGACGATGGCCCCGCAGGTGAACCTCGTTTCATGAAACGAGGAGATCCAGAGCTGCTTCTAGGGGAAAGAGGTGGTACACTGCCAGCAGGGAACATAGAAGGCAATGCATTGCTAGTAGCAATATTTGCACCACCAGTGATGCTAGAAACATTCAATGGCAATCCAGCCTTTGCATCTTCAATTAAAGATTTAACCTATAAGCCAAGATATACATTTCAGAATAAGTTGAAAAACAATAAGATCAGGTCTTCAGATCAAATGAAGGCAACAAAAAAAAGGAAAAGAACAATTCATGCAACAACGTACTCGTGATAGGGATAAATGGAGGGTAAGGGTGCAATAAGCAAAACATGAATAGATGTGGGTTTTATTTGATTCAATTTGTTAACCATAAATCCGAAACAAACCTAGCTCAAGTTCATTAAAGATAAACTTGTTCAACCTCGGCTAGTTTTATTATCAAGTTGAACATGAGCAAACACAAACGGCAAGCCAAGTCAATAACTTTCTAAGATTTTAATTAAAATTTCCATATCTTCAGATCCATCATTTTTTCTTAAATTTATGGTTTTGATTGAATAAAAAGGTCAATTAATTGTGATTTCATAGTATGGTTTTTAACTGCCATGGAGCATACAGCATGCATCGTTCATGATGTTTGGATTGTATATTTACTGGTTTTTTATGGTAAAATGAACAAGTAAAATAAAATTTAAGTACATAAATATGCATTCATGCATATCAAAAAATCAAGTTATCATCAATAAAAATATACTCAAGTAGCTTTTGTTTGAAATTAGCTCATTTAGTAAAGGAGTCCAGAAATTACGTTCAAGCTTTAGCTGTTTATTTAAGGAATGAGGTAAAATCAAGCCATTTTATGAGCTTAAATTGAGTTGCTCTCGAACTTAGAGCCTTTTTAGGGCCCTAAGAGTGAGTTATGCTCAGCTTTAAGCTTCCTTTGAAAGATGTCATGAGCAAAGAATTGGGATAACATGTATCTTCTACAGAGGAAGCTTGCTAATTCTTAAGTACAGGGAAGTTATTCTACGCACATTTAAGGAAAGTCACGTGATAATAGCATAACATGCCAGGTAGGGCTTCCAACTATAACTTTCATAGCCAAAGCACGCACCAAAGTCGTAAGTTTAATACAAGATATTAGTTTTATTAGTTCTATCTTCACACTTAAACTTGGAGCGGGCATGAACAATAAATAGGGAAATACAAGTTAATATGTTAATAGGAAATACTTGAGTTCACAAGTAATCCTATCGGAATTACTAGAGTTTGCAAGCAACCCTAACGATAAATTGGTAAAAACAGCAAGAAAGAATACAAGAATGCCAACGAAATCAACCCAAAAACAGTAGATTGTATTAGGGAAAATCAAAGCGAAGCAAACATAAAGCAAAGATACAATTGATCCTCAATTCGAGAGGAGGATCGTTCTCTCCCAATCTCTATACGATGAGTCTAGAGCCCAAGACGCCAAGCAAAACTCCAAGAGAACAACTCAAAGCATGTCTTCCCTAACCCTAGCCTCCCCTCCTCTTTTAATACATATCTTCCTAATAAAACCAAAAAAAGATTTCCTAAAATAAACCAATATTCAAATAGTTTCGCTATTCAAATTCCGCCCCCTTCCCTCTCTCTCTTTGCCGCCCTAGGGGGGCCCACACGCTTGGGCAGCATTCAAAGGAGGCAGCTTAGCCCGCCTCCTATAGGGCTGAACCGGCCCAGGTTGGGCCGGTTTGGACGGTTCAGGCCGAACCGTAACATATCTATTTCAAATCAACATTATACAACTCCAAGTAAATGCATAATCAAAAATCTTTTCAATGTTAGGTATATGAAATAGAAGGATATCAAATAATTTCAACATACTTTGTTTAAGATCAAACCACATGCGACTCAAACACATTATGCAAGCAATTTGAGTGCCAAATGACAAGAAACAATTTTCACCATTTTTATAAAACAAAAAACTCAAATCCAAATATTTGCTAGCCTATTATGCCATACCAACTCCGATGGAAATATCATTATGAATTTCCATAAACTATGAGCTAATATATTAAATGGTTATTTTAACTATGGCATGCATATAGCAGGATAGAGCTGGTATAGTAATTCATCTAAATTATAAGTTAATATCAAATCTAAAAAATGTCATTGCCACACAAGACCCAGCTACGAACCACAATCTTGCTCCAATCCAAAACCCCTTAACAATGCACAACCTCCCAGCAATCCACTAGGTCCCATACTCATTATACTTATTGTGACACACAACTTTCCACCGTGCCCATCATCGATATAGGGCAAACAACCAACCCAATACAAAAAAATGAATTTCACGAATTTATTTTACAGTCAACCAAACAATCCTATGAAATCAAAATGCATTGTATCTAAGTTACACCGCACTTGAAATATATCAATATCCTAGATGCTTGCAACCAAACAACCCCTTATGTTGTTCTGGAGAATTTAGCTCATTACTCAAAAAAGGCAAGTACCCATATGTCAACTTTCACCTTGAGGGATTTTGCCCTGTTTCCCTTCATCATTAACAAGCATGGTTGGAATGGGAATGCAAGTTCTGAGTATATATTTGTCAACAACACCGATGTCTTTAACTCCTTTGGCCAAATTTAACAAGTGCTCTAGCCAACCCCACGTAGTGGGATAAAGGCTTGATGTTGTTATTGTTGTTATTGTTTTATTCAAGACGAATATGCATCTCCTCCACTTCCAAAATATTTAATTTGAATATTTTTGCAAATACAACAACAAAAACAATATCAAGCCTTTATCGACTATATGGGGTCAGCTGCATGAATCTTTTTTTCCTCCATTGTGTCTTGTTAAGTGCCAAAATCTCATTTAAATCTAATAAAGAAAGGTTATTTCTAATATTTTCTAACCAAGTCATTTTAGATCTACCTCTACATTCCTTAACATAAGTCAAATCTAATACATCTACTCTCCTAATTGGGTCATCGCAAGGCTACCATTTTATGTGACCAACCCATCTAAGGCGACTCTCTCTAATCTTATCTTCCACTGGAGTTATTCCAACCTTTTCACGTCTATGCTCGTTTTGTATCCTATCTCCAAGAGTAAAGACACTCATCCACATAAGCATCCTCATCTCTGTAACACTTAACTTAATATTATGCTTCTCTTTAAATAGCCAACATTATACGCCATAAAGCATTGCAACTCTCACCACCATCTTATAGAATTTTCCCTTAAATTTGAGGGGGTTTTTTCTATCAACTTTTCTATCACTCAACAAGCCCGATGCATTCCTCCACTTTAACCATCCAACTTGAATTCTACTAATAATATCCCCATCTATTTCAACATCACTCTAAACAATAGATCCAAGATATCTAAAACATGTACTCTTATTAATGACTTGATAACCCAAAGTTACGATCCTCCTAGTAGATCTATTACTAAAATTAAACCCCATCAATTCGATTTTAGATCTACTCAAACGAAAACCTTTAGAATTTAAGGTGGAAATCCATAATTCAAGTTTTTACCTTCAACTCCCTCTCTCGTCTTATCAACAAGAATAATATTATCAACAAAAAAGCATACACTAGGGTTCAACCTGTTGCAAATGTCTAGTAAGAACATCCATGACTAAAGTAAAAAAGATATGAGCTTAAGGCTGATCCTTGATGTAATCTAATGGAAATAGGAAAATACTTGGTCAAATCACCTTGTGTTTGAACACAAGTAACAGATCCTGCATACACATCCTTAATAACTTGAATATAAGCATTATTAACCCCTTCCTTTTCTAGAACTCTCCATAACACTTCTCTTGGAACTTTATCATATGCTTTCTCTAAATCAATAAATATCACGTGTAGATCCTCCTCATTCTCTCTATACTTCTCCATCAAACCTCTAAAAAAATGTATAGCTTCCACAGTAGACCTACCCGGCATGAATCCAAATTGATTTTGAGAAACATTAGTATCACATCATAACCTATGGTTCATAAAACTCTTCCATAGTTTTAAAGTATGACACATTTACTTAATTCCTTTATAATTCACACAATCTTGTGCATCACCTTTATTCTTAAAAATATGAATCAACACAATCATTCTCCACTCATCTGGCATCTTTTTAGTCTTCAAAATAATATTAAAAAACTTAGTAAGCTAAGAAATTCATTCATCTCCTATCTATTAGAATATCATTAGGTCCAACAGTTTTTTCACACTTCATTTTCTTTAAAGCCTCAAAACCTTCGGTTTTACTGATACGCCTATAAAAACAAAAATCTTTATTTTCATTTAGGGTGCTAAGATCGCTAAAGCCAATCATATTCTCACAAGCTTCATTGAAAAGTTTAGCAAAATATCTCATCCACCTTTGTTGAATATCCTTTCTAATAAAAGTATTTTTTTTTATCTTCATCTTTAATGCACTTCACATGAACTAAATCCATACAACTCCTTGATACAACAACAACAACATCAAGCCTTTGTCCCACTACGTGGGGTCGGCTACATGAATCCTTTTTCGTCATTGTGTCTTGTTAAAAGTCAAATTCTCATTTAAATCTAATAAAGAAAAATCATTTATAATATTTTCTAACCAAATCTTTTTAGGTTTACCTCTACCTTTCTTAATATAAGTCAAATCTAATACCTCAACTTTCCTAACCGGGTCATCGGAAGGCCTCCATTTAATGTGACCAAGCCATGTAAGGCGACTCTCTCTAATCTTATCTTCCATTGGAGCTACTCCAACCTTTTCACATATATGCTCATTTCGTATCCTATCTCTAAGGGTAAAGCATCCTCATCTCTGCAACACTTAACTTAATATTATGCTTCTCTTTTAATGGTCAACATTCGACACTATAAACACTGTCATTGTTAGGTCCCAAGTCCTGGATGAGAAAAGTGAAGAGCTGCGTTAAGTAATCGACAGCCAGCGTAAAACTTGTCGAATAATCATGACATAACAACTCCTTGATATCATTGAAAAATTAAATCTTTTTTTTTTCCTTTTCTTTCTACATTCCATCAATTAAACACTTCAATTCATCCACATGCACCTACCTTTCAAGTTTTTCCTCTAGCTCTACATGCCAATTATGCAGGTACTTTCCATAAACATGCAAACAGGTTCAATAACCAGAAATGGGAATTACTGCCCTGACAAAAAGAATACAGCACTACCCTAATTGATGGAAATTAAATAAAAGTGAATGATAATCAAAATTCTTCACATTAATTAAACAAAATTTTGATCCGCAGTAAGACTCAATTTGGAATAATATTGACAACAACAATTAGTGCGCGACAACAAAAGCCAAAGATTTCATACCAGACGAACAGTCTCTGGGAGAGAAAGCCACTGGGAATATAGCTGCTCCGCAACACAAGGGTTTTCCTTCAAGGCCAGGGGAGAAACCTCCGCCAGTTGAAGCAGCTCAGGGTCCAAAGAAGCACCGTCCTTTGATAACTCCACATCCATCCCAACCATTAACTAAATCTCTCATGTAACAATTATCGCAGTAAACCGTCAGGCAGACACCAAAATTCCGATTCAACGCCGGCGCGCACAAACCCTAGTTTCGCAAAACTACAAATCTGACCCCATTCCTACCAGAATCCATGCAAAGCTCAACCGACGCACCTGCTAAACAACCACGGGTCATATCCTTGCTCACGATGCCAGAATCCTCCAGGGCTGAGCACAACGCGATAAAAATCCAAATCCCCGCTATCGAAAGATAGAACCGGCCGTTTGAGAGGTAGGAAGCTATAAACAGCGGAAACTCGGATCAAGGCGACGATGGGCAACAATTGCCGGGGAAGTCAGACGATGGGCAACAATTAGGGAGAAAAGTCCCGATTTTTAGAAAAGAAGGCTAGGCACCAATCAAGATACGGGAGGGTTTGAGCCAACTTCACGAACAGTCCGCGTTCCTGATTCATGCAAGCACCTGTCACGGTGCCCAACCATATATGGATGTGTTAAGGTCGTTGATCTTACTATGGATTTAGGTTTTTGATACTTCAAGATATTAGGTCAAGCTCATTCCTATTCGAGCCAAGCCTAATTGATGAAGAGTTTAATGCAAGTCTAGCTAACTCTTTTACATCTATCTTAATTTGGTTTTTACCCAAAAAAAAAAAATCATTTTTCACTTTTAATTAAATTTAGTGAGGCTAAATGATTAAATAATACCCTTCACAAGATCATATATTTGGGAGATGGTGTTCGGAGGAATTTCTAATGCAGTGCTTTAATTATCCTATTTTTTTCATAATTTTTAGGCATTGGTCAAAATTTTAAGAAATTGATAATTGTCGAAATAAGTGGGGTTTTAGATCCAATAAGTGATGTTTTAGAACTAATGGGTATCCGTTTTGCAAATCGATTTTACCAAAAAAGTTTAGCTAAAATGAGATATTTTATGGATATTTTTCTATAATTTTTTGAATCCCTATATGAATTTTATTCTGAAAATTTATTATAATAATATTATTATATATTATTTAATAAAAAAAAATATAAAGCCATAATGGTTTTATTAAATGCCATTTCATTTAATGGTTTGTTTTTCGCCAAATAGGGAATGCTTAAGGAATTTAGGGAAGAAAGAGATGAGAGAGAAAATTACAGTTTATTTTTGGGCGATCGAGTCATTTTCATTCATCGGTCCAATTGAGAAAACTATTTGTTTCGACGTAAATCACATTACGTCTATCTTAATTTTTAAAAATACAAAGTTTTTATCTAATTTTTAGATCAAATTATTATTATTTTATAGCAAAAAATATAGATAACTTTGCATTAGTTAAACTTTCACTCTTTAATTTTTTATATCTTATAGATATTACGATTATACACATTTTTTAATATTTCTGAAAATTTTAAAACATGGGTTTTGAAATTTGTGGAGTTTTTTTAATAAAAAATTATTTGAATTCTTAAAAAGTGTTGTAGTGCGATAAAAAGTCTTAAAATATTATTTTACACAATCCTTAATATTTTGATTATTTTTTGAAAATATGCATTTTTGCATAGTAAGATTTTCTATAGAAAACTGCGTAATTTTGACATTTGTTCAATTACTCTTTAACTACTGTAATGTGAATATATATGTGCATATAAGATTTAATTTTATTTAATGGGAGCTATAAGGGGTAAGAATACACTAAAATTATGTTTGTGTCTGAAAACAGCTAACAGCTATAAGGGATCATAATCCTTTAAGATTATACTTAGGACAAGAATGTGTTATATCTTCTAGTCTTATAAGCATAAAAGAGAGTCATAACTGGCTAAAATCCTTTGAGATTCTGTCTGGGTTTGAAAATGTGATATAAACTGTTTTATGATATGCATTACAATTTACTTATATGCTTAGTATTATTATTTAAATAATTTGATAATTGATATGCTCTTATTATATTTCTCAGCATATTGAGTTATTAGATTGTATTTATCTACTTTTAAAATATGAGTTATTAGAATACATTTAACTGCTTTTAAATATTCAATAAAATTTAATAAAGACATTTAAATTTAGATTGATTTGTGTGGTCTGCTGAGTTAGTGTATTAGTACCGTTGTGTATTATTGTTTATAGATTTTACTACTATTACATGTGAATTTTACTGTTTATGTACTGATTCAATAATCATATTGATATAACTGCTATGATTTCACTGTTGACATGCACATTATTCATTTATTGTGATTTGAATTCATTTATAGGATTTGGTGACATGTTGGGCTTTTTAGCTCATTATATGTGGTTAAATAAGTTCAAGTCAAGGCAAGGGAGCAGGAGTGTGAGGTTGATCAGGATTCTTCAAGTTCTATTTCTTTTAGTTATTATGTAGTACTCAAGACAGAATAATTGTGATATAATTATGTAGATCATGATTATATATATATATATATATATGAATACATATGTGTACATTGATATTTTGAATTAAAGAAATTGTTTTTTTATTTATTACTAATAGATGATATTAGATAACTCTAGTTATTGTTTACTAATAGATAAGAATAATTCTTCTAATTTAGATTATAGGACATCACATCAGTGGTCGAGCAGTAATCCAACGGCGGTTGGAAATGGTTCACCGACGATGGTGCTAGAGCTCTTGAGGCCTCAAAGTTGTCTCTAATCTCCAACCGAAGGTCTCCCATCATGTAGAGAGCGAGGGTGCGTCTATTTATAGATTTCCATGAGTGGCACACCATAGAGAATTTTTTCAAGTGTTTAAGTGCCTTAATGGTGTTGGAATTTAGCGATATTGGGCTCATTGGATTCGCCTCGTCGAACTGCACAATTTGACTATAAGCATGTCATATTTGGATATAGTTTTGTCATCCAATTAATATTTTATGCATTGGACTTTTTATTTCGAGCCATTTGGGCTCGAATTAGACTGGTTTTGGTGTTATTGAGTTTGTCTCTTCAATATGTTCAGTTTCACCATAAATTGGCTGAAATCAAAGTTTGGATGTTCCCAAATTTAATTTTGGAACTTTACAGCTTTGATATGCCTCGAGATTCATGTCCAATCAAGACTATTTTTGATAACATATCAATAGTGAATAATAACAATGAAATGAATATCAATAACCAAGTGGATATATGAACAATTAATTAAGAATTTCATAGAGGAATATGTGAAAAAAAAAAAGACATAATAAAATCATTAACGCACTTCAAAGTTCATGATGCTGAAAACATAATAAATGGCAAATATATAATACTAAAATTGCATATTTTCATTCATAAACAAATATTTCAAAAGAGAGCAAACCATTTAGAATTTAACTGCAAAATGCAAAAATGCATACATGAACAAAATGTTATTATGTTATTAATGTTGTTATTAATACTATATTTCTATCTAAACACTATTAATCATTATGTGCAATACATCTCTCATGTTTGGAAAAGCATATTTGCTATTGTAAATTAGTTGGAACGAAAAAATATCAGAATATTCTGATATAATTTATATTAAATAAATTTAAAATTTTATTAAATTTTACCTAAGATTAATACAATACAAATATTTTATATTTAGTGCTTTAATTGAAATCAAGTCAAAGCTAACTTCTTGATTCTTAGGTCAAATATTGCTTTCTTCAAGAATGCATGGTTAGATCTTTTCGCTTGAGGATTTGAAAGAAAATTTTGAATTTTCTTGGTAAGATATGATTTCAGTTTGTGATGTCCGAATGCATTCAGAGACTAATTCGGACGTGTCATATCATCCGATGCACTATGACGCATCTGAATTGGCATCCGAATGTGTCCATACACCGCACGTAATAATTTTTGCAATTTGTGACCATTTTGTTGATTGATGTGAAATCAGTGATAGTTCTTATATTGATTTGTGTAATCTTTTTTGTCAGTTAAATGCCCTCTTACTGTATGAAATAGATTAATGATTCATTTGAAACAGCTTTCTTACTACTTTCTAATATAACTTTTTAGCACAATCCTTTTTTATTCAAAATTTTTTATACTTAAAAACTATTTTAAAAAATAATAAAAAAATTATCCCAAATGAAAACTATGTGAAGCTTCTATTTCACAAATAATGATATAAAGCCCCATTTAGCTTACTCCCTAGTTTGGCTGATCAATTCAGTTCATTCTTACATTCCCAGCAACTTCCAATATATTTAGAACAGTGAATAAAAATTCTCTATTATTATTGTTAAAAATAATTTTGCACCAAAAAAAAAAAAAATCTAAAAACCAGTACAAAAACATGGCCAAATAGAATTGAAATTGTTATCTTCCGAGCAAAGCATCCAGGTGCTTTCAAGGAAAAAAAAATTAGAAGAAATAGCAACAAGACTAAGCTTCGTTTGATCAGCTTTTTTATTGCTTCTTAAAACAGTTTTTTATTAAAAAAATTTAAATTTTTATAATAAAAAACTATTTTAAGAAACAGTAAAAGAACCGTTCCAAACAAAATCTAATTTTTTGCTACCATTTTCCTAGCTTCACAGCTGCAAAGACTGCCTATTAGTCTCCCCGCAAATAGCAATAAGAATGATAACAAATCTGAAATAGGAAGTGAATTTAGAAGGTTCTATATGTAATGAACATTTCTCACATACAATTGTCTATCCGAGATGACCAGAAGCCCTCTCCTTATTTGGAGCTCTGGCACAATAGGATCACCACCACATAACTAAACAAGAATAGTCCCTTCTTTCCATCTTCCTTATGTTTATCAATGTGAAAGTTGGTAAAGGGAAAAATATTGAATTGCTTTTGAACCCGCACTTCCAGGAATCAAAGCCTTCAGTTGGTCAAAGCCAAACACGATTAAGGTTTCGTTTGGGAAGACTTTCTTGTTGCTTCTTAAAGCAGCTTTCTAGTATAAAAATTAAAATTTTTATATTAAAAAGCTGCTTTAAAAAGTAACAAGAAAGCCGTCCCAAACGAAGCCTAAGTGAGGTGAAATCCATACAGTTCTAGTTGTGCTGGGAGCAGGCTGATGAAAGCCATTTGACCAGCAAGAAAAAAATGGTTTCCCAGAGGAAAAACCTTGAATCAGTTACTTCCTCTTATCTGCACTAACAGAGAGGAGCTCAAAGTTTCTGACAGGATTTTCAGCACGGGAACTTCTTGTAAATGCAGTTCGAGAGAGCAAGGAAGACGCCGCAGCTGCACCGGGCTGAGCAATCCTCGGTGCTACGGCGGGGCGGCTGCTGCTGCTGCTAGAGACCATTCTGCTTGCACGACTTGTGAGCTGCTCACTGGGCTCAGCAGAGCTTTGCCGACTGCTTGAGATTACAGCCCTCTTGGAGGTGCTACCATGTCGAGAAGAGGGTGCTCTAGCTTTATCGGAATCCACAACCTTAAAAGCAGAACAAGAACATGAAAAATTATTAGGGAAGAGAAATCTATATGTAAAAAAAAAAAAACTAAAATCATTCAAAACAAGTCCATAATGATCGGCAGAATATCATTAATATAATCATCAAATCAAATGTGGCTTTAATCTTGCACCAGTTACATATTAATTTAGTCCAAGATTTTTTCAAGTATTCAATTTAATCCCTCAACCAGTTTGAATCAATTTGATCCTACCGTTAACTATATCATTTCTTTGGACCAAAATGGGAGAGAAGCTTTCCATGAGAGCATGAGCATTTTGAACTTTGTGGGATCAACCTCTTAATGGTAGCTCAAATTAATATAATTAACTATAAAAGTTCACTCATGAAAAGGTTACCTCCATCATGAAAAAATTGATAGTAAGACCGAACTGGTTCATATAAGCATCAATGAAGTTTACTCTACCTATTTACAGGATGTGTTCAAGTTTTCTTTTTAGCAATTAATATAAACATCATTTAGAGCATTCAACCCATGATGTACAATAAGTTTGACCACTATGTCTTACTTGAAAATCATTCAAGTGATTTCAACTATCTGAGATGTATAAAAGGGCCTAGCATAACAATTATTCATATGAAAGCATTATCCTTCGAGTGTACTCATGAATTTATATTTTAAGTTCATTGCTCAAATTATGTTTGATTGTACGTATGTTGCAGATCTAGTTATGAGTGTCACGAGATAGAATCTCTCATAAGTATGTGACTTGTATTTTACTCAAGTGGGCCCCATAGGAAGCCCCTTTTCTATCTATAAATAGAAGCTTGCCCTTATTCATTTGTTAGTCCATGTTAGATTCACTAAGTAGACTTTAAGGACTATGAGTATTAAGAAGAGTTATTAGTAATATAGTCAAGAAGTTTCCCGACAAGCAAGCTTTCAGGTTTATCATACGTTCCCTATTAGTGCGATCTCTGATTTAACCAAATGTTATTTTAATTTTTAATTTATGTTTAGATGTTCTTTTAATATTGTCCTATTTAAATTATTGTCAATGTAAATTTTTACAACCTCTTAGCATCTCCCCAGCATAGGAATGTCTTCGAGAGTGGCTGGCCACCATGCTTAAAAAAGCATGCATAGTCAGTGTCGTGAGACACCACGCCTGGGGCCTTCTATCCCACAACAATTAAAAAAATACGCATAGGTTTTCATATACCTATTTTGAACCTGTGATATTTTCCCACCATATCAAAAAGGATACACACAAGTAATATTTGAATTTTTTCCACCGGGTTAAAAAAAGCGAGCATGAGGTTTACACATTATGTTGCGTGTGTCACCTATGATCTTCCCTGGCCGCCCTAAGAAAAACGTGCACGAGTTCTGCTCGTCGCACCAAATGTGTCGCATTCAGTATTTTTAGATTTTTTTACAATTGCATTTTTTTAAGCTGTGCATGCGAGTGGAGTTGATAATGAATGGGACGAGGCAACGAGATTTGCGTGGCAAATACACACAATAATAATGCAATGTGCTTATTTTTTGTTTAACTTCTGTTAGAAAACTGATGTTATACTATAATAAATTGTAGATAACCAAGAAGCATCTATTTAATCAGGATCTTTAACAAACTTTGTAGCATTGCGCCTTGAAATTATTTAAGAACCGGTTGAACAATTTCTCAGATGATTAAAATGCTTCCATTTCAATTAGGCACCTCAGGAGATTTCAACTAAGATATAACCTACTGAATATGCGCACATTTCCAGCCGTTTCACAATTTCACATGCAAACCAGATTTACCGGAGAGGCCTTTTCTGAATCAGTTGCTAGAAATTATCAAAAGATAAAGAAAATTTGTGGACAGGCTCACTAGAAATGATTGCAGGACAATTCATGAGTAATAACCAGTAAGCTCCACTTTTTTAAATCAAATATCTTTTGGATCATAAATATGTTTTGGCTTGGCACTATAGTAAACAGGGACGAACTTAAAAAAAACACACATGAAATCAAAATAACTTGCCTCCTTGGATGACGTATCCTCTAAGGCTTTGTGCTTGGAATGGTCTCCATGATGACCAGCACCAGAACCACCCCTCCGAGTCAATGCTTCAACTGCACCTGAGAATCTATCACGAATCTCCTGTCCCACTGAAGAACGAAGCACGTAAATAGACTAAAGCCAGCTGCACTAATGAAGCGAACTGAGAGAAAAAAAGGAGGTGGTGAGTGTGGGTGGGAGAGAAAGAGAAGAAAACCTGAAGTCCTTTCGGTTCTTTCCACTGAAGGTCCAATAGCTCCACCTGCTCTTCCCCCAGGCTGCAGGAGGAAGACAAAGTCACAAAACAATAGCCAACTGGTCCGAGAAAGAATTAAAACACAATGGAGCACAAACATATATAAAGCCATCATACCTTTGCCCTGACATTAGCACCGATTTGAGGATACTTCAATACAGTCCAGTCAAAAACATAATCAAACTGATAACCTGCAGTACAATGTCAGATAAAATCTTAAGAGAAGTGAACATTAGGGGCTATAAATGAAATAATTTTCTATACAGCTTTATACAACTGCAAGTAACAGAAAGTGCTACCTTCTCTAATAAAAAGATCACGGAAAAGTCTCTTCAAGTAAGAGTAATCTGGTTTATCTTCAAATCTCAACGAACGGCAAAAGTGGAAATAAGACAAAAATTCAGGTGGATGTGACTTGCACAATACCTGATTTTAAAGATAAAGGGTGTCAATTACCTCATGTACCATCTACTAATTAATTTAAAGTCAGAACAAAGAGAAATTATTCTGTGCGGACACCGGACGGGAGAACCGTCCGGTTTACACTTAGGTACCGTACCGCTCAGTACCAAGCTCGGTACCGAATGTGATGCATTTTCATTAGAGTCTGAACTCCGCACAGAATAACTTTTCCAGAACAAATAAGGAAAACCAATTTAAAAGAAGCATGCACCCATTACCTCCACAGGAGTAAGCATTTTCTTTTCACTAATTTTATCATACTTCTGCTTTTTAGTACCAGCTTTCAATCCCTGCCAAGGAAGGCTGGGGAAGATAATATTAGAAATCGAACTTCAAGGTAAAAAAAATAATCAGGTAAATATCACTAAAAATAAGAAACCGAGATGCTTCTATCCAAGTCTAACCTTCCTCTTAAAAAGTACATGAGTACATAACCAAGAGATTCCAAATCATCCCTCCTGCTTTGCTCTGTACATAAATCATGGCACTTAAGAAAGGAAATAAATGTTTAAAAGTATAAGAACAGAAGCATTACAATCATCTACTATGAACACTAACCAACTCCAAGATGAGTGTTAACGCTTGCGTACCGAGCTGTTCCAGTCAGATTTTTGTTCTCTCTGTTATAAAGGAATGAAAAATATCTTATCAATATACTGGAGCAAATATATGATTCACGATGAGCTTCTCAGAAAAGTTGTGCGGACAAGCCTAATGAAGGAAACGAGCATGATTACACAAATCCATTTATTGCATAAACTGAATTAAGATGTATTATTTAATTATTTGAAATCATCAAAACGTGCTTAAGTTGGTTAATCATGTTAATTATGTGCTAATTAAGTTATTATTAAAAATTTATGTTATAGAGTAAAAATTAGATATTAACTATTATCATCATTTAATATGGCACATTGTTTAGTCAAAATCATATACAACCTTTATATATCATTTTACATATTTTTGAAGTAATTGCAACATCAAAGAAATTATAAAATTATTATCATCCTCTTTATTTATATGATTTTGGGCGTCACTGAAAATGCTATACCAAAGTAATACATCTTCAAAAATATATCATGTGGCTTATAGTCTGTGGCTAATTAAATTCATGAGATGAGTACATTGGGAGAAAATCTCATTGAGCTCAAGTCTTGATGGGCAAAACCCATCGAATGAGATTGTAGACAACTAATCGAGGTCAAACACCTAAAATGATCTAGCTGAAGGGTAAATTCGACCACATGAAATCAGCCAATTAAATGGTGAATTTGGCCACCTAAAGTCGACCACCTGAAGGGAGAATTCAGCTGCTTGAAGTTGGCCACTTGAAAGTAAAAATTCGACCAATTTAAGTCAGCAACGACTAATTTTTATAATCTTCAGGAGACTTTTATTAGTATATTTTTATCATTTTAAGATTATTTTGGGGAGATTTTTTACATGCCTTGAATCCGTATAGAGGCAATAAATATGAGATGATTTGATGAGTTTTTGAGCTAATGAGAAAAATCACTTCAAAAAGTTTAAAGGTTTTTTATTTTTTTAGAAGAAAAATCACCAAGAAAATGAAGTGTTCATCTAAGTAATATTCTTGCGGCTTCCACCAGTAATACCATCTCGTTAATCTTTTTAGGACTTCTGCTTGGTTTTTAATTTGTATTTATCATGTAATTTCCATTTGTATTTCAGGTTGTCATTGTCCTTCAAAGTTTAGGAAAGCTTTGGCTTTGGAAATTTATTGAACTCATGAGAGGGGGTTAAAGTTTGGGGATAAACTTTGTGTGAAATTTATAGTAGCATAACTAGATTGCTATTTAACTAATAAACAAGATCTTGCAAGACCTTGGCAGTAGTAGCAAGAACACATTATAAGACTACGTAGCCCCAGGTACGTATGAAGCTGAAGCAGACACTAGAAGGTAATGAAAAAACTAACAAAAGCTCACAAGAATCATTTACAATGATAAACAACTTCCAGATTGCTTTCCACAAAGATTTTTTAGCAATTGGCAAGGCTTCTATGTTCTAAATTGCTGTTTGATCCTCCCTAATCCTCAAGCTGTTAGAATGAATCCTTCCCACTTCAAATAAGCTGCAGGCCATCAGGATTGACGAACCAAAGTCCAGAGCACTGCAGTGCTTCAAGTTTTTCAGGCCTAAAAGTAGCTGAAATGATTTAAGTGTATAGTTACTATAGTGCCTTGTTCGATCTCTTCCCCTTCATTTGCTCCTTGGCCAAAGAGAAATGGCCAAAGCTAATACTGGCTGGACATCCACAGGAATTTCACTGCTTGAATATTAAGCTTCTTGCACCCCAAATGTCTTCTCCTTGCTCCAACAAAGTCTTGGGATTCCCGATTAAATAACATTTGAATTGAGCTCTTTCCCTTCCCATAAGCTTGCAGGAATTCATTCAGAATTGAAAAAAAAAAAACGCAAGGCAGTTATCATGGGATTTTTTTTCTTCTGAGGAACGCAACAGCCAACTGCAGCTTGCAGCAGGAATTGAGGTTGCAGTCACCTCGGACAGCAGGTACAGACACTAATTTCACTTCCAGCCACTAGAATTCTGTAGGTGACGCTGAGTGCAGCCACCAGGAGACGAATTCTGAGTGCCAAAATCAATTTTAGCAAAGCCTTGGACTCCAATATAATCACCACTCATATGAAATAAGTTTTCCCGGCGTTTTTTTTAATTTAATTTTATTTTTATTTTTATTTTTATTTTTTTTTCTGCTATAAGAACAATATAGGTGCTGAATGTTGGCCATTAAAAGAGAAGCATAATACTAAGTGTGGCAGAGATGAGGAGGCTCAGGTGGATGAGTGGATTTACCCTTTAGAAATAGGATACGAAATGAGCATATACGTGAAAAGGTTGGAGTAGCTCCAGTAGAAGATAAGATTAGAGAGAGTCGCCTTAAATGGTTTGGTCACATAAAATGGCAGCCTTCCAATGACCCGGTTAGGAGAGTAGAGGTATTAGATTTGACTTATGTTAAGAAATGTAGAGGTATATCTAAAAAGACTTGGTTAAAAAATATTAGGAATGACCTTTCTTTATTAGAATTAAACGAGAATTTGACCTTTAATAGGACACAAGGGAGAAAAAGGATTCATGTAGCCGACCCCATGTAGTGGGATAAAGGCTTGATGTTGTTGTTGTCTGCTATAAGAACAATATAGACAGCCACTTAATGATATCGGGACAACCAGGATAGATGAGGAGGAAAAACAGAAGCTTTGATGATCGCTTGAAGTGAAATCCCAAACTCCACCATGATCTCCTCCCCTTCTCATCTCTCCAAACCTGGAGAATCTACCTCAAAATAGGGAACTGCTTCCCACAAACTCAGATAACCTGAAATTAACTTTTCCAAAAACTCTCCCTCTCAAATATAAGGCTTGGGCATTTATAAACAAACATCTATTAACATATAATCACCTTAACTAAACTACCCAATCTAATGAAATGAGGAAAAAAGAGTCTTACATTTAATTTACAATTTATAAAAGAACCACCCCCCCTTAATACTATGTCAAGACTTTATCCACTCCATAAAAAGGGGATCTTGCTGTGGTAAGATCAGATCATCAGAATAGTGAAAATCCTAGGCGGCTGGACATCTAAGCATGAATTTAGGGGAAGTGCCAACTCACGTTAAAATTTGTCACAATTGTTCTATAGCTTAGTTTATTTACTTACTCTTTCTTATTTATTTCCTTATATAATCATTTAAGCTTGCATGATAAATTTGGTGAACATAGATTGTTTTTTGTGCTATTGTATGGAGTTTAATTAATGTTGTGATTAAAATTTAAATTGCTCTCACTTAGCGCATAATCTTTATCATCATCATAATACCGTATTAGTTTAAGATGTTAAAGTTGATAACTAGTGTAACTTGCTAATCAATTCACATTTGAGCTTAATAATAATAAAATCACTAACTTACTTTGATCATTATTGTACACAATAAGTTTAGTTGTAAGGTGTCTTTAACAGGATTGAATTAATAGATTACTAGCGTGCATAGTATTAAATATATCAGTTTCATAAATTACATTATGACAAATTATTTGTACACCCTTTATAGTAGTTTATACAAATTGTGTATTTATCAATTTCTACATTTGTACATCTAATTGTGTATTTTATAAGTGTTATACAATTTTATTCCAGTATTTTTACTAATGCAATTATTTATTTTATTCAACACTTATTTTAACTTATTAAAAAAATATTTTCAAATGTTTTTGAATCTTAACAGGACACAATGGAGAAAAAAGATTCATGTAGCCAACCCCACGTAGTGGGATAAAGGCTTGATATTGTTGTTGTAAAAAAATATTTTCAAATGTACCAACTCAAATCCCCCCTTAATGTGCCATTAGACTCTCAGCCCTTAAAATTACAAATCATAAATGCAACCTTTATTTCATGCAAATTATTTCCCAAGCTATTTTCTTCAATGATATAATTTTCTAGTAATTTCAATGGATGTCTAAGAAATAAGAATTGTAATCCTAAAAAATACATATAATAAAATACATCATTTTAAATATCATTTATAAGAATATTCATAACCAATGCAAAAAGATTTAGATTTAATATTAATCCTTGATATAAACCTGTCAAGATTGGAAACTCGATCAGTCCAGGCTACTTTTAGTATAGTCAATGCACTATTAAATATATAATAACTTCACCATACCTTGCATGCATTTTTATCTTATGTAAGCTAAATCAAATTCCATGGTACTTTATTATATGCCTTCAAAAAGATTAACAAAATCATATACAAATTCTTTCTTTGTTCTCTATGCTTTTTAATAAACTATTTTGGTACAAAAATCATGTCCATAATATATTTTCTATCATAAAATAAACTGAATCTCCAAAATCAATGCAAATTTTTTTAAGTCTATATTCCATTATGCTCTTCCATAATTTTATTGTAATATTAATCATCTCCTTTATTCTTGAATATTACTACCAAAATATTTATCCAATTATTCGGCAACCTCCTAGCTGATGGAAATCTTAGGGATTACATTAATTGAAAGCCTAAACCTTACGTACTACAATGAGCAAATTTGGTCTAATGTTTTATTTTTATTTTGATCTTTTCTGTTTTTTCTATTTTATGATTTTATTTTAACATAACTGCTGACTAAAAGAATGAAATATTTACTTGATTAAAAGTCAAATTTTAATCTAAATTTGAAATTGAGCATAGAATTATATCTGCATCTCAGCTTCCAACAGTAATTAAATCTATTCCTAAAGGAGAAATTGAATCAATCATGAAAAATGCAATTGAAGAATGACCGAGCAATTTGATAGTGCAAATCATGATGATATTGTCAATGAAAATTATCCCCAAGTTGAATGACTAAATATTTTCTTTGATTTTTGGCTTAGTGATATAATATCATAAAAAGAAGCATATTGAGAAATATAAGTTACATCAATACAACAATAAATTTATTTGCCAATGAATGCCTTAAAATAAACCTAAAACATAAAACTCTTATATTATGGTCAATAAACATTTAAATCGTGTATGTTAGTTTTCTTTAAAAAGGATATCCATCCATATTTGTGATTATTATGCATCTATTTTCATTCGCATCTTACATTCTACTAAGGGGTTGTTTGCAACAGGATTTATGCAGGATTTTAAATTCTGCCAAATGTGATTTGAGCGCCTAGTAAATCACACGACGAAATAAACTCTTTGTTTCCCTATTTTTGTTGTAAATCCCGGTTTTACTAAATCCTTTGGTTTGGCGAATTTACGGGATTTGGCTGAAGAAGAAAGCGAAAAGGATAAAGATAGCAGCAAGCGAGCTCCTATCATGACTTCTGATCCGATGTTGTAGAAGGATGCAAAGAAGCTTCTTTAGCGACTCTTTCAACACACTATCTCACACAGTTTTCAAGCTTCATGTGAAGCACACGAGATCAAAGCAGTCACGAAGAAATGGCGATGAGGAAAAACAACAATAATGAAGAAATTGAGAAGATGAAAGAAAACCCTATATTAATTAAATAACTAGTAATTAAAAATTAAAATAAATAGTTTAATTAATATAATTTGAAAAAGGAATAATTATGATATAACATTATAAATAATAATTAAATAATTAATAAGTAGTAGAATATTTAAATGATTAATGAGATAATTAATAATATAATTAATAATTAAATAATACTTTAAAATTTAATTAAATCATTAGTAAGAGCATTAATTAAATAATTAGTTATTTCAAAAAATAATTAACTAATTAATTAGATAATTATTAATATAATTAGATATCAATTACTTATTAAATTAAAACAAAAATAAGTAATTTAATAAATAGTACTATAATTAGTAATTAAACTATTTAATAATTAAGCTAATTTCTAATTAAATTATTTATCATTATGACTTATTAACCATAATTAAAATTGAAATTAATAAGAAACTCTTACTTAACACGCAATTAAATTCATGACACATCAAATTTAATTTTTAAATAAATCAACCACCTTAAATCATGAATTACATTGACAAATAGTTTCATAAGATTTAATAGAATGTAAAAACTATATTGCCAAACATATTTCAAGATTTAACATACCAGGATTTACCAAATCCTAATTTTGCCAAACAGCTCCTAAGAATTAGTTATATATTTGATCAATATTTCTTAGAATTTAGTATTTTAGCTCTTTGATTATTTATTTTATTAAATACTCATCACTAATATGATTTTCCTAAATTGCATTAAGATATTTATGGATCATTAACTATTAATTACAACAATTCTAATTTTTTTGCTAATGTAAATAAGAAGTTTAAACTAGATAATATGGTGATAGTGCATTTAAATTCAAAAATATTTTGTTGTTGAACCTTTAAGTTAAATGTAAGAAAGGCATGACCATTTAAAATTTACAATGCGTTGAAACTAACACACATAATTGAAGCCTTAATATAACAAATTTAACCTTATTTCATGAGTTGGATGTCACTTCCTCAAATGCATCTACACTTTACTAGCCAAATTTATATAACTTGTTCATGAACTACTTCTAGATGTTGAAATTATGTCCAATACAGATAGTGAATTCCAAAGCTATTTTGAACACAAGCGTAACAAACTTGTTTGTATGACTAATTGATTACTTTGCATAAAGCACAAATTTATGCTCTAAATCAAATGCTAAATTTTTTGAACCCAAATTTTACCAAGCTGGACATATTTGAAAGAGATATGAGAGCTTACACTAGTTAAAAATGCAAATCTTACATGCTTTGACGAGAAAATTAGCAAATTTGTTACCTGTTTTATATTTATTTTTTAATATTGTATTTCCAAGTTTGTAAATTTATTTTAATATGCATGCGATGATGTGACCTACAAGAACGAGATTTGTTCTCTTGATGAAGCTCCTAGTCTAGTTTGGCTTACGTGGATTGTTAAGGCATGGGCTACTTTGATTTTATGTTTTGATGGATGAAGCATGTATAACTATCAATTGCAATTTATCTCACCTGTTTCACAGTTCTGTGATTACTATTGCTACCAGGAGTTGCGCAGATTTAAGCAGATCTGTATCATTCAAATTAGCCCACATTTAAATGCCACATGTTTATAGTTTGTGTAGCTTCTGATTTTTTCATATTTATGAGTTTACATTTAAAAAAACAATTTTTTGTATAATTAGTTGTCTTTGATCTATGCATCCTTATATTTATTTATGTAAACAACATTCATTGCTTCATCCAAATTGTATTAGGAATTCCAGGCCATCAAACTTCCTGAATCATTAGCATTTTAAGAGATTTTTCTAGTTTAAGCCTAACAGGAAACTCAATTCAAATTAAAATATCTAACAATTTGTCTATCCATTTTCTCCTTAATACTTCAGCATTAATTGTATCTCTCATTAGCAAATCTTTTACTATCTATTGGACAGACCCAAACCAATAAATTTATTTCAAATACATTTTCACATTAACTGTTACTCCTATAGGCCCTCTAAAAATAAACATTTCTTAATTTATCATGCACAGCTTGCAACAAATTCATTTTAGCGCTCATATTATTGCCACCCAAATTGACTAGCAAAGACTTCTTGTTTAAGTCAATAAAACATTGCTATTTTAATCATAATTTTATCAAATTTACCTATAAGTCTCCAAGTACTTATCCCTTTCAATTGATCAGGATTAACTCTAAAAGTTCTATCTCTATATGTATCCTTAATACTCTTTGTAATAAATCTAAGCTAATTAAACTTGTCACACTAAAACATTATTTGATCTTCTAAGCTCATTATTATCCATTTCATACCCACTGAAAATAAAAATCTTATAAATGATCTTCATTGCAAGGAAATGTATGAAGACTTGACTAAAAGTTGTGAAAAAACATGACAACACAACAGTAAACATCAAATGCAATGCTCAATAAAAATGAATAAAATTTAGTGGTAACTGGTAAGGCTAATGATCATGATGTAATAAAGTATTCTAAATGCAACAAAAATATAGAAATAATACAAGTTTCACCTGTACGGAATATGCTTATGAGTCTGCAGATCTCTATATTTCTTTGCAAGACCATAATCAATAATATAAACCTACGAAAAGATTATACAAAAAAAAAAATTTAATAAACGAGAATTAAATTTGGTTGAACTGCAATGCAATCAGCTGCTACCATAGAACAAACATTAAACATAATAGGTAAGGCATTCCATGAATCTAAATGCATATCATAGAAATTATGGAATCTTGCAAATCAAAAACCATGAAGTGAAAAGCACCCAATCCAGCATGTAGTTGTCATAGAAAAATATTGCCAACAAATAATATCTAGTAATCACATGCAAAAACTAAAATGATAATTTCTAGCTGAATCCCTAGAGTAAAAGAGATGTATCCTCAAATATAAGACGTGCAGGAAGAGATAAACTGAAGAGTTCAAAAGGAACTACATTTAAGAATCACACCAAAACATGGCTGGTAACTACCATAAGCTCCACATTAATCTAGCTGTGTGGGTGAGTGGAGATTTAATGTGAGAGAGAGAGAGAGAGAGAGAGAGAGAGAGAGAGAGAGGTATTGGGTTGTGATGGACATTTTAGATAGAGAGATTAGATTTGGACTGCCCCTCGCCAACCCATGCTGATGGGTTAGGGTTGGGATTTAGTGTGCAAGTGCTTACCATGAGCAAATAAGATGAATACACAAAATAATAGTAAAGAGAACAAGCATCACAGGAAGACACTAAGCTTATGGTTCGACTAAATTAATTGTTGGAATCCACAAGAGAGGAGAGAGCATCTACTAAACTAAAGAGAAGCTATACAAATGTACAAAATAACTGTGGCACAAGAAAACACTATTCCTCAAACCAAATACACCCAAACTCATCACAGGAGATGCTTCAAATCTTTCAACCCACATCAAAAAGAGGATCACAAAGAAGATTTAAATAATAGAAGAAATTATTGTGGTCTCTGAAAGGTACATGCACTCGTGATTCTCTTCCACTCTTTTCAATTTTTAGGAGGAGTAACATGAAATTTCAAAAGCAGATTGAGATGTAATGCCAAAATAACCTCCCATAGCCAGCACACATAACTAATCAAGGTATATTTTAATTTTAAAGGATTTGGATTTCTCATAGGTACAAGCCCGTACGACTAATTACACTCTCAACTACGGAAGTAAAACCATTTTATGAGGGTTTAGGAAATTGTCAACATTTGAATGGAGATGGAAGGTGATGTATGATCAACCAAATCGCAATCCCATGGTTCTGCATCCCAAATCGACCTAGTGAACCTATACTGGCAAATTTAGAGGATGTTGAACCATATCATCTAAAGAGTCTAGTACTTCTCTCCTCTGATATACCACAAGTACACTAGCATTTTCTTATGCCAGAGGACTTGGCCCCTCAAGACGTGGTCCAAAGTTTGCCTTTGACAAAAAAACAAAGGGATAAAGGCATACAAATATGGTTAACTGCAGTTAAAAGATTCGAGGACTTGATCACAAAAAGTTTAGTGACTAAGCTCATCTGATTTACATTTTGGGATTTCGGTGTGGTAATCTATTGAGTCTGCAAATTAAGGTCATCGAGGCAATTCTAAATGAATACAATGCTAAGCTCATTGGAGTTAGCCAGAGATAATATAAGCTTGATTGAATTTTTTAAGATTAATCTTTCTATGACTAGATTGATTTGAGGTTGAAAGGAACTGATCAAAATCAATTGTAGTCCGTTCCAAGCCATTGTGTTCTTTTGACACCATGAAAGGTTATTGGCACGTCTATCAACTTATCAATGTATCAATAATCGAACGTGTCAACGTGGGTCTTGTTGTGAGACCAAAAACCAAGGTGCTTAAGGAAAGTGATGGACCAGCCGATTAAATTGATAGAGAATTAGGAAGTTTCCTAATTAAGAGGAACTATTTAGGAAGGTTCTTAATCAAAGGGGAATTATTTAGGAATATTTTAATTACAATTGTGAAGGAATTATTTAGGACAAGAGATCTAATTTGAATTCAAAATCTATAAGGGAATTATTTAGGAAAAATGAGGAGGTATTAAGGGGGACTATTTATGAAAGTTTTAATTATAATTGAGAGCGAATTAATCAAGGAAATAAATCTAATTTGAATTCAAATTTGAGAGAAAATTATTTAGGAAAAGAGGACTGATTTGGGAGGGAATTATGGGTGCCTATTTAAGACTAACAATAGGATACTTTCAAGATTATGTTTGGAGTTTGCTGAAATTAGAATTTCTTAGGATATTTGGGCTCTAGCAGGAAGCTAGGGATTTGGGAGAGCTGGATCTTCCTCTCGAATTGAAGATCCAACTGTATCTTGCTATTTTTCTTTCATATAATTTGTAATAAAAAAAATTTTGGTGTGTTTTTTCTTCTTAATTTTTTATTGTCGTTCACTAATTTCGAGAAAAAAGTGCATCCACTTTCAATCAAATTGGTATCAAAGCACGATCCGAGTACCTATGGCGGGAAGAAAGATAGAAATGTTGGAAAGGGAGATTAGACAATTGAAAGCAAATTTTGTAAGGATTCCAGATTTCGAAAAACAATTTTCAGTTATCCATGAGAAAATCGATGGGAAGTTTGCCATCATTGAGGAGATGATTAGGAAGTTGCTCGAGTTTCAAACCAAAACAGTGTCGTCGATGGAGAGGGAAGCCACCGTCGGCCAAGTAAGTGGGGAAAACTCTAATCTGATAAGGAGAGGGGAAAATCAGGAGGTGAAAATATTACGGGAAGAAGAGGAAATGCCACATTTGGAGACACTTCCAGAGAGACTAGGATTTTTGGTGGAGGTGAAAAGTTTGGAAGGAGAAAAAGAAGGGGAGAAGGTAGAAATGCTGGAGATGGTTCAACCACCACTACAACAGTATCGAGGGGTTGCCTCCTCCACGAAAACGCAAGCATGCTATCATCTTGAAGGAGTCTCACTTATTAGTATTCATCTGTATCGTCATCCCCAAATCCAAAATGAAGAGATTGAGAGATTAGTCAAGAAGATGCTTGAGGCAAGCATCACTCGACCTAGTGTCAGTTCATTTTTCAGTTCAGTGCTAGTAGTCAAGTGCTTCAGCAGCAGTTTACTTCATTCCAGCTTGAGGACAAGGTTGCACTTTGGGAGGGGAGTATTGATGGACCGACCAATTTGAATGATAAAGAATTAGGAAGTTTCCTAATTAAGAGGAACTATTTAGGAAGGTTCTTAATCAAAAGAGAACTATTTAAGAATATTTTAATTACAATTGGGAAGAAATTATTTAGGGCAAGAGATCTAATTTGAATTCAAAATCTAAGAGGAAATAATTAAAGTGAGAGGAGGAGGAATTAAGGGGGATTATTTGGGAAAGTTTTAATTATAATTAGAAGGAAATTAATCAGGGAAATAAATATGATTTGAATTCAAATTTGAGAGGGAATTATTTAGGAAAAGGGGGTTGATTTGGGAAGAATTATGAGAGCCTATTTAAGGCTAACAATAGGATGATTTCAGGATTATGTTTGGAGTTTGCTGAAATTAGAATTTCTTAGGTTATTTGGGCTCTAGCTGGAAGCTAGGGATTTGTGATTATTAGGGTTGTGTGTGTGTATATATATATATATATATATATATATATATATATATATATATATATATATATATATATATATATATATATATATAGTGACACACATGATTATGGTTTTGTGAGAATCATATAGTGGATGTTTCCATCAAAATTTGAATGACATCAAGTTAAAAATGCCAATTCGAATACCTGAATTTTATCTGAGCGGCTAGCTAGTTATTTTTAAAAAGTAAGAACCTAAGTGAAATAAAAAAAGCATACATAATTGAAGTCATCAGCATTAACATGTAATATTCACAACGCATGTTATTTCTAGTACTTCCGATGCGAGCGGTCGACTCTTCTAGAGAACACATATTCCTCAACATTTTAAAAACTGAGATTTCCTGTGTAAATTATTAAGGTTGGCAAATTACCGCCTTTTCCTTGCTTTTTTTAAACTAAATCATAGCAAATGAACAGAATAAGGTACTTTCCAAATTTGGTGAACCAACAATAGGGGTACAAACTGGTCGAGTCGATCTCGAGTCAAGGGGAGTTCGAGTCGAGCTCAACTGTCACAAAAATCGAGCTCGAGCTCGACTCATTCCACAGAAAATGAGTTCAAGCCACTCGTCGAGCCTCCAGCGCTGTCCAGTTCGCGTTCCAACGCAGGTGGTCCCCCAAAATTAATTTGTGGTTTTTGTGTTTTACAACTGCAGTGGGAGGAAGATAGAGAGAGAGTTTTGAGATGTGAGCAATTTTTAGGTTGTTAGCATTTATTACAATGACCTATCAGAGGAGAGAGAGAGGGTATTGAGATGTGAGCAATTTTTTTGAGTGTTAGGCTGTTAGCATTTATTACAGTAGCCTGTCAGCGGAGAGAGAGAGAGAGATGGCTCGCAATTTGAGAATCGGCGGGATTTTGAAATTGTAGCAGGGATTATTATTAACTTTCAAAAAATATTTAAATTTAATAATTTCGAGCCGGCTCGCGAGCTGAGCCTCGTCAAGCTCGAACTCAAGCTTGTTTAATAAATGAGCTCGAGTTTGAGCTGAGCTCAAGCTCATTGCTTGATAAGCTCGGCTTGCGAGCTCATAAACGAGTCGGATTCGAGCCGGCTCGCGAGCCAGCAGGGCTCACTTACACCCCTAACCAACGGAAGGCCTTCCAATGAAAGGAAGAAATAAAAGGCTCTTATGATAAAATTTCTTGCTGTCTAAAAATCCATTTAACTAAAATATAAATGAATTGATACAATATTTGTTTATGCATGCATCTATGTGCTTCTCATTTCATGTCTCTAAAGTAAGCATCAATTCCATTAAGATTTTCAACAATAAGGCCCAAACTAGCCACCGAAAACCAAAATAAGCTTTCCACCAATACCTCCACAAACAATAGATATAACTACCTTAGATAATAGCTAACAAGAAATTATTTAGCACACAAGTACACAAAAAAGAGTGAAACAGTCCTTCATCCTACTCTCTCAGCCTTCGAATCTCACTTCTTGTCATGTCATGCTCGGGGATCTATAGTGAAAGAATTTCTATTTCCCTTTTTCTTTTCTATATTTATTATCGTGTCAATTCATCATATTCATTAATCAACCATTGAAATCAGATCAATATCAACATCCAAAGCTAATTAATTTTATCATAGAGAACCAATAAACAGCGGAAAATATAATTCATATTTATATAGTCCAGAATTACATCATAACGATATAATCCAAAATAATATACACAATAGTCACTTTGACTTCAAAAGAATATATAAACTACTAAAATAAAAGCTATACTAGCATCATCGCATGTATACATAACCTCAAGCTACAGGCTACTAACCTGAAATCATTTAAACCACGTAATGAATGAATAGCCCAACAAGTAACTAAAATCTTACAACTAAAATCAATACAAGAAGAAGCGAAACAATATATTATAAATCATATAAAGAAATTTAAGCATCAATATCTATGTCGGTTATTTATACTAATTGCTTAGTTTATAAAACATCACATCACAATCCATAGTATCAGTAACAATAATCCACATCAGTAACAATGATTAGTATCATCAATAACAGTAACAATATCAACAGTAAACAACATCAGTACAGTGTAAGCTATAGCATCAGTACATTAATGAGCAATAATTCAATAATAAGTATTCTATAATCAATAATCAATATTCTATCAGATATTCATATGAGGGTATCTTGCTCCTGCACTTATAACTAGCAATCAATCTCTAGCTCCTTATAACTCCCAAATCCCAATCGTTGCTTTCGAATCGTTGCTTTGGAATCATTATATCATTGTATTTATAATGTTATCATTCCATATATCTGATACTAATCAATACCACATTTTCTATCAGTATCAATATAAATATTAATGCAGTACATCCATTCCTTTCTAAGTCAAACCAATATTATATTCCAGTACTTATCAATCATTTCAACACATCATATAGTTCAACACATCTTACCAATCACAATACATCATTTTCTCTTCAATTTCAGAATGCATTTTCACAAAACAATTCCTATACACAAATTTAACCGGTAAAAATACAAGAAAATCACATCAAATTATTCAGAATGGTCAAATCTATAGCATATCAAAAGTTACGAGTGAAAGCTTACAAAATTAGGAAATATTATAGTTTTAATAGATTTATGAGAGATAAATCCGTAGAAATAAAAATTATTGAAAACAGAAGTAAGATGATAGTTACAACGATTAGAATACTTTTCGTAAAAGCAACGACAGACAAAATGACCAAAAGGCCCTTCTCTCTCTTCTTCTCTCTTCTTCTCTCCCCTTCTCCTTCGATTCTTCCCGGCCCAACATGTGACGTGAGGGAGTGAGGGGCGGTGCAGGGACATTTATAATAGAATACATTAAAACAAATACTATTAGTTGTCCAGCAGTGCAGCGCTCGGTCTCAACGTTGCAGCGCCGCATGCAGAAATCAAATTTAATGTAGAACAACCGTGGCAGCGATTTCTGGCGTCGTAGTGCTCACAAATCTAGTGCCACAATGCTCACATGTACAACGCTGAAAAGCTCTAGTTCAATCATCAATTCAAAAATTCACTTTTTTTATTTAAAATGCTTTTCATATATTTGAGTTGTTACATGTCATACTGCAAATGATAGCCAGAAAACCTTCTTCAACTAACACTGAACATATAGTTCCTTACAATTTTCTTCCCCTTGAGCAAAATCTATAAAAATATCATTGCTATGCTCAATTGATCTCATGTGAACTCTATGATAGCAACACGACCATGATAGATGCATTAGGAATTGATAGATATCTAAAGAACTAGTTCAATTGGTTAATAGTAAAAAATTTGGCAAGTACATGCCAGTGATGACAAATGAGTAGACCTACAAATAGGTAGTAGGCATCACACAAAGGGAAAGGGATGAGATTTTATTGTAGATTGTGAAACTTGACACTACACACAAAATTATGCCGAAGAAGAGTTTAAATGACAGTTCATAGTAGCAGGATAACAAAATATGTTTTTATGTTATTACTTGGAGTTGCCTGAACCTGAAAGACTGATATAGTTGCAAATCAAGAAATACTGTGCAAGCTATAGATCTTAAACCGGACAGCTGTTGCAGCATTGTGACAGGTAATTAGAATGGCCAACAAAAAACACAGATTTTCCAAATAGACAACCGACAAATAATGTGAGGTTTGCTAGCAAATTTATGAAACAAAATAAATTGGAGAGGGAAGGAATTGTACTATAAACATGGTATTACAGTAATGATAATTATATAGAAGTAAGAAACCCTTGAACATTGGTTGATAACATACTTGATTGGCTCTTCTTCCCAAGCCCATGAGGAAGTTGTCTGGCTTAATGTCACGATGAAGAAAGCCTCTTGAGTGCATATATTCCACACGATTAACCTACAAAAAATAATCAAGAAAATATAAGGTTATGCCCATACATTATAAAAAAAAAAAAAGATAAAAAGGTGTCTGTTACTTTCTTTGACACAGTCTATAATTCATAATAACAAAAAGAAAAAGGAAGAACTATGAACTGACCATCTGATCAGCAAGCATGAGTACTGTTTTCAAGGAGAGCCTCCGATTGCAATAGTTAAACAAATCTTCAAGACTAGGCCCAAGAAGGTCAATGACCATCACATTGTACTCACCCTCCACACCAAACCACTTCAAGTGAGGAATTCCAGCTATTTCAAAATATAAAAAGCAAATAAATTATAAGACGGAACGGAATTACAGATGATAAGGATGTAAAAAGCAACTTACTTCCACCCTGGAGAACCATGTAAAGTTTTGATTCATAATGAAGCTGAGGATGCTTGGTCTTTACAGATTCCTGCAAGTAATAATATAAATCGTAATTTGAAAGAATATTTAAGAACAGAAAAAAAAAAGAGCACCAAAACTAGGGAACGTTTAATTAAAAATTACATTATAGATTCAACCAGAAGCATTCTTTGAGTTGAACAATTCAACAAGTGCATAAAAGCAAACACTTGGGACAATTTCTCTAAGCGTATCAAAATAAGTAATTCCTCCAATTTTGATTAGCATGTACAAGGGTACTCTTCCAGTACCCTCCACATATATATAACCATTTTAATGAAATTATAACGAGAGAACATCATCTGTCAAACCAATTAGTGAATGCTTCTGTAAAAATAAATAAATAAATAATTCAAATCAAAAGTGATATCCCCAATGTTTTCTAAGATGGTCACGCAACTGTTCAATTTAAACAAGAAAATCCAGAATAAAATGAAGACCAAAGAATCATTCAGGTCTGGATCTCCTCCTTGTTGGAAATATTCATTTAGAGCAAGTTAAAGCAGTTCATGATTGAACATCTATTTTAAAATTGAAAGAATTTAAAATTTTCACCATAATATTCAATGATCGACTATAATTCATTATGAAAAAGTAATAAAGGTCCATCGTAAACTTTAAAATACAATGACTGAAAAAATTTACTACAAATCCAAGAAACTAATGAGAGATGGATGCACTTACCAGCTTGATGGCTACCTCTTCCCCACTCTGGATGTTGACACCTAAACAAAACAAACTACGAGTAAAATAGCCAATTCTGACCGGCAAAAGCGTGAAATAAAAGAAAAAAGTTAGTTAGTAAAGCAAAACTTTGAATGTTCAACATACCAAGATACAGTTCTCCAAAAGATCCGCTTCCAATCTTTCTTCCAAGCTTAAACTTTCCACCGATGGTATGATCCATGATAACAGCAGGATCAAGAACGTCCCAGAAAGAGCAGAAAATATCCAAGATAAACACTCACTCCCTAAACTATTGCAGCTTCAAGAGGAGGGATCCACCTTGATAAAAGATTCAAATACTTCAAACCCTATCAACACAAAAAGTTTCCAACTTTCTCCATTCACCGACGGCAGATCAACTCCAGAACCACATATTACGCAAAGCAAGCATTCACTTCGGAAACAAGCACAAGCAGTGGATTCCCCAAGTTGCAAGATGCCAGAATTCGACTACGCTGAGAAGCCAACCTCAGGAAAATATTCACATTGCCGCGGAAAATCAGCCGAGCAAAAACCCGCCCAACGATCTAAAGCCGAAAACCCAAAATCCCTCACTTTCCCCCTTGGCGGATCGATTCCAGCCCTAAAATAGGCAAAAAATGTTATCATTCGGCGCAAGTTCCACCACTATATGCAGCAACGAGAGTCAGATAAAAATACTCATCAGGTAGATAAACTCACGAAAGGATCAGCAAAAATTCCTCTCAATTCTCTCCCTCTCCCTTTGCCTCGGAGCCAAAACTGGAAGAGAACGGTGGAAATGGGAGGAATTTGGTTGAACGGCGAGCGATATCTACGATCTCAGAGGACAAAAAGCTAACGTGAAATTGTTATTGTTGGTAGAAAATAAAAAAATAATTTCATTTGATAATTAGGATAATAAACTTTTAATAATTATATAAATTAATATTTTATTTATTTTAAAATGCATTTTTAAGTCTATTTATATTCTAATAATAGACTTGATTGATTTAATTTTTCTATGATATTTACAGTTTGAATGATAAAACAATCAATTATTATTCTGAAAATATTATTATTTTTTAATTAGAAAATAAAATAATTATTCAAAATAATTTATATTTATAAAACTTTAGTTTCGTAATTATAATTTAAATATCATTATTCAGTATGATTGAGATTCTTGAATATTTTACAAAAGTCATTCACTGAATTAATATTATGATCATTAATGTTAGTCCACTTTTTTTTTTAGAAGTGATGAAGTATATATAACAACCCAAATTCTTAATTATCAAGGTATTGTCCGTTCTGATCTAATTGCCTCACAGTTTTATCCCGTTTGTCTAATTTTCCAGAATGTCACACATCCTAAATTTTCTCTGAAAAAAGCACGGTTAAATGTGGAGTTTCTTAATAAAATTTCAATCATTACACCAAACGATGCATCGATGTTCAAGAGTTTCACTTATTTCTACTTAAGGGATTTCACTTTATGTTTCGATGAACATAAGAAGAAGTTTGGATTCTAATCGCATCGATCCGCATAGGGGTATGAAATTCGGGTTGAACCAGAAAATGACCCTAGTTCTAAAGGTTTGACTTGAACCCGACCTGGTTTTGCAAACAGGTCAAAAATACGAACCCGAACTCAACTCGAGCAAGCAACGTGGGCACACGAGGGAACACCCAATCAGAAGTGGGCAGATTCTTTTTCGGGTCAATCCAAGTTTCCGGGTCAACCCAAATCCGACCCAATTTTTGAACAAGACGGTTTGCTGAACTCGAACCAACAAACAGGTTGACCCTAACCCAGAATTTTCGAGTCGATTTTTCGGATCAGGTCAAATATTGACACCCCGTCCTCCTTAATTACAATTCAAAAATCAAAATAGACTATACGATCTTATTTGACAATATAATTAATCATCACTTAAAAAAGACCATTGTAAAAATAATTTTCTTAAAAAATATTAAAAAAATAAATACACAAAATAAACACCAAATCAATCAAAATCTCTTGTCATACAAATACTTAGAGTAAACAATTCAAGGAAAATATTAAGTCAATTGTAATACGCAAAACCCCAATTAAAAATATAATTAAAACCCCCCTTCTTAATATTATATGAATATCATAAAAAACATCAAATGAGAGTTGACCATAACTCAAACAAATCATAATTTCCCCCTTAATTAACTCCTTTTTGCACACTTTACCAAAAATTTAACATTTTGTAGTATAAACTTTAAAATAGATGAAATTTATGTAAATTGTAAAGTTAAAGATCACAGCAATATAAATATTAAAAGCGATATTTATATAGAATTGTATTAGCATTTTATTTACATGGGATTCGAATTTTAAAAATATAAATGTTGCGGGCTAGAATATACGCTGCGATAGAGTTATAATTCTACGTCTTAGCGTTGCACAGATATTCAGCTCACACACAGAGAACATAATATTTTTTACGTGGAAAACCCGAGAAAGGGGAAAAACCACGGGGCCTAGCCCAGTTGAAAATGATTCCACTAGAATCTGAGAAAAGTACAATGGTCTGACTCGTCCTTGAAGACGACCAGATTACAAGTATCAACTAAGAGTTTTGCAAGAGTCCAACGTCACTCCAATGTCAGGTGGCGATCCGGCAGAACTCCGGTGTCAGGTGGAAGACCTGTAGTGGCACTTCAGTGTCAGGGGGTACTTCAGCTTCGGATGGCATTTCAGCATCCCTTGGCGGTCTGTCGGTGGTGCGGCAAAACTAAGGCGGTGGTGCGGCAGCACTCCGACGTCCCTCGGTGGTCCTGCGGTGGTGCGATAGAATTACGGTGATGGCGCGGCAGTACTCTGGCGGTGGCGCAGCAGTACTCCGGCGGTGGTGCGGCAACACTCCGGCTTCCCTTGGTGGCCCGGCGGTGGTGCGATAGAACTACGGTGGTGGTGCAGTAGTACTCTGGTGGTTGTGCGGCAGCACTCCGGCGTCCCTTGGTGGTCCGGCGGTGGTCGAGGATGAGCTAGGCGGTGGTGCTGGAACTCTTGAAGAGCTCTCTCTAATCTCTAGCCAAAAGTCCCCTTCATGTAGAGAGTGGAGGTCTATTTATAGGTTTTCATGAGTGGCACACCCCGTAAATATAGAGAAGATCCGGGGTAGGTTTGGAGTGCTCCATCGGATGGCCCGTATTGATTTCTTTGATCATAGAGCATTTATCGGACATTTGAGTGTCTTAATGATATCAGAATTTGATGATCTTAGGCTCGTTGGATTCGTCTCGTCGAGCCGCTCGATTCGACTATAAGCATGCCACGTTTGGAAGCTGTTTGATAATCCAAATTGTAGTTTGAACCTTCCAAAAGCGCTTCGGGTCCTTGATTTGGACTCATTTGGGCTCGGATTGAGTCGATTTTGATGTCGTTGAGTTCGTGCTTCCGATACGCTCAGTTTGACTGTAAGTTTGATGAAATCGGAGTTCGGATGATCCCAATTTTAATTTTGGAAGTTTCCAACTTGATTTTGCCTCGAGATTCGTGCTGGATCAAGACTATTTTTTAGTGACATATCAATAAATAATTTAAATAATACTTCAAAAATATTCTAAAGTAAGCAATTACAATTTAAACTATCTGAAATTCAAAGATAATTTTGTATTCAAACGGTTGACGACCACAATTTAAACTATTAAGGAGAAAATACGTAGTGTTTTTTTTTTTTTAAATCTTTAATGCATAGAGTTTATAATATTTGTTTGAAAAATTACTTTTGATATATCATCAAAAAACTATCTTGATCAAGCTCGAATCTCGAGGCAAAAATCGAGTTGGAAACTTAAAAAATTAAATTGGAGACCATCTGAGGGGGGGAGGGGGGAGGAGACCCCAAGCAAAAAGAGAAGAGAAGGAAGCTAGGAAGCAAGAAGAGAAGAGAAGGAAACAAGGAAGTATGAAAGGAAGGAAGAGAACTCTCTCACCACTAGACTCCTCCTCTACCCGTCGCAAGATTTCTACCTGAGTTGGAGCTCTGCCCGTTGTTGGACTTCTACATGATGTCAGACTTTCGCCCGTCGGCCAATTTCTACTCGACTCCAGACTTCTGTCAGATGCTGGAGTTCTGCCCGTTGTCAGACTTTCATCGAACTTCTACCCGACAGTGAACTTCAGCCCATCGCCGAATTTCTACCCGACGCTAGACTTCCGCCCGTCATTGGACTTATGACCGTCACCGGATTTTCATAGGACTTTTATCCGACATCGTACTTCCATCTATCATCGGATTTCTACCCGACGACAGACTTCTGTCTGATGCCGGAGTTATTCCAGCCGAAGTTTCACCCATCGGCGGAATTCTATCCGACATCGGACTTCTGTATGTCGCCAGATTTATGTCCGTCATCGAATTTTCATCAGACTTCTACCCGACATCAGACTTCCGTCTGTCACTGAATTTCTACCCAACAACGGACTTCTGCCTATCACTAAACTTCTAATCGACCGCCAACTGACTCCGTACTTCTACCCGGTAACCAACTAACGTCGAACTTCTACCTGATTGCCAATTAATGTTGATTTTCTACATGGCCACCAACTAACGCCAACTTTTGCACGGCCACCAATTGATGTTTGACCTCCATCACCTTTCGACTAAGGTCCTTCTGACCTTCGTTGCCCACCGACTACGGTCATTCTAACCTTTGTCGCTAGACAACGGTCCTTCCGACCTCCGTCGCTCACTGACTACAATCTTTCTGAATGTTATAGCCAGACAACGGTCCTTCCGACCTTTATCGCTTGCCAACTATAGTCCTTCTAACCTCTGTTGCTAGACATTGGTCCTTCAAACCTCCGTCGCCCGTCGATTATTGTCCTTCTGGCCTTTATCGCCAGACAATAGTCCTTCTGGCCTCCGTCGTCCGCCGACTATGATTCTTATAACCTTTGTAACCAAACAATGATCCTTTCGACCTCCATCGACCTCCTACTACAATCTTTACGACCTCCATCGCCAGACAACGGTCTTTATGACCTCCATCGTCCGCTGACTACGTCCTTCTAGCCTTTGTCGCCAGACAACGGTCCTTCCAACATTCGTCATCAACACAACAGTCTTTATAACTTTCGTCGTCTACCGACTATAGTCTTTCCAACCAAACGAACATGTCGAAAGTGATTTTTCCTATTTCCACCATGTAACACACTCTATATGATGTATATTTGTTACATCAAGCCAACGTCTTCCCCAAGGAAGGGCCTCATTTGTAATCGGCTGCAAATAATAGTTGAATCATTCAAACTGGGCTAGGCCCCGTGATTTTTCCCCTTTTTAGGGTTTTCCATGTAAAAATCTTCGTGTCTCTTGAGAATGTTACACCCTCACTTTTTTATCTGATTGTGTGTTGGATCTTTGTACAGCGCTAAGACGATATATTTTATATTTCTCTACCACCGTGAATATTCAAGGATGCAGCAACTTTAGTTAAATATAGCAATTTTTTAGCATAAAAAAGTGATAACCATTTTTTTCAATATAATTATTATTAGAGTATTAGTTTTATTGCATGCACCATAATTTTTAATGGTACAATATTTAATATATTAACTTTGTATAAAAATCCACTATGTACAGTTATGTAAAATAAAAAAATAAAAAATCATGAGGCCTAATCCAACTATACTAATTCATTATATAGTTATAGGTATGAACATATAGCCTTAACGAGGAAGATATGATTGCATAATTGAAAATAATTTTTGAATTTTAGTAGTTGTATTATATTACAGAAAGCGGTTGTTCGCAAACGAACATTCAAAATCCAATAACATATTTAGATGTTAGTAGTCAGATGATAGTAGACAAATGATAGAACATATATGATTGTGGTGGTGATTGGTGATGATAGTCATTCGTGGGGATCGTTGGGAAATGGGATAGAGTGCTTTAGCTCTCTTAGATCTCAATTCGTTCGTCCGTGCAAAATGATGTTTTATTTAAAGATTTTTTAGAGGGCATTTTGATAAATTTGACTAAAATAAAGAACGCTTCATCAAATGGCTTATAACGAACCTTTTGATAATAAATTAGTTTTTCAATATTTTAGCACCCCAATGGTATTAGAATTGAATGAGCTTGAGCTCATTGGATTTATATCATCGTGTTGCTTGATTTTAGTATAAGCAGTGGGGGAGTAAGTGAGCCAAGCTGGCTCACGAGCCTGCTTGAGCTTGACTCGTGAACAAGCTCGCGAGCCGAGCTTATCAAGCCACAAGCTCAAGTTTGAGCTTGAAGAGGCTCGGCCCGTGAGCTCGCAAGCCGGCTCATATCACTTTTAATATTTTTTAAATAATTTTTATTTATTTATTAAATTAAAATTTTTTACCTCTACAATTAAAAATCCCGCATGCGATTTTGAAATTCTCGCTAGTGAATTCGTAGAACAAGACAGCCCACGCGTGTGTAAGCCTGTTGGAGTTTCGAGGCTCGCTCATTCTTGGAATGAGGCGACCGCACCCTTGTGAATTCGAGGAATGGACAACCGCGAAGGCTCGTTTGTTTGCGGAAGGAGGCTCAAAACTTCAAAGTCTCATGAGCGGCTTGAACTCGTTTACAGTGGGACAAGCCGAGTTCGAGTTCGCCTTTTGAACTTAACTCGAGCTCAAGCTCGAGTTCGAGCTAACTTTCCGACTAACGAGCCGAGTTCGATAAGACCACTGCTCGACTCAACTCGACTTGTTTACACCCCTAATAAATCAGTCAAGTTTTGGAGACCGTTTGGTCTCTCAATTAATATTTTGAAATTTTCAAATATGTGTTAAATACTTGAATTAGGTTTATTTGGACTCAAATCAAATCGCTTTTGGTGTCACTCAATTTGTCTTATCAAGATATTCAATTATGGGTATAAGCTTGCTGAAATTCGAGTTGGGATGATCAAGAATTTAATTTCAAAATTTTCAATTTAAATATTTTCTCAAGTTAAATATTTTCTCAAGATTCGTGCTGATCAAGTGAATATTTTTAGAAATTAAATGAAAAGAATTATCGGGTACAACTTAAATTATTGTAAAAGAAAGATATAGAGTGGGATATTAATTTAAATGTTATATTTTTAACATATGAAAGCCAACAGTACTTTTGTATAAGATAATATATTTACTTGAATAATAAAAAACTTTGATATTACAAGCAATTAATTGTTTATTAGTAGGGTTTTGTTTTTTTCCAGGAAATTTGATTTTATTTGCTCTCTAAAAGTGAAAATTGATGCAACAATAGAAGATGTTCAGGCAAACATTGGTCATGTGGCGGCGGTTCAATGGCAAAGGTCGAATAGCGGCAATCCGATAACAAATGTCAGGTAATAGTAGTTCGACGATAGAGGTCGATCAGAGGCAGCGTTTATTTGAATATGATTCGTCAAGGATGGCTCAATGATGGCGGACAGGCTGTGGCTTGATTGTGGCGGTCAATTAAAGAATTCTTCAAGCCGTGATGCTTTCACACCCGAAATTCAGAAGGCGGTGCATAGGCAATGCGGGACGCGAAGGAACAAGAATGTTTATTTTATAGTCACAAGAATAAAGATGCTTATAAAGTAATATAAGTATAAAATGGTATTAGAGTAATATACTAGCCAAAACATTGAAACTAAGTGCTCTTATCTGCATGGTGGATAATTATGGGTCAAGGAAACTGACGAGGATGTAAGTATCAAAACGAGGGAGATTCTAAAACTCTTTACGAGAATAAAGCTAAACTTTTAAGCATCGATGCACCTTTTGATGCAATGATTGGAGTTTCATTAGAAACTCCAAAGTTACGCGCGCTTGCATAGAAGCACTCCTAGAATAGGTGACTTACTAGAAAGTTTAATATTAAGATTGTTACATGATTGATATTCGATTACAATATATGTCTAGGATAATAAATAAATTGATTAATTAATCGGTTGTTGTTTAATATTAAGATTGAGTATTAATTACAATTTTATTTAAATAATATGGTTTTATTCAAATTAAATTAAGATAATCAAATAAGGAATAACTGATTGATTGATTAAAAATATTTATTAATAATTATCGTGTAATTTAAATTAAATAAAGAATAATTAAGATTTTAATTAAATTATTAATATTTTATATTCATTAATTAAGCTAAAAAAGCAAAAAGTAATAATGAAATCATAATTGACTAGAGTCATCAAGAATTATTTATTTACTTAGATTAGTTAGGATTTAAAAATTTTAAAATATTTATTTGTGATTGTTGAGGTCAAAAAATTTCATAAATTGAGAGCTTTAGGCCCTAACTTTGCATAAAAATTCAACACACATACATAAATAAATAAAAGAGGAAAAGGAAAAAAAATAGGACTAAACCATTTAAAATAATTCAGTACTTACATGAAGTTATAGAGAAAAGAGAACTGCTCTTTTTCATATTGGAGAAGATGAAATTATAAAGCTATGAGTAGGGGTGAGTTGAGCTTATTGAGCCACAAGTTCGAAATCGAGTTTATACTCGAGCTCGTAAATAAGCTCAAGCCTGGCTCGAATCGAAAGCTTGTTGAGCCGTCCGATCAAATTAAAATGTATTTAAAAATTAATTTAAATTAGAATTTATATAATTTAATTTAATACTGTTAAATTAATTCTATATTAAAATATTAAAAATCAGAAAAAAAAAAAGAGAGATTTTTTTTTTAAAATTTAAAAATAAGAAATCGAGTCGAGCTTGAGCTTTCTAAACGTGCTCGAGCAATCGAGTCAAGCTCGAGCCTATGAATTATTTAACAAGTCGAGCTTGAGCTTTCTAAATGTGCTCGAGCAATCGAGTCAAGCTCGAGCCTATGAATTATTTAACAAGTCGAGCTCGAGTCTATGAATTTTTTAATGAGTCGAGCTCGAGCTCACAAACAGCTAAACAAGTTTAGCTTGATTAGGCGGACACTCGGCTTATTTATACCTCTAGCTATGAGCACTTGCTTGGGCTCCTGTAGCTATAGTAGAGCTTATGAGAGAAGTAGTGCATAGATGATGACGACAAACAAACAATGTCAACCAGATAATGATGTTTGGACGATAATAATTAGATGACAATAATCGAATAATGTAGGATGAAGTATGATAATCAAACAGTGGTGGTTAAGCAACGAGGATTGGATGACCATAATCACTATCGTCCAAACACCATTGTAAAATTACATTTTTGCCACTACTTAATCTCATTTTAAAAGGCATAAAGCATATATAACAAATCATATACTCATTTAGAACTTCAAAGTATACATTTGAACAATAATTTCTATATATATTTTTATAAAAAACATTAAAAAAATAATTTTCATATCAAAAAATACATTACAAGACAAAGAATAGTTCTCATATATGTTAATAATTTTATCATCTCCTCATTAAATAAACTAAAGCTTGGAGTGAAAGGAAATAACAATTTTATAATCAAAGCCAATCCTGCATGGTATCATCTGCTTCAGGTAAATTCAAAAGGCTGAAAGCGATATGATAGGACAAAATTTAGACCAGCATATCTGATCAAATACTGATAGGAGGATTTTATATCTACTGAACTTACTTTTAAATTAGTATAACACAAATTTTAATTAAATAATCTTGTATCAAAGGCTTTGTTTGGGATTATTTTTTTATTGCTTCTTAAAACAATTTTTTTTAGTTTAAAATTAATATTTTTATACTAAAAAGTTGTTTTAAGAAGCAGTAAGAAAGCAATCCCAAACAAAGCCCATGGGACGACTTTCTTACTGCACCCTAAAACAGCTATTAGTATGAAAATTATAATTTATATATTAAAAAGCTATTTTGTAAAGCAATAAAAAAGCTGCCCCAAACGAGACCATAATCATCAATGTGTTTGATGGAAAGAAAGCAGCTGCTTTCTTTGGAATATTCATGCATTTCCTCCTTCAACTGATAAGGATGAAATCTGGGAGAAGATACAGCGCCAGATAGCATCACATGAACAAAATTTTAAAAAAGATAACGGGTAATATTGACAAACCTGAAAGAATCTTTTGGAGAGATGATGGTTGATGCTTCAAATTGCCTGTAAAACAAGTCAAGAAGCAATAAAAAAGGAATGTCACCATCTGTTCATAAATGATTTTTTAGAAGATGGGATAAGAACCAAAGCCTTGTGATTAATAGATTAATCACGGGTTGCAAGAAGAAATCATTAGCAGGAAATGAGATTAACCGGGAAGACAGATCCTGGAAATCAGGAAGAAAGAACTCTTTTGATTTGCTTCTCCCAGTTTAAAAAGATAAATATACATGGCATAAGAGAGCTTCAGGTTGTCTTTGGGCAATAAGAAATTAGGAAAGACAACATCAAAGTTATTTTTATTAAAAGATATATGAAAAAAATAGCAAGATACGCTTTTCTCATCTCCCATCTTCAATTCGAGCGGAAGATCCGGCTCTCCCAAATCTCAAGCCTTCGGCTAGAGCCCAAATAACCTAAAACTCCCTCAAAAATCCTTCCTAAACAGCTCTTTTTGAATTGACAGTTTGATCGGGATACACAAGGCGGAACTCTCTGCCTCTATTGTTCATAAGCCGGCCCCATATAGACCGGCTGGACCGGTCTAACATAAAGTTTCTTGTCTAGTAATGAAAACTACTATCACCGAATGCACACAAACAAGCATAGTTTTCATGCAGGGGTGCACGGTTATATGGTCTAGGAAAATCACAACCACAAGGCAAAACTAACGCCTTTGTTGGAGCCTCCATGATATGTGATAGAAAAGTTAAGGGTCAATTTTCTTTAGACTCAGAGTTTATTTTAATAAGATTTTCATTGATGTTGTATTAGCATTTATTTAGATCTAGCATCGAGACCCTCTATTAGAGTAAGCACCCATAGGTCATTATCTCTCCTACTCATAAGTAAACACTCTTGATTAAGTTACTTAGGCTTAGATTAAGGCTTCATTTGGGGCGGCTTTTTTAATGCTTTCTAAAGCCGCTTTCTAGTACAAAAAATTACAATTCAAGAAATTTTTGTTAAAAAAAATTACTTTATGAAACAGTAAAAAATCCGTCCCAAGCAAAGCTTAAATATTCAAAATTTAATTTAAGGGGAATGGTAGGGAGATGCAATTAAACTGATTAAAATATAATGATTTGTCATCCCATGTAAACCAACGGTCCCAATTTGCTATTGTTAGAAGTCTTTGATTCCTAAAAGACAAGTATCTTGATTAGAAACTATGTATTGCCACATCTTCCGTATATTGAGCAGATCAGAGTGGAAATATATGGGGTTAAGATGATCTATTGAGATTGATATCAACTCATTTACAGGCATAGGACTAGCCATAACTTTTTCATTAAATAATTTAAAGACACAAAGCTAAGTTGCTTGTTTGGATGTACTGAACATATTTGACAAGAGCTTAAATGCATAGCATAAATATCACTTGTGAACGGATTTCATTTGATTTGAAGAGCATATTTGTTACACATATGGGATCTTTATGTGATTTTAATTGGTCGATTTGGTTTTGATTGATTGGCTAATTAGGATGGTAGTTCGCCCGAGTTTAAATTAGGTTTGGTTTTGCATCATTAAAAGGCTCAAATTCAGATCTAATGGGTTTATAGGCCTTGTGCTAACTTAAATTGATTGGGAAGGCTAATAGGAGGGACTAATTATCTCAAGGATGAGGAAAACCCATTGATGGGTCCACTACCTTGCCGGCTAGGTAGGGTGGCCCGAATTACTTTAGTTCGACGAGTTTATTAGCTTTATTTAAGCCACATTAACTGGGAAGAGGCTTCTATCTATTTCAAGGGGAGAGAGTGGATTTACAACCTTGATATCAAGGAAATCCTAACAATGGGCCTTACAACCTTACCTTATAGGCAAGCTAATCAGTTTGGTTTAATTTAATTGGCCTGTTGGATTTAGGTTGGCCGATTAATTAGGAAGGGTTTACACCCATTAAAGGCCAACTGTATGTCACTTGGGTTCTTGATTTTTGCTTGGTGTTTATAATAAACATGATTAAAAATTTGGGGCTTCTTGCTCTATTTGCTAGTTGCCCATAGTGCTAGAGCTTGTCCTGGCTTTTTATATGCTAGCATGTAGGATTTGCAACTTAGATATTAAAATGGACCATATAGTGGGTCTTACAACCTCACCCGATAGACAAGACAAACCAAATAGTAGGTCTTACAATATTACTCTATAGGCAAAATGAATAGTTTAAGTTGATTGATTTACTTTTGACTTCAATATAACACATATGTTAACGTGCATATCAAGAAGATGACTCACTAGAACCCTTGGATTAAGCGGGAGATAATAAGATCACACTTTGGTCCTTAGCCTATCTAATTAAGCAATTGAGTCAATAATGGAAGTATTTGAGTTAGGAGCTTCAGGTATTATCCTCAAGAGGACATTATAGCCTTCTTTGTCTTATCCAAGATTTATTGCAACTTTTGGGTCAAGTTTGGTATCATTTGGAACTAAGAGGCACACCAATGACTGAGGCTTTTCACAAACTTGGATGTCTTGGCATAAACTACTATAGTTATAGCTACAGTTGGGGCAAAGCAAATCAACAGTTTGGAGCCAACGATTGAAAGAGTAAAGATGGCACAACAAACTGCAACATTCGGACTGTTGTGCGCAAAGTCTTTTGTTGTGCCCGTAGGTAGATTGGCGTGCATTGCAAATTTCCTGTTTCTGCTCATAGGGAGACTATTGTGTATATTACAAGTACTCTAATCATGCATGTAGGTGAACTACCACATTCATTAAAGTTTGTAATATCCACTTGTAGGCTGGTCGGTATGATCATTGCAAGTACCTCATCCTTATAAGTAAATTATTTTGTTCATTACGAGTCCCCTGTAGTCGCCTGTAAGTGAGCTTGCCATTTTCATTCTAGGTTTCTTGCTTACTGAATTATATTTAATTCGCATCAAGTTCTACCTTCATGTTTCAATTTTTAATTTCAATCCTGATTTAATATTCAATTGGCATAATTTGAGGGACCTTCCAAAAATAACTTCCCTTATTTTAGGAAAGAATTTAAATTCAAATATGTTGGAATTTGAATTCAAAATAGTTTCCAAATTTAGGGGAACTAATTTAGGAAAATAATTGAATGCAAAGATTGGAAAGTTTGGGAATCCCAAGGAAGGAAGAGGTGGCCAACCACAAAGAGGAAGGAAGGGCTTAGGGTTTGGGTGTCGGCTAAGTGGAGGGGAGGAGCCTTATGGCTGGCAACTTGGAGGTGGGAGATGGGAGGTCGGCCGAGGTTGTGGTGGTAGTGGAATTCGGCCAAGAGAGGGAGGAAGGTAGATGCCAACGATTTGTGGGGGAAAGGGAGGAGAAAGGGGAAAGAGGAGGTCGTCCACGAATCCGGACGCGTCCTGCGGTTGGTGGGTATTTTGATGCCCTCACATAGGGACTTCAATCTCTCCAAGAACTCTCAAGCTCTCCCAAAACACACAAGTGCAGAAATTTCTTGTAATAATATTCATTAAGCATCATAAGCATAGAAGGAGGCTATAAATAGTCCTCAAATACAATGACAGAACAAAAGACAATAGTGCCTCCCTGGGATCACAAACACCTATTCCTTAAAGTGAGGGTAAATCGAAAAATAAACAATAATAAATCAAACAAAATAAATAACTCAAAAATAAAGTGGTTAAATCGTGGCTGTCGGTCGTCGGCCCCGTTTCGGGTAAACTCTCCATGGTTGGATGTCCTCATCATGGAGAATCAAGATGTGGAGAAGCTGTAGCATCCAAATGGGAGGGAATTAGGCTTAGATCATCTCCAAACGAAAACTCATTTTCCACTCCAAAATGCAGTAATTCATCTCCAACCAAACTCTATTTCTTAATACAAAAAAGAATATTCCATGTATATTCTTTCTCAACTATACGCACTAGCCTTTCTCCCCTCTGCTTTATCTATTTCCGCTAAAAATACGTTTGTGAATATTGTGACGCTAATATTGGAGTCGCACTGTTCATGAACGAGAGAATGACATGCCATATGCCATTCGATTGGAGAAGTTTGCAGACGCCACATAGGGGTATAGAATTCAGTTGGAGATGCTCTTATGTAGGGGTGTCAATTTTGGGTCACGGGTCGAACCTGAAACTGACCTGGCACTATTCGGGTCAACCCGAACCCGACTCGCTTCAGGTCCGAGTCAACCCGACATGACTTGAATGACCCGTTTCCAATAAAAAAATGGCTAATTTTCGGGTCAAAACGGGTCAATCTCCTCTTTTCAGGTCAAAATCGGTTCAATCTCGGGTTGCCGGGTCAAAATCGGGTTTTCGGTTCAAAATTGAGTCACTTTCGGGTCAATTTCGGGTCAAAGGGTTAACTCGAACCAGACCCAATTTTTGAAATGGGTCGAAATGCTGAACCCGAACCCGACCCATTTCGGGTTGACCCTAACCCGAAATTTTCGGGTCGGGTTCGGGTCGGATTTTTGGGTCGTGTCAAATATTGACACCCCTACCCTTATGTTATATTTGTTTATTGTTTATTGAATTGAGCAGCTGTTTATAGAGATAAGAAGATGGGCAGCTTCTATTTTGGGGTATTTGACAGGATTTTTGGCAGTGATCTGGACTAGCTAGGTGGTTGAGGTAGATGCAAGTAGAGGAATTGGCAGTAAATATAATATAATAAGATTTTATAAAAAATTTCTTATTATTAGATACACACGCGCGCCCGCGCGCCCGCGCGCGCGCGCACACACACACATATATATATATATATATATATATATATATATATATATATTCTTTTTAATAAATTTAGCCAGAATTAAGAAAAAAAAGGATGAATCAATTCCTTGTTATTTGTGCACCTCATTTTGTGTGTCGTTGTTGCCTCGAAACTCGTGCAAATTTTGAGTTTTTGCTCGTGCGATAATCCAAACTCCAAACAATATTATAGTCATTTTTATATGATTTTGACATTCCTGACACAACGGCGAAATCCATTTTGCAGATAGAAGATAAGGTAACGCCGCATAATATTCTTCTATAGTTTGTTGATTTTGATCACCTTCGCCAGATTTGATTAAAAGGGGTTCCTCCTTTGATTAATATGATGCCCTAATCACATTGACACAATTTGTTTAGCAATTCAAAATCATAAAATAATAATAATAATAATAATAAATAATAATAAAAGCAATTCAAAATCATTCATACAATGTTATCTAGCATAATTTTGTGTGTCATTGCTTTGAAACTCAAGCCAATCTCAATTTTTTGCTCGTGCAATGACTCACACAATATGGTAGTCATCCCTGGATATTCTCGACGTTCCAGACGCAATGGAAAAGTCTGTTTTACAAATAAATGGTGTTCGGGTAACGTCACGCAACATTTCGTCCGTAGTCCATTGATTTTGATCACATTCGCTTAATTTAATTGTGAGAGGTCCCCCATAGGTAAATTTGATGCTTCGATCATATCAACACAGTCTGTTTGACGATCGGAGGTCATTTGAGTAGTTTAGCGAATTTTCATGTTGCTAATAGTCATGGTCATCATTATTTTCAATTGAATTGCGCACTAATGACTCTTCCTTAACAAATATGGTGTCCTGAGCGCATTAGTGTGATTAATTTCATGATTTGTTAAAGTTTTGAGCCATTTCAATAGCGATCGAGGTGTCCCGAATCTCTGATTAGCGACATATATGTTAGTCGCCTTTCTAAATACACTCGATTTATCGTGAAATATGTATAGAGGCCAACAAGAGTGACGGGGTCATATTTTAGAACTCTACTCTTTACATCGTTTCAAATTGTATGGAAAATGTAATCCTTAGAATTCCTTGGATCCAAAGCACCAAATTCAATCATACAAAATTTATAATCAACAAGCTTAAGATATGAAGCCCAACTGAAACAATTCATGAAGATATAAATTTCTTGAAAATAGATACTCTCTTAACGGCATTATATCTTGATAAGCTTCTCTATCATTCAATAATATCTCAAAAACAAAGGCCTTTTGAGAGTAGATCAACCATCACAAATCCTCTCAAAAATATTTCAACCAACACCATCAACACAATTATTATTAATGGCAATTTATACTTTCCTTTCATGATGTAACACCCCACAGTACCCCTGAAAAGTACTGTATGGTGTACATGCATAAACATAACATTTAAGTTATTTTATTTTATCATTCAACATAAAGAATTTCCACTTTAATAAAAACATCCATTTATAATGTCATTTATAATAACATAAAGCATCTAGTAAAACCAATTTTCATACCACATAAAGATTTATAGAGCCGCTAAAAAACTTAAAAGAGTATAACACTGACTTGTTTGCATATCTCAAATATAGACTCACAACATAATTAAACATTAACATAGAAATTTTCATTACTTGCAACTTAGTCTTCTTAATTCCACTTTTTCCTCTTTTCTGTAAAATAGTTAGTAAGGAAAATACTGGTGAGCTATGAGACTCAATAAGCTATGCAAATTCAATAACAATTAAAATGCAATAATATAATGAATTATAACATTGAGCAAAACATTGGATCAATTTATCATTATTTGAAAAAACATCATAAAATTTATATCGGATGTCATCCTTTATGTCATTTGAGGCAGATATTGAATATTTAGTCTTTTAAAAGATTTGTCTATACTTTCATACAATATTCAATAGAGTTCAAGTAGACCTGACATTATCATCATTGAATTTCATAGAGGTTCATTTTGCCTCTTTAAGGGTCCCTTTTGCCCCACCTGCTATATATGTATCAATTGTCTTGGGGTCCATTTTGTCCCATCTACAATACATGTTTCATATTGGGTCACTTTTGCCCACCTAATAAGAAGTTGCATTAAGCTACTAGAATAAAGCCAACAAGTAACAATATTAGTGTTAGCCCTGAACATGGCATCCATTTCTTAGCAACCAATAAAATGTCATCCTCTAAGTCCAAGAAAGAGTACCTATTGCTGTATAAATTCTCCAATTCTTCTACAACCCCCTTATAGATCAGTCAAAGGACCAAAAGGAAGCACATAATCAACTATAGCAACCCAACTAAAGGAATGTTTTTTAAAATGTGGACCAACATGAAGCGACCGAAAGAGTTTAATGTAACTTACCCTTTAATATATACCATAAATCCACTAGATTTAAAAAAAAAGGCACATGATAATACCAAACTTCTGAAAAATCTCAAACCAAGAATGTGCATGTTACATACCTTTTAAGACTACAAATAAAAGAATGATGCAAGCTTTTGCATTTTGCAAGACACGAGTAAAACCTGAGATAAAAAAAGGAGCATTCTTCACTTATCATATAGTTCAACGTACTAAGCAAAATACAAGTAATACATTCACCTTAAATTTGTGAACTGTCTCGGTAAGAAATCCTTATTGAGCAATGCTCTGTCACTTTTACGGAGGTGCGTTGTCCCATCACAACGCAGGGCCGTCTAGGATACCAATGGAAACTTCTCATTATAGCATGAAAAATACCAATATCCAAAGAAGCTGAGAATAATATGCAGGTTGCCTCCCTATCAAGAAGAGTGAACGTAAAGGACAAAACTTTTAAAGTGCATAATAAATGATAAAATGAACAGAAAATTAATAACTGAGGAATGGTTCCATTGAATCACTCGCTAATTTTAAAGATGCTGAAGAGATGATGATCTAGCACCCGCAAGTTTCATAACAAGGGTGCCCAACTGCCCATAAATGCTTCTAGGTAAAACAAGTGGTGGCCTATCAACAGGAAGGGAAGCACATAAAGTAATGCACTCCCTGAAGCATCATTTTGTACCACAATGCTCTAGGAATTCAAGGTCCGCATTTCCATACCATAGGGCATCTCCAACCGAAAAACTCATTTTTCACTTCAAAATGCAGCAACTTGTCTCCAACCGAACTCCATTTTTCAACTCCAAAAAAAGAATATTCCTAATATATTCTTTCTCATACTTCATTTTCTATATTTTCAAATTTAAAAAAAAAAACCAAATAGCGAGTGAACAGTGCGACGCCAATACCGGCGATGAAATAGCGGCAAAAATGTCGATAGGTTGGAGCGACGGAAGAACGGTAACCACCTGTATGGCGTTCCATTGGAGATGCCCTAATTCTACCAGAAGTCACCACAAGAACACCCATTGTCTTTAAAATGATGAAAGCGGTTAAAATCCCTCACAATGATCTCCCTTCCAACAATCTTTGAAATAAACTTTATGGCAGTGTGGCAATCAACACATACTCGAATATTCTTTGTCACTCGGATGGTAGTACCAGGAGGAGTACTTATAATACCAAACACTATTGCAAGCCTCTCACTATGACCACACAAATTAGCAATCTTCTGCTCTTCTTCAACATCGTGTAGTACATCTTCCGTGTTTGGGACATATCCTTCTCTCTTCATCTGATCCTTCAATGCTTCCCAAGCCTCGGTTATATTCCCATAACAAGGATGGGATACATCATGAGCTACAAATCCATGAACCTTGTTCTTAATTTCAATCCAGCTACAAGCAGGCTGCTTCTTTAATCCTTTCTTTCGCATAAGCATCCTCATATCTGCTGCTTCCTTCCATTTCCCAGAAGCTGAATAGATATTTGACATAATAAGATGAGGTGCTATCTCTGATGGCTCAAGTTCAAAGATTTTCTTAGCTACCTTCTCTGCCAACTCTGCATTCTTGTAGACCCTGCAAGCTCCAAGCAATATGGACCAAACACTAGAAGTAGGCTTTATGTGCATTTTGGAGATGAAGTCATAGGCTTCCTCTACTTTCCCTGCGCGACCAAGAACATCAGCAACCGCAGCGTAATGCTCTAAACAAGGAGTGATTCCATAATCCTTAGTCATTCTATCAAAAAATTTCTGAGCCTCATCCACCAATCCAGCATGGCTGCACGCGGTTAGAACTGCCACAAAGGCCACATAATTTGGCTTGCCATTCTCCATCTCCATGCTTCGAAATAAATTGAGAGCCTCATATGCAGGTCCATGTAAAGCATAACCCATTATCATGGATGTCCATCCAACCATATCAACTGATGGCATCGCATCAAAAATCCTTCGGGCAACACATATATTTCCACATTTGGCATACATATCAACAAGTGCACTTTGGACAAATACATTGCCATCAAAACCTCCTCTGATAACATAACTATGAAGTTGCTTGCCAAGATGAAGGGTTGTTAGGTGTGCACATGCAGGCATAAGACAGGAGAAGGTCACCGCCATAGGCTTTAGTTTCACCGCCAACATTTCTCTGAACAATCTAAGACCTTCATCAAACTGACCATTTTGAACAGAAGCTGCGATTATAGAATTCCAAGCAACGGCATCTGGGTTAGGTAGGAAGCCCATGACGCGATATGAGTACTCCACCAGCGTGCATTTTGCGTACATATCAATCAAACTACTCCCAATAAATACTTCTCTATCCAGTCCATTTCTAATTGTGTATCCATGGATCTCCTTTCCCTTTGAAACATTTCCAAGCTCTGCAAATATTGGAATCACGGTTGACAGCGTAAATGAGTCAGGCCTCAAACCAACACTGATCATTTCCATAACCATTCTCAAAGCCTCTACATAAAGCCCATTCTCCACATCCCCACCAATCACTGTGTTCCAAGACACCACATCTCGTTCAGGCATTTCTTCGAACAGCTTCCTTACGTTATCCATGGGAGAAGCTCCCGCAGACAACCGCGAAATGTTTCGTTCCAAAATCCCTATCTTGCTAGCACATCCACCACCAAAATCTCTGCTTAGCATTTCCTCTGACCGGTTAAGGTCGTTCTGGAAACCGCCCAACTTGCAGTACAAGTTCATGAGGGCATTGCCGGTGAAAAGGTCGGAATCAAGGCCAAAAGAAATGGCGCAGGCATGCAGGGATTCACCAAGCTTAGAGCTTCTAAGAGCGGCGCATGCTTTGAGTACATTGGGGAGAAGTTTGTGATTGGGTGGAGCGCCGGTGGAGCGCATGCGTTGGAAGAGAAAAAGTACATGAGAGAAGAGACCGGCAGCAGCGGAGCAGCTGATGATAGAGGTCCAGGAAGAGGGGGAAGGTGAGGGAATGAAGGAGAAGGCACGAAAAGAATCGTCAGGGAGACAAAGGCGAGAGTATATGGCGAGGATGGAGGAAGCAGTGTAGGGAAAAGAGTAACCTTTCAAAAGCTGGGCGTGGAGTTGTTGCGCTTGGCATCGCGAATGGATTGAGGAGGGATCACGGAGGAGAGATTTGGCAATGGATTTGGTTGTCACGGCGGCGGTTTGAGCTGCTTGAACCGCGGAAGCAGCCATCTTCTTCTTCCTTGAAGATGCCTCTGACTAAGAACAGTATTAGGATGACTTCACAACAAGCTCTCGTAGCGCATCAATTCCATTGAGGCGTGACACCAAGGACCTCCTATTGCAAACTTCTCGTCTCCAACACATGCCAATATATCGCTATGCCTTCCCAACGAACATCATCTACAAGTTCAAATTTCAAACTGGTTCAACGAACATCTTCTACGACTTATTTCTATAAGAAAAATAACGGTCAATAATATTTCTCTAGCAACACAGTTTTCATTCAAACTCTAACACCTCCTAAGCTAGTCTCTCCCAATGTACCCAATCAGTCATTCTATTCGGATGCCGAACATCAATTGGAGATCATCAGAATATGTCATGTTACCCTTGCTCAATGTTGCAGCTCAGTACCGCTCTGTACCACTGCTCGGTACCACTGACATGACGCATTTTGATTGGTCTCCAGATAGTGTTCTGCACCGGTCTTCGCACAGAATAATCTCTCCCAATACAAATCTCTAATTTTGTCGAGTTATGTACTAATGTCCGATTAATCATGTAGAAGAAGAGATAAAATATGTAATATCATAAATTTCATATACTAAAATTATCTCATCTTTATTATCATTTTTTCTTTATTTTCTCACATAAGAAAAATCAAGAGCCAATCATTTTGTTGGATTCTATCCTCCTCTCCTATTAAGTTTAATTAATAAACCAATAATATCCTTAAATCATCATATCGCATTATTGAAAATATAATGCAAGCTCTATCATTGATAATTATATAAAATTTTAACATTAAATTATTTTCTATTACTTCATCAATCTTTAATATAAAGGACTGCTGTTGATGTCAGCTCTCGTTTGCATCAAGTATATCAATAAATAACCTAACTCGAATTTGAATCAAGAAATCTTGGTCAGGTTGACTCGAGTACGGTTTGGTTTTGATGTTTTTGACCAGTGTTGAGTTCAATTTGACCTGCAAATGTCTTTTTTTAGCAAAAAAAAAATCATTTATTATTATTATTTATTTATTTGAGGGTAGAGTTTTGTTATTTTTTATCAAATATCCTAAACTTTATAGTTAATAAATTATAAAATTAATTTTTTTAACCAAAACAAAATAACTAGTCGGATTCGGTTCATTTGGATTGCTAGTGGGTTAGATTCAAGTTGGTATTTTTGACCCGTTTATTAAACTGATTTGGTTCAGATTGCTTGAATTCTGATTAGACTGAAATTTGACTCGTCAACCCATTTTACCACCCCTAATTTTCACAATTTACAAGTGAGAGAATAAGTAGGCCCTGATTTTGAAATAGAGGAGATGTAATGACATATATTAATATGTTGTAAGGCCAAGTTGGACTCACGATTTGCTATGGGAGTGGATCCATATATAAATTAGGAGTGTCAATATTTGACATTACCTGAAAATCCTACTCAAACCTGACCCAAAAATTTCGGGTTAGGGTCAACCCGAACCCGAAACGGGTCTGGTTCGGGTTAACCCTTTGACCCAAAATTGACCCGAAAACTCGATTTTGACCCGACAACCCGATATTGACCCGTTTTTTACCCGAAAAATAGGAGATAGACCCGTTTTTTACCCGAAAAAGATGAGATAGACCCTTTTTGACCCAAACACTAGCAATTTTTTTGTTGGAAATGGGTCATTCGGGTCGTGTCGAGTTGACCCAGACCCGAAGCGATCAGGTTCGAGTCAAGAAAATTGACCCGTTTTCAAAAACAGGTCGGGTTCGGATTGATCAGAATAGTACCGGGTCAATTTTGGGTTCGACCCGATCCCGATCGTGACCCGAAATTGACACCCCTAATATAAATTATAATGCAAAAGAAGACTTCTTATTTTCTTAAATTCAAATATTACTTGTTCATAAGATGCCATTCATTTTTCTTCTATAAATTTCCTCTCTTTTTTTTTTCAAATTCATCATATAACTATATGTATTTTTATTTGTTTATTTCATTGTAATTCAAATGACACTCACTCATTCACCCTAATTAAAAATCCTATCTATGAGCAATGTACCCTTTTCCATTACCAATCAAATGATTGAAGAAATGCATCCAAAGCTCACGCTTTTCTCATCTCCAATCTCTCACATTCCCTCCCTTCATTTCTCCATCACATCCCAATGGCGTTTTCCTTCTCTTCCCCTTCAATCACATTATTAACCCTTCTCATCCTCTCATCATCCCTTCTCCTCTCAACACAAACCCTGCTCCTTCCGGTGATCGCCGGCGACGATCGAACTCAAGTCATCACCTATATTGTACACGTTGAGAGACCGGAAAACACCAGTCTTTTATTCCACGACGAGTGGCTGACAAGTTATCACCTCTCCTTTCTCCCTAACGCCACTCTAGACTCCGGCGAGCCGCGCCTTATATATTCCTACCGCGAGGCTATAAGTGGCTTCGCAGCAAGGTTGACGGAAGCTGAAGCTCGAGAAATGAGATCTAATAGCGGCTTTCTACATGCTTATGTTGATCGCCGGCGAGGTCTGCTCACCACACATACGCCGGAGTTCCTCGGCCTGAGTAAGAGCGGCGGCTTCTGGTATTGATTCATATTGGATAAATTTTTTATTAGTTTGTAGGGAGATTTACATGAATATACTATACTTTTTATTTATTTGCATAACTAATATATTTAATTTAATATTTATTTATATAATATTCCATTATTTAAGCACATCAAAATAAAATACATAAAAATGTATTTTATTTTTAATAAATATTTTTGCCTTTCGAATATTTTTATTTTATATTTACAAGCAAAATATTATTGTTGTGTCAAGTCTGATAGCTATAAAACAAGATGTAAAATAGAAATAAAGCTTTATAATTATTTTACTTTATGCAAATAATTATTTTTGTTTGATATTAAATAATTTTTATAATTTATAAGAAATAAACTTTGGATTCCATCCATGTAGAAATTTATAATCATTTGTGGATTTCACATGATAAATATTTACTGAGTTTATCAAGGAGCATTGATGATATGTTAGTCATAAAACAAATGCCCAGATGTTAAAAATATTTTGGAAACAAATCTAATACTAATGCCATGAAAGAAATATTTTATTTGTTTCTTCTTATTTTCTTATAGTCATATAAGAAAAATTCTTATGTGCGGAGTCTTGACGTAGAGCCATGTCTGGACTCCAATTAATTGACGACGTGTGGCAAATACATACGTTGTATTAGCTATTTATTGGTGTGTATTAGTTGTATTCTGACTAATACATAATGTGTACTATAATACACATTATGTACTAGCTGTATATTAGCTATGTATTAGTATATACTAGCTATGTATTAGTGTGTACTAGCTACGCATTACAATACATAGTGTATTATAATGCACAACTAGTACACACCAATACACAACTAAATAGACCACATATGACACATATTTAGTCAAGCTCATTTACTTTATACTTAGCTTGAACTCGAGCTTGCTCGACTAGAACACTCGAGCATGATAAGAAAGCCTAATATAGAATCATATTGGAGATTCATTTCTTAGAATTTGGAGAGAATATAATTAATTAAACAAAAATAAATGCCGATGTACAAATTAATATCAATTGGACCAGCTCGACTAGCCAATGAACTGAGCAGGGACAAGGTTGAGCTCAAACTCAAACTAGTATAATATATGATTTTGAATTTAAGCTTAAACTCCGTCGCATATTAGAAAGCATAAATTTAAGTGTAAAATCGAATTGAAGCTTAAAGTAATTAATAGAAATTATAAATTAAATTGAAAATATATTAATTATTTTAATAAAAATAAGGTGATTTAATTGATTTAAGTTCAAAAAAATAATTTATGAATTAATTGATCTACTTAGTTGTTAAATGTACCATAACTATTTTAAAATAACAAAATAATTTATCAATTTTATACCTTTAAAATAATTCCTATAGTGAATATAAAAATAAAATTGAATTTTAAAAAATTTATTACATAACAAATAATACCTCCAGAAATTACGAAAAATTTTTAAATTTTGTTGAAGATTTATAGATGCGATCGTATTAAACATCCTTTAATTCCGTTTTTTTTCTTTTCTGAGGACCTCCGCCGACTATGGCAGAGGCACCATCATCGGAATCCTGGACACCGCCGTAGACATCAGCCACCCTTCCTTCAACGACAACGGGATGCCGCAGCCGCCGCCATACTGGAGAGGCGGCTGCGACACCTTCCCCTGCAACAACAAAATCATCGGCGTCAAGTCATTCAGCAGTAGCCGCCGCATTCTATCTCCGGCCGACAACAACCACACCGAGCATGGCACACATGTTGCCGGCATCGCCGCTGGCGTCTTTGTCGACGGTGCAGAGGTCCTCGGCAACGGTAAGGGCGTCTCAGCAGGTATGGCGCCCAAAGCTCACCTCGCCGTTTACCAAGTCTGCTCTGAAGGTGACTGTGCAGATAGCGACGTGCTCGCCGGAATAGACCAGGCTATATACGATCGAGTCGATCTGATTTCCATTTCATTTGGTTCTGATGATTCTCGGCCTTTTTATGAAGACAGTGTGGCGATTGGGTCTTACTCGGCGCTGAGATACAGGATATTGACGGTAGCAGCGGCGGGCAATGGTGGGCCGGTGGAGGGGAAGGTGGCGAATGATGCGCCGTGGATTTTGACGGTTGGGGCGAGTACTACTGACCGGAGGATTACGGTGACGGTGAAGCTCGGAGATGGAACAGAGCTTGTAGGAGAATCAGCTTACCAACCAAGCTATTTCAATTCAACGGAAGCGCTGCCTCTTACATTCCCGGGATTTGAAATCCAGGGTGGCGGGAGTAAAGGTTGCAGAAACGATTCATTTGATGGAGTTGATATAAGCGGGAAAATCGTATTGTGTGAGACTGGATTTGGTGTGGAGAATATTGAGAAAGGTAAGAATGTGAGAAATGCGGGGGGAGCTGCCATGATTGTGTTGAACCAAGCGGAGGAAGGAGAGACGACTTTATCAGAAGCTCATGTCCTTCCGGCAGCTCATTTGAGCTACTCAGCCAGGTGCTCGATCTTGTCATACTACAATTCTTCGGCGAATTCGAATCCTACGGCGGCTTTCGTATTCGGCGGAACGAGTTTCGGTGCCCTTTCCTCTCCGGCGGTGGCATCATTTTCGTCGCGGGGGCCAAGCTTGCACAATGGTGGAATTCTGAAGCCAGACATCATTGGCCCTGGCGTGAACATATTGGCGGCATGGCCGAGCAAGGTCGGTCCTGATAACCATATCACCACTTCGTCTACAGAACAAAATTTCAATTTTCAGAGCGGAACCTCTACAGCCACTCCCCATCTTTCCGGAATTGCAGCTCTTCTACGAAGCGTTCATCCTCATTGGTCTGCTTCGGCGATCAAATCAGCTATCATGACAACAGCAGACACAGAAGACGCAGAAGGAAACACAATCACAGATCAGCTCAACAACGCCACTGCGGCCAGCCGCTTCGCCATGGGAGCAGGACAAGTAAATCCCTCAAAAGCCAATAATCCAGGACTCGTGTACAATCTGCACTCGCACAGGTACAAACGTTATCTGTGCGGGCTTGGATACACCGACCGACAAGTGACGACGATCACCCAGCACCACGCCAGATGCTGGAGGTATCGCCGTGAGCTCGGGCCGGAGCAGCTGAACTACCCGTCGATATCGGTTGCGCTGGGTTCGCCGTCGACGAAGACGGTGAGTAGGTGGGTGAAGAACGTGGGAGAGGACAATGCGACCTACTATGCCAAGATTGAGAGGCCGGAAGGGGTAAAGGTGGAGGTTTTTCCTCCAAGGCTTTACTTTCCCCGGCGCTATGATGCCAGAAGGTTTCAAGTTGTGCTCACAGCAGATAGGGGTAAGTTGGCCGGTGGTGGGGCAGCGGTCGGGCAGCTCTCCTGGGTTTCCGACGACCATGTTGTGAAGAGTCCCATATCTGTCACCTTAACTTTGTAAGAATGATCATGGTGTGAAGAGCTCTCTAGGGTTTGTAATGCCCATGTTGTGAAGAGTTCCATATCTGTCACTCTTCTCATAGAAAGACAAAAAAAATATGAAAATTTAGAAAAAAACGGTTTTCTTTCACGTTATCAACTATCAATAAGTGTATGTGCCAATTGAATGATAAATTATTTTGTGCGGAATTTAGACGAAAAAAATTATCTAAATTATGAGTGTACACAGTATGCATAAATAATATATACATAGATTTGATACATACTATTTACAAATATTTATACAGCGTACACTCACAAATTCGGACGATTCAAACAGTATGTCTATATTTTAAAATAGCGAAAATAATCTTTTGATATATAATTTTTTAGAATGTTATCATTTATTTCCAAAATGAAAACTACTCCACCCAATTCTACCAAATCCAAGAGCCACTACCACAATCCCTCATTCCCCACTGGTTATCGCCTCTCATCACCACCGTCAACAATCATCCACAGGCAACCAATGCACCTATATATGAAAATTTATTATGTGCGAACGCCAGACGTGGGGGTGGAACCAACCTTAATTTCAACAAGGGAGGGGGGCAATCTTATAAGTAAAAGTGTAGAAATTTCAAAGATATTTATGGGGTCCAAGGAGGCAGTGCCCTCTGGCACAACTCGACCTGATATGAACCGATATTTGGTTCATATCATTTCCTAACAATAACACCTCTACACAATGTGATTAATTTATGTTGGGAGCAATTACCTAAAGATAATAGTATTTTAAAACTTTTAGGAGGGACAATTGCCTAAAATCCTTAAAATAAAAATTAAAAAATAGATGGTAGGAGACAAATTACCTTAAAAATCATATAATATTTTTTTAAAATTATTTTTATTGCCCTTTGGGCTTTAGGTGATCCGCCCCAGGCCGGAGGGCATCCGATGACCAACCAAAATACACCACGTCCCTTTTTTGCTCTGTACCGCTCGATACCGATTAACGTGGCACATTCGGGTTGTTCTCCGGACTGTCCGGTGTCCGCACAGAATAATCTGTCCGAACCTACACCATTCACCGCCACCTATTATCACCGCATCTAGCAGCCACCATTGATGGCCATTGTCGAGGGCTACCACTAGCCACCATTATTTCCTTTTACAATATCTGCTAAAAGAAATAACAAACAAAAACAACACAAATTTTGAATACCGAACACATTTTGGTGTAGGAACCTGCACAAATGACTTCCAGCGAACAAGAAGAAGTTCAATGGAACAGTGAAAACTGTATTAATATTTCAAAAACTACTGGTTCTTCCTCTTCCCTACCTTAAGTAAAACAGGTTCCTGAAAAGCTATACTAAAACGTTCTACTGAAATAAAAAAGTGCACAGCGCACAACAGTCCTAAAAGCAGCAACATAGCAGAATTGGATAGAATATTCTAACTAACTAGTCAGGCAAAGATAAGTTATTCCTCCGGTGTAGCCCGCTAAGATGCTCCGCATCATACGCCCCTTCCACAAAAAAGTGTTGCTGGTGGATCTTCAACTGCTTCTTCAACGGCAACAGCTCCATCATCTGGTGGATGATATTGGTATAGATCTGCTACATTGAATGTGTTGGGAGTGTTGAATTCAGGCGGTAGTTCGACGACATAGGCGTTATCGTTGATGCATTTTGTGACCGGAAAGGGCCCGAATTTCCGCTTGCTCAGCTTCGAATACGTCCCTGCTGGTAGACGATCTTTCTTCATTTTAACCATAACCAGATCCCCTGTTTTGAACACCTTCTTCCGCCGGCGTGCATCAGCATCCAATTTGTATTTTGCATTTGCGTCCAGCAGGTTTTGACGGACCTTGTTAATCAATTCTGAGAATTGATCTACCCACGCAGAAGCCACTTGACTCTTGCATTTCGGGATGACTGCAATATCAACGGTAGAATTGGGCAATTTAGTATATACAATACCAAATGGACACATACCCGTAGAGCGATTGGGCATCGAATTGAAAGCGAATTCTGCTTGACCGAGAGCTTCGTCCCACAGTTTTGGATGATCCTGCACAATACATCGCAGCAAATTTCCTAAAGTACGATTAACCACCTCAGTTTGTCCGTCTGTTTGCGGGTGGTAAGGAGAGCTGAGCTGAAGCCGAGTGTTTAAACGTTTCCATAACTCTCGCCAAAAATGGCTAATAAACTTGACATCCCTATCGGAGGTGAGACTCCTTGGAATGCCATGCAACCGAACGATCTCCCTGAAAAAGAGCTTCGCCACGTTCAAAGCATCAAAGGTCTTCTTACAAGCCACGAAATGGGCCATTTTAGAGAACCTGTCCACCACCACCATAATTGAGTCGTTCCCCTTCTTGGTACGTGGCAATCCCAAAATAAAATCCAAGCTCAGGTCCTCCCATATGGAGTCCGGTACCGGTAATGGTTGATACAGTCCGGTGTTTTGTCCTCCCCCCTTATAGTTTTGACATACTATGCACCGTTCAACCAACTTAGTAACATCCTTCCTTAGGTGCGGCCAAAAGAACTTGGCTGTTACTTGTGCAATGGTCTTATCCCGTCCGGCATGGGCTGATAGTCCCCCTCCATGTATCTCTTGGATGATATGTTGTCTCCAAGAAGATTTCGGTATACATAACAGGTTGCCCTTAAACAAGAACCCATGTCGAATAGAGAAGTCTTCTACCGGTTCTTTGTTGATGCATTTCTGCCAAGTGTCAGCAAAATCGTCATCCTCTGGGTATAACTCCTGTAAGCATTCCAAACCCACAAATTCCGATTGCAACTGAGTCAAGAGAACGGACCGGCGACTTAAGGCGTCTGCAACGCGATTTTGAGCTCCGCTCTTGTGCTTCAACACGAACGTGAATTTCTGTAGGAATAAAATCCACCTGGCGTGCATCTTGTTGATGGTCTTCTGGGTGTTGATATATTGTAATGCTTTGTGGTCACTACAAAGAACAAAATCCTGATGTAATAGGTAGTGCTCCCACTGTTTCAGTGCCCGGACGACTACATAAAGTTCTTGCTCATAGACTGACCACCTCTGCCGTGCCTCCGACAACTTCTCACTGAAATACTCAATTGGTCTCCCTTCTTGTATTAGCACAGCTCCCACTCCCACAGTAGAAGCATCCGATTCAACCACAAATGGTTTATCAAAATCCGGTAATGCCAACACCGGAGCAGAGGATAGCGCCACTTTGATGGTTTCGAAACTCCTCTGCTGTTCCATTCCCCACCGAAACTGCTTCAACTTCAAAACATCTGTTATAGGAGATAAGATGATGCTAAATCCCTTGATGAACCTTCGGTAGAAATTCGCCAGTCCATGGAAACTGCGAATGTCCGTAAAGGACTTCGGTTCAGGCCAATTGACAATTGCCTCCACCTTTCTCGGGTCTGCACTAATTCCGGCAGCAGATATCTTGAATCCCAGGAATGAAACGGTGTCACACGCGAATTCACACTTTGAGATATTCAAATACAGCTTGTTTTGCCGCAGAGCTTCACAGATTCCGTTCAGGTGCTTCACGTGTTCGGCCAGGTTCTTGCTAAAAACCAAGATGTCGTCGAAGTAAGCTACACAGCACCGATTCAAAAATGGTTTCAAGACTTCATTCATCAATCTCATGAATGTTGAGGGAGCATTACACAACCCGAAAGGCATGACCCTCCACTCGTACAAGCCTTCTCTTGTCTTAAATGCCGTCTTCCACTCATCTCCTGGCCGGATCCTTATTTGGTGATACCCGCTGCGGAGGTCCAGCTTGGAGAATAGTTGTGATCCAACCAACCTTTCCATCATCTCGTCGATTCTAGGCATCGGAAATCTGAATTTGATGGTGATCTTGTTGATTGCTCTGCTATCTATACACATTCGCCAACTCCCATCCTTCTTGGGCACTAGCAAGGCGGGCACTGCACACGGGCTTAAACTGTGCTGAATGAGTTGTTTGGCCAAGAGCTCATCTACAATCTGCTGCAGAATTTTGTGTTCTGTGGGACTCATTTTATAGTGTGGGATGTTCGGCAAGGTGGCTCCTGGATTGAAGTCGATCTGATGCTGCACTGTTCTGATTGGTGGCAATTCGGCCGGGAGTTCACTGGTGCAGATGTCGGCAAACTGCTGGAGAAATTGGTTGATCTCACTCGGCACTTCAGATTGTTTGTTGGAAACGGTCTGTTCTTTAACCACCAAGGCCATTATCTGCAATGATTCCTTCCAGGAGCTAAGCAGAGTATTCCCGGGTACCACAAACATAGCAACCTTCTCAGGAACGGGATCAATAATTTGGGATTCAGGTACCAATCTCAGCTTCTTCTCCCGCCATTCAAATGTGTAAGTATTTGTCCTTCCATCATATATTGCTCCCACGTCGAATTGCCAGGGCCTCCCCAAGATGATGTGGCATACGTCCATATCGATCACGTCGCATAATACTTCACTTGCGTAGTGTTTGCCGATGGAAAATGAGACCCTGCACATCTCCGTGACTGACATTTCTAATCCCTTCTTAACCCAGCTAATTTTATATGGATTGGAGTTTTTCGTGGTTTTGAGCTGGAGTGATTGAACCACAGCCTTTGAAATCACATTCTCAGTACACCCGTTATCTATTAAAAGATTGCAGACTTTACCATTAATGGTGCACTTGGTCTTGAAAAGTGCATTTCGCTGCGAGTGGTTCGGTTGTCTGGGTGCTAGGAGCAGTTTCTGCAACACGCACACAACTGGCTCCCCATCGTCTCCAGCTACATCTTCGACTGGCTCTTCCTGCATTTCGTCAGTTTGTTCCATGTCTTCTTCAAATTCTCCTTCCAACATTTGCAATTGTCCTCTGGTGGGGCATTCATTGGACTTATGTCCTTGTTGAAAACAACGGAAACACTTGATGGTAGATGGCTTGGCATAAGGATTGTCTTTGGCCGGGCCTTTAAATTTGTAATTCGCCTTTCCCTCTTCATTCCTATTAGGTGCATTTGGTGGTGTGGGACTAGCAGTCTGAGGAGCAACCTGTCTACCAAATGAATTAGACTTTAAATTACTCATTCGGTTCAAATCACTTACAGCTTCAACAGCCCGCCGATTTTGGTTAGTCCTCCCATGTCTTGACTGTTGCATCTCTACCTTCATGGCGTAGTTGACAGCTTGGGAAAGTGACCACACCGCATTTAATTCCAACTTGTCTTGTATTGATTCTTTCAGCCCTCCGACATAGCGAGCCACCAGTTGATTTTCTGTCTCGTTCAAATTGTTCCGAGCGCTTAGTCTGTAAAACTCCTCTGTATAGTCATTGATGGAGCGATTGCCTTGAATGCAATGTTGGTACTGCATATACAGCATTTGTTCATAATCTGTAGGAAGAAAGTGACCACGTAACAGTTGCTTCATACGAAACCAACTGCGCACCGGTCCTCTACCATCCCGACGCCTGGATTGTAGCAGCTGAAGCCACCACGCACTAGCCCCACCTTTCAACCGGCAGGCCACATATTTAACCTGCTTTTCTGGCTCCACCTCCATGTATTCGAAGAAGGTCTCCACTGCCCTCTCCCAATCCAAGTAATCCTCTATGTGAAGTTTGCCGTCAAAAAATGGGATGTCCATTTTTACCCGAAACTCACTGTTATGCCTGTCCTTCTCTCTCGGCCTCCGTCGCCGCTGCATCGTAATTTCTTCCTCTGAGTCGGATAGCTCCATAGCGCCAAACTGCTCTATTCCTTCATCAGAATCCGACGCGAATGCCTCCGGCAGATTGCGTCGTAAGTTCCGTCTATCCCCGCACCTCCTCTGGATTGCCGGTATGGTTGCTGGCTGACCCAGTCTCGGTTCGATACTACGCTCCAACAGAGCTCGAATGTCTCTCAGGTCGCGGCGCACTTCATCGGAAAATCGACGGAATTCCGTCGTGAGCTCATCCGAGTGCTTCACCAGACCGGAGTGTTCTGCCCAAAGGGCTTCCAGGCTTCTTTCTTCCACGGCAGCCACCCGTTTGCTGCCTTCCGCCATTGTGGCTCTGATACCAATCTGGTGTAGGAACCTGCACAAATGACTTCCAGCGAACAAGAAGAAGTTCAATGGAACAGTGAAAACTGTATTAATATTTCAAAAACTGCTGGTTCTTCCTCTTCCCTACCTTAAGTAAAACAGGTTCCTGAAAAGCTATACTAAAACGTTCTACTGAAATAAAAAAGTGCACAGCGCACAACAGTCCTAAAAGCAGCAACATAGCAGAATTGGATAGAATATTCTAACTAACTAGTCAGGCAAAGATAAGTTATTCCTCCGGTGTAGCCCGCTAAGATGCTCCGCATCACATTTTTTACTTAATTTCAAAACATTCCAAGACATTCAGATTGGAAAGAGACATAAATCATTATAAAAAGGCAAAAGAAGCACAAATGCATAGTTATATTACTGGTCATTCGAACAATAGAAGGATGCAGATTTCTAGCATCGCATTCCAATCCATTAAGTTAAAGAGAAAGTCATCATGACATGAAAAGCTTCCAAGCACGTCTGGGCCGGTCTGGCACATCTGCGATTCACACTGAATATGCATGGCCCTGCTACTCCAAATAGAGTGCCTAAGAATCGGCTCTGTATACTATTATTGCTCATTTGCTTCTCTTTATAGGTACAATAACTTTGGCGATTACGTATTAATGAGCTCAAAATGCTGCCCATCCTGATGATGTTGTACTCGTTGGATGCACAGTTGTGTTGGTAGATGGCAAACTTCTCTGCAAGTCGCCAAGAAATGTTCATTAGTGTTTCAATATGAAGATTATGATTAAGAACATTAAAGAAACATTATGGTGGAAACAGATGAAAAAAGGACAAAGGTTTCGTTTGGGACGACTTTTTTACTGTTTTCTTATAGCAAATTTTTAATACAAAATTTTAATTTTTATATTAAAAATTTGCTTCAAAAAGCAGTAAGAAAGCTGTCCTAAATGAAACCAAACTCTATAATTCCCGCATTCTTTAGTTTATGCAAGGCGATGAACTCATATTTTAACAGTAAAATTACAAGAAAAAATAAGTAGCGCAAACTATAAAGTTGACCAAATGTTTCATCCACGTTTCCAGATTTTGTAGGTATGCAAAGCGTTAAATATTCTATTTAGAAGCCTGCTCAAAGAAGCGACTAATTATTCTATACGAATACCATACGAAGAGAACCGTCCTATTTGCTGCGTTTTTACTGCGCTTTTGCAAAATGGCAACAAATATTTATTATTTACTAAATAATTGAATATTTGTTGCGCTTTACTGAGTATTTGCAAAAGCACAACAAAATGCTAGTAAAAACACATTCGTAATTGAATATATATTTGTTGTCCTTTTACTATCCTTTTTCAAAAGCGCAACAAAAGAGCAGTAAAAACGCAACAAATACGGACATTTCCCTCCGTCTGGTGTCCGCACAAAATAATTTCTCCAAAGAAACTAGCGTATATCCAAAGAAGTCGGGAATCATATCCAACCTAATAATTTCAAATAAATGGATGCATTTATATAAAGTCTAAGATACCGAACAAAATTCAACACGTCAAAGACATTTACTTAATTATAAATAAAATAGTTGGATGGCACATATGATACATGCATCTAATTTAAATATTAAAAAAAAAGCTAGTAACTTGTTTTAAATTCGTTTTAATTCCTAGATATTTAAGCAGCCACCATGTATGTAGTTACTCTCTCATCATCACCTGAGATCTCCATTGCCAAATTGCACGGTTTTGCAATATACACCCTCAATCCCTCACGCATCATTGTCCCTAACATCGCCTGCAAAAACTCCACTTAGTTTCATGTATCCTTTGCACACAGAACCTGTTATTCCATATCCTGGGTTCATTTCCTCTGAATCGACTGTGGCTCCTCCGTCAATTTACACATTCATGCTTGGCAGATGATCTCAATGAGGCCATTGACGGATAGCAATGCTTCTTGCTTTGTTTTGTACTCAATGCCCTTCCTCCCAACTAGCAATTTATCCCTTCCACACCAGTCCGGTGGATTGTGGTAGATCACTCTTGCCATAGATTTTTGCTCTGATGGCTCTTGTTACATCAATGGATGATTCTCCCAACTCCTCTCAAGTTCCTAGTATGATTTATGTGTTGTTCAATGGATCGTTCTTAGATTTTGATGAGAAAGTTTGAAGATTCAATATCAAATGGCATCAAAAGTATATCTAAGTTTACTGCTAATCAATACACTTCGACTCATTGGTGAGGAAATTGTCGACCCTTCATAAATCATTAGATTTTACTATTGGTTGTAAATGTTCTTTCCATTGGCCCCTGATAGAGGATATTTGAAGTCTTTTCATAATCTAATGCTCTTGAGTTCCTTTTATATTGAATATTTGGATCCACAACATGTTCTTATCCTAAAACTGATAACTTTGGTTATATCTTTTATCTCCTTTTGATGTTAGGCCCCAATGTTGGTTGGCATTCCTCTTTTCAAAGCTCATTTGGTTAATCGGGATACCTTAATTTCTCTGTACTCAGCAATCCCTTGAGAACTGAAAATGTGATGACTTCTTTATCACGATCCTCTATTACTCATGTTTTGCTCGAAATGGATTTTTACACAAAAAGCACACTATAGAGATTTGAAACGTCACAGAGCATAATGGTAATCATCCCCAAGTTTTGCTTAAAATTTTACTCTCCTATTCTCCTTGTAAAGTTCAAGGGCATGAGGTTTCCTCTTGTTTTGGTCTTCATCCGGAATCAAAAAAAGAGCTCAAAGATTACTATGATTTTCCTACATTTTCAGAGTTCAGTCAGGCTGGCATGCTTGAATTGAATTTTTACCTTCCTTCTTTCGATAACATCCCCTCCACATTCCTCATACTAATTAAATCTGAAAGGTTAGTCCATATATATATATATATATATTGTGTCTGTGTGTGCATGTGTTAGACCCACAAGTCTGAGTATTGACATGTCAATGTATTTACATAAAATTTGGATAAACTTTTTTTTTGTACTAATAAATAGCATTAGGAAGTTACAAATGATACTCAATTTGAAGTTCATGATATATATTTAAAGCTAATAGCCTTGATTTGAGCGAGCATTAAATTCAACTTAAATTAATTATTTTAAGTTGGCTTGAAGTTTTTTACTCGAGCTGATATTGAAATTTCATTGCAAGTTAATGTTTTCCTGCTTGAATTGACTCTTCCTCATCCCTAGCTCTATAACACTTCCACATCGCTCACTCTAAATATACTGAAAGGCTAATATATGTAATCACTATGGTTTCCTTAGCTATTTTTGGTGCCTAATTTGGGTAATGAGCTGCTTAAATAATTAACCAAGTTCCACCTTGAGACCTCTCATGAGTCCAAATGCAGGCACACTAGTATGTATTTAGAAAACTGGAAAAAATCAAATTAAAAAAAAATAAAGGGTTTAGCACCTCCAACTGAGAAAGATCAGATAAAGGATCGGCAGAGCGCCTAGTTGATTCATTGGCCATGAGAGCACTGCTTCCAGAATGCATCTTAGTAACTGCAGGATCATTGGGTGGAGGAGGTAGTGGAGACCTCATCTTTCCACCTCCAGAAGGTGGTGGTGCAAGAAGTGCCCCTGGTTTTTTGGTGTTAGAGGCCGCTCCGGACATTCCAGCTGCTGAAAGCATGCCAGTGCCGCTAGAAGGTTTGCTCTTCACATTTATCCGGATAGTCTCGCCTTCCTGGAAATCATCAAGAAGTAAAAAAATAGAGAGAATTTACGATGTGAAAGCAAGGAGGAATGATGTCTAAAACCAGAATATATATGTAAAAAGAAGGAGAAAAAAAGAGAGAATTTAAGATATGAAAGCAAGGAGGAATGATGTCCAAAACCAGAATATTTATATATATAGGAGATTAGGACTTCAAAGAGATGGCACACGAGAACGTTAAAAATAAGAAAATTTAGCCGTTAAAAAGGTTCAGAATCATATAAAATAAACTCAATTTTTAAACTTAGGTCATGCTTACTTTATTTAAACTGTTAAAAAAACTGCCAACCCCACATGGTGGGAAAATTTTTTGTTGTTGTTGTTCGTTGTACTTTACAAAAACTAACAAGTAATAACACAACCTTATCTACTCAACGATAAACATTAAAGAACTTCAAACTACAATCATTTCCAATGCCTAATTGCTCAATTGGAGCAATCATAACTCAATTTCTAAACTTGCGTCATGCTTATTTTATTCAAACTGGTCCTTCACAAAAACTAGTTAAGTAATAACACTGCGCTATCTGTTCAATATAAACACTCGAGAACGTCAAACCGCACTCATTTCCAATGCCAACTTTCTAATTTTTTTATAAAGCTTAAACTAAAACTGGATAGAAGAATCAGGAATAATGTCTAACATTTACAATAGTTTGAAGAAAATTGCACTGAGACCGATAAGATAAAATAGACAAAAAGCATTCTTGAGGACAACATGCATAAAAACATAATCAACCATACGAACTAAACTTCCATATAGAGGTTTCCATACAGAGGTTTGAAATAAATTCATGAAAGCTATGAAACATGGGCACCTCTCAAAGGTAATCCGGAACTTCAGGGCATTTGGATACTCTGCAGTTTTGAAAAAGCCTGGTCACATGTCAAGTTTAAATTTAAGGAGTAGTCGACATATACATGGGGCCATAGGAACCTATATCTCCGAGAAATTATTACGTGCGGTCACCGGATGCCATCCGGAGGTGAATCAGGATGCGTCGGGTGACGTGGCGCATCCTTATTCGCCTCCGATCGGTCGAATGATCACACGTAATAATTTTTCTATATCTCCACACACACACATGTACATATAATTTAATATACCTTTATATTTGGCCCCAAAGCCCAGAGCATTACCACAATTTTTTTTTATGATCAAAATATAAGTTGGTTGACCTGCTGATAATTTTTTATGCAGGTGCTTTTGTACTAACAATATAGCACACGCTAGAAGAAAATTAGTTTCGTTAAATACATTCCAAGGAAGAAATACAAGACTCAAAAGTTATTCTTATCTCAAGTTAGCAAAGCATGCCACTAAATAAAGCAAGTGAAAATTCAATAAAATCAAGAAAATCAAACTTGGCCAAAATAAATCAAGCATGAAACTATGCATTATATTATATTTTTTATTGTATGGGAGCTTTTTTCAAAGCCAAGGCATTAAATTCTCACTACCATTGTGATATACCAACACATAACAATTTAGAGACCTGTATAGGAACAAACAAAATTTCCATTCTTTATTCACTAATTGTGGAACACCTCCAGATTTAATATTCAGTTAAATCTGTTTTGACCCGATCCGAAAAGGTAAATGCTTGAATCTTTGCATTTTGAACCCTTATGCATGTGCATGTGAATGCCTTGTACGCATGTGAGAATCTGTATGTGTTCTGGAAGTGGGTTTTGGGGGGTTTATTTGTATGTTTGGAAAATTTGAATTTTTTTCCTCTGGGGAACTACGGCGTTGGGTTTGGCAGCGCCACGACGTATGGCTCTCGAGAAAATATGCTTTTAATTCAACGCTCCGGTGCGTCGCGGCTGCAGCGGCACTATGAGTTTTCTGAAGAGCGTTATGGCCAGCGCTGTGTGGCACCGTGAAGCAGACCGATTCAATCGTTTTATGTTTTCTGTCAGTTTTAAAAATTGTCTGAATGGAGGTAAGTGACATTTTGCTTAGCTCTATTTTCAAAAATAAAATGTTTGCCAAAATTTTATGATTAAAATAAAATTTTCATTACTGATAATAGTGAAAATTGATCAAAACTAATAAAATATTTATATTATCCTTTAGGCCAGTGAAGATCTTCAATTCTCCTCTTCTCGTCATCTTTATTCCCCCTCATTAAAATGACACTACCACCAATTTCATCTCTCTCACCTAGTATTATATTTCTTAAGTTGATCAGCTTCTATTAGAAGAAAACTTGGCCACAAAGTAGGGTACCTAGGTCTACAACTATATCTTTTTTCAAGATAAAAAACTTCTATATAAATGAAGACCTAAACCTAGAAACCAAGATGATTAAGCTGCCAATTTTTAATTCATATTCAAAGGAAAACTAAATAATGTGAAGCAAAATAGTGGATTTCCCTAAAGCCCATGAGGATTATACACAATTTTCTTTTATCAAGAGATACTAGAGGAACTTTGGACTTTTTTTTGGAGAATTTAAGAAATTTCATTAGATTTCTTTTAGTTTTAAGAAACCCATCTCCTTGGATGATTTTAAAATACATGCATCTTGGAAATGCAAAGTAACTGAAATGCGTATATTTTAAAAAAGTATGAGTTGTTTAGTTTGATACAAAGTAAATACATTGAAATAGTTTTTTGTATTTATTAAAATGCATTTTAAAATGCATTAAAATGCCATAAGGTCATGGGTTATTGGCTTTTGAGGGATTTACATGTCCCGTACAGAAGAAAGGAATCGTCCTAACCACCACCAGTTGCACAATGGCTCAAGGTCATTTGATTCCCCCTTCTTCCACAAAGTGGTCATCTTAATCATCCACTTTGTTCAATTTCCTCCTCTTAGTCAAGGAAAAAGGTCATCTTAATCCTTTTGCAACATAATCAAAACTATGGCCTACCGACTCCCTTCACCACGACCACAAGAGACATAAACCAAAGTTTAGCTCTTCTATATAGTGCCAATGACCTCTTCAAATTTAAGCAAGGTCAACCCTCTATAATCTAAGACTAAAATTAGTGCAATGTGTTTCAACTAACCTAGGGCCCATGTCTTTTCCATTTTTGGGTTTTCATGTGAAAAATTGTGCATCCTTTTTTGCATTATATTGTTTTATTGATTGTGTGTGGGATCTTCATTTAAAACTAAGGTACCAAATTATCTTTCTCTACTGTCACAATATTCTAGCACATAACAAGTAAAATCAATAAAACACACTTGAACAAGGGATGCATTGAATTAGAGTATATTTGCTTCTTAGCATATTAATTTAAGTTAACCATCCTGATTTTTAAAAAAAAATAGAAAAGGAAATGTTTGGAGTTTAGAAGAGCCAACGTTTGCAGTCAATTAGCTTATCAAGGCCCCCTTTAGTCCAGCTGTAGCAGCTAACCAACCTTTTTAGTTTTATTTTGACACGTCAATGAAATTTGTAACCAGATAGCACATTCTGCAAAAGATTTTGATAATAGAACCGTGATTTAGGTGACAGAATGATCTGTCATCAATCCTATAGATTTCATGCCATGATAATGTGTCCAATTGTGCAAAACTGTACAGCAAGTCAAGTGCTAACATGACATAATCTAGCACGTAACATATACCATTCCAGTTCCTTCTACTGCTTGACCAACACTTCTGTTTGCGCTAAGAAAGCAGGCATTAACAAGCAAGTAATTTTTATCACTATGAGGTGTTCTGTGATTCCTAACTAGTAACTACATTATATGTAAATTTGATTTAGGTAATGAAGAAAATGTCACTGTAATAATAGCTTATCTCCATAAACTTATACAACAAATCACTACACGATGGTTCTTCTTCTTTTTTTTCTAGAGGAAAGCTCTAACCACCAAAAGTGCAATTGCTCCAACTACGCAGAATCATAGTTACAACCTTCATAAGCTAACCAACCAAGCAACTGATTTGGAAGAGTCGACACAATCACTCAAGGAAAATGAATCGCCACAAGAAACTTATGAATGAAGCAAACTGAGTTACATAGCATGCAATCTACTTGGGATTTATTTGAAACGGCTGCAGCTTTAAAAAAAAATGATAGAATTATTATGAGTAAAACGGTTCTTTCTGAAAATGATTGTGGATATTGATTTAGTTTTTCATTTTTTAAGTAGGACAATAGTTTTCTTTATCACTACTACTTGATGCGGTGCATTTTAAGCTAGGATAGTCCTTAGGAGTAGTTTATCCATTTTGTTCTAGAATACTCTTTTTTGCTCCATAAGTAGGAGGTCTTGTAGAAGAAGAAGGGATTGAATGACATATACATCCCTTTGAAGCTTGTGAAGCTCTCTTCTCTTCTTCCCTGGATTGGGAATCCTAAAATCCTTCTTGCAGGTATCATCTTCCGACGATCCACTACATCAGTTGGTATCAGAGCCTGGAGCTTGTGAAGATCGATGGACTGCGGAAGAAAGTCGGCTGTCGACGATGATCGAAGCCGCAAAACAAGATTGGCGGTCGACGACGATCGACACCAAGAAAGGTGGGCTGTCGACGATGCTCGAAGCCGGATCGCCTTCTATCAAGCTCAATCGAAGAAGTCGCTCGATCAGGTAGATAGAAACCTTGATCGGATTCGCGAAACCCGGTCAATAAGGAGGATGAGGATGTCATCGGCAACCATACCGAGGCATTCTGCTTCTTCGCTATCCTCATCCGCTCCTCGCAAATGCTATCAATCCCGTCATTCTTCCACCGTCATTGACGACTACCCCCCGCTCGAGCTTCCGCTCAAATGGGGTGATCCCCCTCCGCTTCAATGCCGGATCCGTGTTCCAAACCTCCTCCACTTCCGCCTGACCGGACCAACACCAAACCAGCTCCGTTCGAACCGCCTCCGCTCCAGCTCAAGACGACGCCCCCAAAAAGAGCTCGCTCCATAGATCCGAAACCGTTTCAACAAAGCCCTTATGCCGTCGAACAAGTCGTCAGTATGTCTGGACTCCCAAACCCGCCTCAGGACGGCATTCCCACCTCCGGCTTACTCCCCTCTTCGATCCAGGCGTGCGACCAAGCCCAACCCACCGGCCTCCAAAACCCCCAACCGCGACGACCTGCCACTGCTCCGTCATCGCCAAAAGCAGCCGATCATACCCCCGCCGACCATCTTCCCGCAACCTCAGCCGCCGACCAGCTTCCCGCACCCCGAGTCGCCGACCAGGCCCCCGCACCCCCAGCGCCGGTCTTGGGAGACTCCGCTCCTTGGCAGCTTCTGTCTGGCGAGCTCGCTCCAGGTAGCGATTCCGACAGAGGAGAAGAAATTGATGTTGAGCAAGCTGCCGCAAGACCAGAAGAAGATGTCATGAATGTTGTGGAGGCAGTGGTCCATGTCAGTGAGCTTGCATCAGAGTGGCGCCAGATTTTCCATTCAGATGTGGTGGAGGATATAGTGTGCTATCGTCGACATGGTCACAATGAAGGTGATGAGCCTTCATTTACACAACCGAAAATGTACCAGGTGATTCGGAACCATCCAAGTGCGCTTGAAATTTATGAAAAGAAACTTGTGGAGTCAGGGGTATTTTCTAAGGAGGATATCAATAAGATTAATAACAAAGTGGAGTCCATCTTGGAAGACGAGTTCAATCATAGTAAAGACTATATCCCAATTAAAAGAGACTGGCTCTCTGCTTACTGAGCTGGATTCAAATCTCCAGAACAGATATCACGTGTTCGAAATACTGGTGTGAAACCTGAAATTCTCAAGAGAGTTGGAGAAGCCACAGCAATGGCGGAAAAATCAGATCATAGAAATGGGAATATTGAACTGAATGCCAACTATTTTCTTTTTATTAGGAATGATTTTACTGCAGGTGTGGAAATCCTAGGGTTAAATTCAGCTGAAAAGGTTGAATCAATGCCATGCCCGCAAACTGCTCGACGTTATGTCGTAGATGACTTCAGAACTCGCATTCCCACATTCTCCTTACCCCCACATCACCATGTTTTTCCTGTCAGTTTCAAGGTCCTTCAGCCTGAGATGAAGACCGTCTATTGCCAAATGCTGCTCGCCGGGAGAATTGCTGGTGTTTCTTCTGGGATCCAAAGGCTTAGCACTGCGGCTGCTGCTTTGGAAGAACCCATAACACCTCCTGTGCAAGTGAACTACACCAAACTTCTCATCAATGGCCAATTTGTTGATTCGGCATCAGGAAAGACCTTCCCAACCTTAGATCCCATAACTGCAGAAGTTATAGCTCATGTGGCTGAAGGAGATGCTGAAGATGTTGACAGAGCTATCGCGGCTGCTCGTAAGGCATTTGACGAAGGCCCATGGCCGAAGATGTCAGCTTATGAAAAGTCTCGCATTTTATTTCGAGTTGCTGATTTGATTGAGAAACACAACGATGAGTTTGCTGCACTTGAGACTTGGGACAATGGGAAGCCTTATGAGCAAGCTGCCTTTGGTGAGATCCCAATAGTTGCACGTTTGTTTAGATATTATGGAGGCTGGGCAAATAAAATACATGGACTGATTGTTCCTGCTGATACGCCACATCATGTGCAAGTATTGCATAAGCCAATTGGTGTTGCAGGCCAAATAATTCCATGGAATTTTCCCCTTCTCATGTTTGCCTGGAAGGTTGGGCCAGCACTAGCATGTGGGAATTCAATTGTGCTAAAGACTGCAGAGCAGACTCCATTATCTGCTTTATTAGTAGCTAAGTTACTACATGAGGCTGGTCTCCCTGATGGCGTGCTTAATATAATCTCTGGATATGGTCCAACTGCTGGTGCTGCTATTGCTAGTCACATGGATGTTGATAAGCTTGTCTTTACTGGCTCAACTTCTACTGGAAAGATTGTTCAGGAAATGGCTGCCAGAAGCAACCTTAAACCAGTGACTCTAGAGCTTGGAGGTAAATCTCCCATGATAATTATGGATGATGCTTTTGTGCTGGTGAGTTCAATGGAGGCTAATGAGCAAAATCCTGATAGTAGAACTTGCAATGAGATAATTGAGGGATTTTGCCATGAAGATGATGGCCCAATTATTCTGGTTGGGAGTGCTCGCGCTAACCAGGATATTCATGATTTTGTCATTGGCGCATACAAATTGAGTGGATTAAAACAACTGTGGGTTGCCTTAGCACTTGGATCTCAACTACAAAAATCCTCTGTAAAAAGAGATGCATGTTTTGTGGGATCATGCTTTGAGACTTTTGAAGTACTACGTGAAAGAACATCAGCTCAAACAGACTATGAGGAAGATGCAAATGATGAGAACAAAATCTTCGATCCGGGAATCTGTCTTCTGCAACAATCTCTTTTTCAATAATGCGTCTCGACGGAGTCGAGCCTTTTTACGCTAGGGGAGAATGATGCGGTGCATTTTAAGCTAGGATAGTCCTTAGGAGTAGTTTATCCATTTTGTTCTAGAATACTCTTTTTTGCTCTCATAAGTAGGAGGTCTTGTAGAAGAAGAAGGGATTGAATGACATATACATCCCTTTGAAGCTTGTGAAGCTCTCTTCTCTTCTTCCCTGGATTGGGAATCCTAAAATCCTTCTTGCAGTTATCATCTTCCGACGATCCACTACATCACTACTACTACCCAAAAGCAAATTTTTTTTTTATATTATGAATATATATTCAAGTTACCCAAAAGCAACTTCAGACGACAAAAATTTTCAAACATAAACAAAAAAAAGGAAATAGAAGTCAAGCAGCCATATGTGGAAGCATTCAGAAATTGCCCCCACAAAGACCATTTCAATCACTTGGAAAGGAAAAAAAAAAAAAGAATCACCCCAAATACCACCATGTCTATGTACACATGAATCCAAAAACTTGCCTTTAGTCGATGATTCACTGCAGGGTGTATATCAATGGAGCTCTCGTCACCCTCCACACCATCAGACTCCTTCTCGTGCTCCCTCCTCAAATATTTCTCGTGATCAGAGAGAGCCACATTAAAATCGAACGCCTCGTTCCTCTCATTAAACCCTAGGCCAATGAATGCATGCTTACCCCGTCCGTCCTCGATCTTCAGAACGAAATATCGGGAGGAATCGAGCACGGTTTCGACGGAGCTCTCCCGGTGACCAGGTAGAACAAAACAGGCGGCAAATAGCTCACCAGAGCTGGGGTCCTCAAGCCGGATCTCGCAGCGGTCGCCGCAAGACACGACGCGGAGACGGCCGGACCAGATCTTATCCGATTGCAGCCACTCGCCACACTTGTACCCACCGCTCGTACTACGTGGCGGGATCTTGAAAACCGACACCTCCCGCACCACGAGGAGAGTGTGCTCGAACGTCTCCTCCTCGATCGATGACATTTCCGGACTTCCGATTCCTGCGACAAACCAAGATGATCAGCACCTTCATTTGATCGACCAATCTCAGATCAAGAAATAAACGACAAAAAGAAAATAAAATTAGAAACCGCAAGCAGCTAAGAATCAAACCAAAATAAACCTCAAGGGTGAAATTAATGGAGAAAGAGAATCGATGAGGTAGAAAAGAGATTAGGGATGGGGACGATGAAGGATCCTCCCCTCTCTCTCTCTCTCTCTAACACGCTGAGAACTGCCGATCTGGAAAAGATGCAGAACGCCGACGGGAGAAAATGAAAATAAAAAAACAGTACAAAACAAAACAGCCTGCGAATCGCCGTTGAGATTCGTCTGGATTGCGATTGGTGAAATAAAGCCGTCAGATCGTTCCGGAATGCGGGTGTAGGCCGTTGATGGGTCGTTCGGGTTGAAAGGTGCTGGCCACTTCGCGCAACTGACCTTCCGCGTGGGCTTCGCGTTGAAGACTGCAACTCTGCAGAATCGGATAGTTGTTGCGGGTCAAAGCAATCGAGTGAGGACCGACAGCCGAGTGGGCCAAGTTTCTTATTATATCCAAAGATATATTAATACAAAGTATTGTCTACAAAATCATCTTGATGCGACGGGGCATCTATGCGCTGGTTTTTACAGTGAACCTCCGGCGTTTTCCCCATCCGCCATTTTTTCTCTCTGCAAAATCACCGGTCCCTCCGCGCGGAGCTTCCTTCAACGGGATTGTCTGAGACCTTCGTTCTCCTCATGGCCAAGTGATTTCCCCCACTTCCGTCCACCTCTTTACTGGCCTACATCCTTAAACCCCCCCTCCGGCCATTAATCAAATGAAAAAATTGCTGAACTCTTTTTTTTTTTTTTTTAAGAGATGCAAATTACATTAAACCATTAAAGAAAAAATTATTACAAGTTAAAAAATGAAATAAAACCAAAAAAACTTCTATTTCCTGACAAAGGGAAAGAAAACACTAAAGAAAAGCAAACAACAACGCATAAAAAAGAGTGTAATTGCAAAAAAAAAGACATAACTGAAATAAGATCACTTTGAACAGTTGGGGTGTAGCCGTGTAGGGGACACCAAATTTTTAAGACAACAAAAAAAGATTTGTTAGTATCCCAGAATTTCCAAGCATATAAAAAGTGACAACTAGATAGAGTCTCAAATTTCATTACTCTAAAATCATAATGCAAAAACACAAAGTTGATAACCAGAAAATCGAGAGTCCAAAAGTCACCTCTTCGCTACTAGTACCAAACAAAAAACTCATCATCACAACAATCCCACTAGCAGACAAGAATATGAAATCTTCACTCCCTTCAAGTCTTCAACAATCAGGACTTGAACTTCAAAGATCAAAGCAGTAATATTCATTAGCTTTGGTGGAATAAGATCTCATCTAATGCCATCACCAATGTATACAATAACAGACACCTTGGACGATCCAAACAAATAACTCTGGCTCCAACAACAGAGAAGCCAATTCCCATAGCAAATGGGTTAACCATCCCACAAAACTTAAATTCCAATCTTAAAACCTGAGAACTTCCATTCAATTCTAACTACACATAAAGACATAACAGGATATTATCTGCAACTCTTACACTAATAAGAGGAAAAAGATCTTCAACAGGCAATCAAAAGACTGCACCAACGACGACATTCAGAAATGAAATGCACTTAACATAATCTCCAATACCTCAAAACAATCAAGAAAATCACACGCAGTCAACCCACTGGCAGACAGGAGATCTGAAATCCTCACTCCCTTCAAGTCTACAACAATCAATACTTGAACTTCAAAGACCAAAGCAGTAATATTCATTGGCTTAGATGGGATAAGATCCTACCTAAAGCCATTACCAATGTGTCCAACAACAGACACATAAGACGATCCAAACAAAGGCCACGATGCATTAACTTTGGCTCCAACAACAGAGAAGCCAATTCTCATAGCAAATGGATTAACAATCCCACAAAACTTAAATTCCAATCTCAAAACTTGAGCACTTCCATACAATTCCAACTCCATTGAAAGACTTAACAGGTTACAATCAACAACTCTCACACTAATCAAAGGAAAAGGATCTTCAACAGGTGGCCCAAAAAACTGCACCAACGACGACACTCAGAAATGAAACCACACTTAACATAATCTCCAATACCTCAAAACAATTAAGAAAATCACTCTAATAACCACCAAATCCAACCAGGATAAAGAAAATATGGATCTGAAAACACTTCCAGTAAGCACAATCGTTAGGTGCGATCCTTACTTGAAGAATCACAAACTGCGACTAAAAAAAATGGATCAACGAAACATTCTCTACAAAATCAATCGACCCGCTTCTAACCAACAAAAAACCATTCACATAATTTTTGAACAATAAGAGATTCATAATCAAGCACTTCGCATTTCCACACCTCATTGCAAGAAAACAATCAACCAAGAACCACTCCAAGAAATCCTTTCTATACATAATGAGAAATGTAGAATCTGAATAAGCTTTACCACATAACCCTCTGTTGGCCACACCGGGTCGACGACGATCATTGCCAAAACGGCGGTACTGTCACGACCCGGCCCGGTGAACTCGCGTAGGCGAGGCGGGAACGGAGGTTGGACGGTAGGTCAAATATCTAATTCCTAAATCTATCAATTCCCTAAATAAATCTCCAAAATATTTTGAAAGAGCCACTATAACAATAAAATTTGAAATCACATAAACATATAAGCAAACATATTCTTCGTCCTTACCTTTCTTCCGGAGCTCCTGCCCTACGATAAACATTGCCGCCCCTTCTACTCATTTGATTTATTTAAGCTTACCTGAAAATGTTAACAACTAACATTAAGCTAAAGCTCAGTAAGTAATACACAATTCTAAACTACAGTAAATAAGGCAACTGTGTAATATGATAGATGCAAATTTCACATGAACATAATATAAAATGATTTCATACTAACATAGCATTAAACATATCATATCATAAACCATATCTTTCATTTTCCTTTTCATATTCATATCATTATACATATCTTTCTTGTTTTCATATATAATACAACCGTCACAGGAGTCACCGTCTGTACCATAAAGGTACTCCTTTTCCATTTTCCTTTTCCATATCCTTTACCATTTTATCGTGCACGAGTACAGCGTCCCCAGCTAGTACCATAAGGGGGTGAACTCCATCCTTTCAACATGCACATACAAGCATTCAAATAATATTCATATCATCTCATTCCATATAACATAAACTTTATCATATAAGATCATAAAATGTACATGTAATTTGTATGATCATTCACTTGACAACAACAAAGAATTTGACAACAGTAAAGAATAATGATTTCATATAACTTGAGGGTAATAAAAGTATTACTAAAATAAAGAACCGTGCATACTTACAGAAGTTTGGAATCTGATTTCCTCTTGCTAGTCCTTCTTCCTTCGAAGTCACCACGATTAATCACCTATAAGTATCAATTTCTCATTCTTAAAATCTACAAACTAAATCAAAATAGCATTCTCCTTCTCATTTTAAATTATCCTAAGTTTTATTTCCCTCATTCTCTCTTTCTCTCTCAATTAAAGCTTAACACATACTTATATTCTAAAAAAAATTCAGTAGTTTGTATAATTACATATATTAATAAAAATAACACTTCACCCAAAACCTAAATTAATTTAAAATAAGTTGTATTTTCGGATTTAACCTAAAACCCAAATTTTGGAAAACCTATTTTCATTATTTCCCTCAAATAAACATGTCAAACTCCCCCCTACACCTAAATCATAATTAAATATTTTCCATTTTCGGATTTAAACTAATTAAAATTAGGAAAATAAAATTTTATAAGGAAAACTCAATTTCTTCTCTTAAAAACTCTCTTAGGACCCTTAGGAATAATATTTGCAAAGACACTTCCAAAAACTCCAACTTTAGAGAAACCCTAATTTTCAAAATTTTCATACTTTCAGAAAAATACTTCATATTAGGGTTTAAAAACTTCCCCTAACCCTTCCCTAAACTTTTCTCAAAGGAACCCTAAAGAAAACTCAAGTTTCCCTAAAACCCTAATTTCATTCTTTAGAGAAAACTCATGAAAATGGAAGGGAAACACTTACCTTAGCCTTCTCTTAATCTTCCATGCAATTTCCCTAGCTTTCTTCACCGGAAAACTCGCCGGAGCCGCCATCCGAAGAGTTCCCCTCCGCCTTGCCTGTCCGCCCTTTCCTCCCCCTTCGGTTCGGTCGCACGAAGGAATGAGGGGACCGAATAGAATCGGTCCCCTTAAGGCTTAGGAGTTAAGGGAAAGGTCTAATTACCTATTTGCCCTCACTTAAGTAACCCATACTTGAATAAACATTAAGGGTACTTTGGGTATTATGAGACTTCTCTTAATTTTTATTTCCTAAATTAAGTAAAATCAAATATAAGTTTTATATATCAAATTTCTTAGAATTTTGCATAAAATTTTACAAAATTATTCCCGTCGAAATATGACAACATTGAATTTTTCACTTAAAACTCGTCGCGACGCTTCAAAAAGCGTGCGAGGCCAAAAACGATGTTTTCGGGTTTTTACAATCTTCCCTCCTAATAAAAATTTCGTCCTCGAAATTTACATACAACCTCTAGTTGCAAAACAACATTCTCTAACCTATACATATACCTTCACTAACCTATAGGATTAGTAGTCCATAACACACATACCATATACCTTAACTAACGTAGAAAATCATCCTATTGGCTCTTTCATATTGATCAATAATCTTAAACCCTTTGCTCTGATACCACTCTTGTCACGACTCGGCCCGGTGAGCTCGCGTAGGCGAGGCGGGAACGGAGGTCGGACGGTAGGTCAAATATCTAATTCCTAAATCTATCAATTCCCTAAATAAATCTCCAAAATATTTTGAAAGAGCCACTATAACAATAAAATTTGAAATCACATAAACATATAAGCAAACATATTCTTCATCCTTACCTTTCTTCCAGAGCTCCTGCCCTACGATAAACATTGCCGCCCCTTCTACTCATTTGATTTATTTAAGCTTACCTGAAAATGTTAACAACTAACATTAAGCTAAAGCTCAGTAAGTAATACACAATTCTAAACTACAGTAAACAAGGCAACTGTGTAATATAATAGATGCAAATTTCACATGAACATAATATAAAATGATTTCATACTAACATAGCATTAAACATATCATATCATAAACCATATTTTTCATTTTCCTTTCCATATTCATATCATTATACATATCTTTCTTGTTTCATATATAATACAACCGTCACAGGAGTCACCGTCTGTACCATAAAGGTACTCCTTTTCCATTTTCCTTTTTCATATCCTTTACCATTTTATCTTGCACGAGTACAGCGTCCCCAGCTAGTACCATAAGGGGGTGAACTCCATCCTTTCAACATGCACATACAAGCATTCAAATAATATTCATATCATCTCATTCCATATAACATAAACTTTATCATATAAGATCATAAAATGTACATGTAATTTGTATGATCATTCGCTTGACAACAATAAAGAATTTGACAACAGTAAAGAATAATGATTTCATATAACTTGAGGGTAATAAAAGTATTACTGAAATAAAGAACCGTGCATACTTACAGAAGTTTGGAATCTGATTTCCTCTTGCTAGTCCTTCTTCCTTCGAAGTCACCACGATTAATCACCTATAAGTATCAATTTCTCATTCTTAAAATCTACAAACTAAATCAAAATAGCATTCTCTTTCTCATTTTAAATTATCCTAAGTTTTCTTTCCCTCACTCTCTCTTTCTCTCTCAATTAAAGCTTAACACATACTTATATTCTAAAAAAAATTCAGTAGTTTGTATAATTACATATATTAATAAAAATAACACTTCACCCAAAACCTAAATTAATTTAAAATAAGTTGTATTTTTGGATTTAACCTAAAACCCAAATTTTGGAAAACCTATTTTCATTATTTCCCTCAAATAAACATGTCAAACTCCCCCCTACACCTAAATCATAATTAAATATTTTCCATTTTCGGATTTAAACTAATTAAAAATTAGGAAAATAAGATTTTATAAGGAAAACTCAATTTCTTCTCTTAAAAACTCTCTTATGACCCTTAGGAATAATATTTGCAAAGGCACTTCCAAAAACTCCAACTTTAGAGAAACCCTAATTTTCAAAAAATTCATACATTCACAAAAATACTTCACATTAGGGTTTAAAAACTTCCCCTAACCCTTCCCTAAACTTTTCTCAAAGGAACCCTAAAGAAAACTCAAGTTTCCCTAAAACCCTAATTTCATTCTTTAGAGAAAACTCATGAAAATGGAAGGGAAACACTTGCAAAACACTTACCTTAGCCTTCTCTTAATCTTCCCTGCAATTTCCCTAGCTTTCTTCGCCGGAAAACTCGCCGGAGCAGCCACCCGAAGAGTTCCTCTCCGCCTTGCCCGTCCGCCCTTTCCTCCACCTTCGGTTCGGTCGCACGAAGGAATGAGGGGACCGAATAGAATCGGTCCCCTTAAGGCTTAGGAGTTAAGGGAAAGGTCTAATTACCTATTTGCCCTCACTTAAGTAACCCATACTTGAATAAACATTAAGGGTACTTTGGGTATTATGAGACTTCTCTTAATTTTTATTTCCTAAATTAAGCAAAATCAAATATAAGTTTTATATATCAAATTTCTTAGAATTTTGCATAGAATTTTACGAAATTATTCCCGTCGAAATCCAACAACATTGAATTTTTCACTTAAAACTCGTCGCGGCGCTTCAAAAAGCATGCGAGGCCAAAAACGATGTTTTCGGGTTTTTACAGGTACGAAAGATCCGCACCACTCTGCTCAAATCGCTCCGCTTCGGTCTCCGCTCATATCGCTCCATTAGGATCTTTTAGTTAGATGTTGAGAAAAATGTAAAAGAAAACTGTCCTAACCAAAAATAAGAGACAATTGTCATGAAAAATTTACTGAACTCAAATACTTCTAACACATATAATTTCTTCTTAAGCAACATTCTTATCATGAAGATAAAGTTTACTTTTGCGATGAAGACATTGAGAAAGGAGTTACAGAGGTGGAAATTGGAACTTATTAAGGTTGCAAAGAAACTGAACATTCGACACATTAATCATGTATTAGCTCCATTATAACTCGCTCGTGATCGTTTGATTAGGTAATCAAATAAATATGAACATTTTTTTTATCAACATCATTTGAAGCATATGTCCAAGCTAGATACAAGCTTAATAAGAAGCTTGATTCATATTCAATACAAACATCGTAAATAAACTTGTTAAGAAACTCGATTAACAATAGATATGGGATAGATTAAGTCTCGTTATGAAATGATAAAATAACCAAATATAAATATTTTATATTTATTATAACGTAATATAATAATCATTAATTAATAAATTTTAAAGTAATTAAATATTGTAGTACTATTAATTAAAATGAATCATAAATATCTAGTAAAGTATTATTATGTATAATTTAATTACAACTACTTATATTTTACAATATTATAATTTTTAAGTTTTAGTGTAGTAAATGATTCGTGTTTTATTCATATTTGCTATATTGTTTGTTTGAAGTATCATTAATAAGTTTTTTTTTGTAAAAAGAATCATTTGTATGAGTTAGATGCTTCAGAAATTAAAATCAGGACCATTGAAACTTCGGTTTCAGCAAGTTTATAATCAAACTATACATCTCGAGGAGACGAACCCAACGACACCAAATTCGTTCCAATATGAGCCCAATGAGTCCAAATCAAATGACCTTATCATAATTGTTGTATCCAATTATTGTTGATTGTTGTATTTTCCTCTTCTTCAATAATGAAGAAAATAATGAAGAAAAAAGGATTTTTGTATTACTTGTTACATAGTGAATTTTGAAACAAGGCTAGGCCACATAGTTTTTTTTTTCCGAATTTTCCACGTAAATAGTTATTTGCTTTTATCGTTTTTACCTGTTCGTGCTAAATTTTTGTTCATTGCAAAGACGTGAAATTCAATCTCTATCGGCTCAAATTTTTTAAAACATAATTGTTTGACGTCTTCTATGGAAACCAATCCCACGATTATAAGCACACCTAAATCCATTTGGATGGTCAATAATTGTAGCAATTGTAGGTCTCAGAAAGGATGCTGCTCATGTGATTCGAATGCAAATGGTACGGCCACACTATCCCGTAGGACAAAATGACCGTAGGCCTTGACACTTGACACAAGCAGGCCAATGGGAGGGCAGATGCGATTATACATACGATTAACCATGGAGGATAGCGGCTTTCACCTACACACCTCGATGGGTAATAATATGTATAACCTAATCAAAATCATGAGATTTCCCCTATTCGATACATAAGTTCGAACAGGGTTTATTTGATTGTGGGGATCGATTTCCTACGGACGCAAGCCCCCGTAGTTAATTACATCTTAGACCTTGATCCAAGAAAACTCTCGATTAAGGATATTAGATTATCTTCTTGAAATGGGTTTAGTGCAAAAGAAAAATTCTAGGTTTTCCTAATCAAAGGGGAAGAAAGGTCCAAATTTGGTTCAATCAATCCCACGTGGTTCAGTCATCACCCGGCTGGCTCGAAGAAGTGGAAACTGAAGAAAAAGAGGAGACACAGCATCTCAAGCAAGCATGAGAGAAAGAAGGAGGTGGCGTCATCTGTGTGACGCAGATGAGTAGGATTTATAGCTTTTAGAAGAAAAGAAAGCTTACCCACCAATAAGGCGTATAGTGGTACACCCGTACAACTAGCCTGTAGACCCTAAATCTATAAAAGATGTAGTATCGTACATACGATACTAACATCTACGACCTAACTAATGCAATCCTGGACTTATTCCTTGCCTGAAAAAGGAAGCTAGCTAAAATCCTAAGCACAACCAATCGTCCTATATGTATGCAAGATGGGAAGGCTCTATCCTAAGGAATCAAGGATTTAAAATAGAGACTCTGTAATATGTAAAGGAATATACCTATCGCCACATATGATGCATGAAACAGATGCATGATAAAAATATCCTTAGGTCTACTGATGCAATGCATGAATGTAAGTAAAGTGCATTGTGAAACAAAGTGTATAAAAACAAATGCATGCATGACATTCAGAGTATGGAAAAAGTAAATAAACACACTAAGGGTACCCTTTGTGCAAGATTCCCGACATCCTAGCGAAGCCCACTTCGTGTGGGAAAATAATGATGCCCAATGGCATAATAGGTGGCCTACTCTACAGGCCTAAATGACTATAACGGTCTCTAAGGCTCACAGAAAAAGAGGGTATCATACCCAAAACCAGAAAAAGGCCAAAATCCTAACGATGCCCACTTCGTGTGGGAAAACAACGATGCCCAATGACACAACTGGGTGGCTTACTCTACAGGCCGAAATGACCCTAATGGTCTCTATGGCTCACATAAGGGGGCAAACTTTGACCTATAGGGTCAAAGCTTCATCAGTGCACTAACCTATGACTGGCTACCTAAACATGCTAGAATATCTATTAACAATATGCGTGTGGAGTGTAGCAATTTCGATATATAATTAAGAGCTTACTTTACAAGTTGTAGAGATTATACCTGACTGTGGCACTGCCACTTAAAAGCTCCAAGCAAACAAGTTATTCTCAACCACGCAAAGCATGTGACGCAGCTACTTAAAAGCTTCAAGCTAGCGGATTACCCCAATGTACCTTCCAGATGCTTGCAAGGAGAAACGTACACAAGGGTAGCATATTGGGAAAGGTGTTAGAAGAATCCATGAAGCAATCAAGTATATCTGGACCGATTTCATGTGTGCTGACGCTTGCTTGCAGCTCCTAGCTTGAATGTGGAGGCTGATCCGAGGAGTTAAGAGCAGGGCTTCAGCTTCTGGAGTTTGGTTAGAAAGATTCAGAAAGGGGTCTGAAATCCTCTGGCTTGGCTGGTTCTTGTCCGAACTGAGAGAGACGGAGGGTAGCAGGAATTTCGAACAGGAGTTCGGCTTTCGGCTTTGGGGTTTGAAGGGCAAAGAGCAAGCAAGGGGGCCTCGGCCTCTTCTACGATTTAGCGAAATGGAGAAGACGGAGAGAGCTCTAGGTGCAGATGGGATCCGTTTAGGGCTCACGCGAGAGAGACGAGGAAGAGGGTCGGGATTCGCTTGGGGCTACTTTCGAACGAGAGCGAGAGAGAGAGAGAGATAGATAGAGAGAGAGAGAGAGAGGCTGGACGAGAATGAGAGAACCGAGCGAGGGAGAAGGCCTCAGAGCGAGCGAAAAACTGAGAGAGAGAGGTAGTTCGTCCGAATGAGCCTCCGAAGGCTTTTTCCCATCCTTCTAACGTCTCCCGACGCTTTGCTCTGCTTTGAAAGCTCTAAACGACACTGTGACCTTCTCCTCTTACCTAAAGTTGTTTGAATTCACTGCTCGTTCGAGGGTGCAGATGGGATCCGTTTAGGGCTCACGCGAGAGAGAGGAGGAAGAGGGTCGGGATTCGCTTGGGGCTACTTCCGAACGAGAGCGAGAGAGAGAGATAGTGTAATATCTCGTTCCCTTACTGTTCCTCTCTGAATTGGATTTTCCTCCCAGAATCGGCCAGGACGAAGTTTGGATCGTCCAGGCCGATCAATGCATTGAACAGCTGATTTCTGGTGTGTTTTCTGGAAGAATTTCTGCACAGATCGTCCAGGCCGATCGTGAGATCGTCCAGGACGATCGTACTGTAGAAATGATCGGCCAGACAATATGTCACGACCCGACCCGAGACGAGACGGATCCCGCCCGCGCCGGATCGCGACGGAGGATAGCTAACCAGGATCTGGCTTTGGATTAGGTTGCTGAACTGATCTTCCAAATTCTTAACTCAACAGAAGCACACAGAACAACAGAGCTACTAAAAACATCAAATGCAGCGGAACAAAACATCTATCTTTTCATTTCCTCAAAATAATCATCTACAGAACAGTACATGGCTTTCACAACAGAAAGAAAGACAGAACAGGAAAGCCATGACTGTACAAAAATCAAAAGTACAAAAGTACCTAATCTGATCAGACTCTGAAATCTAATCCTGGACTTCCTTGCCCTTCCCAGAACCTGAAAACCACCAGAAAGCAAGGGTGAGCTCAACAGCTCAGCAAAGCAACAAACCACCAATCTAAATTCTCAGAAAACAAAACCAAACTTATCAGACAGAAATCAGATCAGAAGTCGGAACAGAATCGGAAATCAAAACTTATACGGACAGATATCAAAGCAGAAATAGAATCGTACAGATCAGATCACAGAACAGAATAAACTCAGCAGAGTCGGAAACAGAAATCAGAATCGTACGGATCATATCATATCATAATCACAATTTCGTACAGAACAGAACAGATACAGAAAGTAATACAGATACATATAGCTAAATGCCCTGACACTGACGGAATCTCTACGGATTCCGGCCCCTTATGCCTCCCTTCCCAGACACTGACTGAATCTCATAGGATCCAGGCCCCTTATGTCTCCCTTTGTGCTCACAGCACCAAAACAGATGTGCTTATAGCACCAAAACAGAATTCATCGGATCCGGAACAAAACAGATATCAGATTTCAGATTGAGCTCATTTCAGATTTCCCGTTTCACTAACTGAATCTCATAGGATCCAGGCCCCTTATAACTCCCTTTTTATAGCTTATACACATAGCATTTCAATTCAGAAGAAATCCGGACAATTCAGAAATTACCCAAAAATCGGGCAGCACAACGGCAGTATACGGAATTTACACAAAAATTCCTGCAAAGAAAATTTACCGAATTCGCACAGACTACAGATATCAACATTTCAGAACTTTTATTCTACTGCACAGATAAATTCCAATTTCACAGAAAAATCCGGTCGACTAAAAACACAGTCGAAACAAAAATACCCGGACGAAAATCTTCAAAATATAGTCAAAACGTGCACACCCGGCACGGCAACGATATACAGAAAGTTACGCGGTAAAAACTGAACCGATCAAAAGATACGGACGAAATTCGCTAACGGAAACGAAACCCGGACAGAATATACCGCCAAACACGACGGAACTGAAAATTGAGAAAGGTAGAATGTGCCTTACCTCGAGTACACCAAATTCCTCAACAGTCACTTCGATCGAAAACGGCTCCGCGTCGTCCGAAAATCCACTTTTCTCCAAAATCCCACGACTTTCTCTCTCCTCAGATATTTATTTTTTTATTTCTGATTTTTCTCTCTCTTCAAAACGACTGAAATCAGCCTTATACTACACAGATCGGCCCGGCCGATCGCAGCATCGTCCCGGGACGATCTGACCAAAAAGATCGGCCTGGTCTCCCTTCAGGGCTATTGCAGGGACGATATTTTCTACAGTGCCGATCGGCCTGGCCGATGTCTCCAATCGGCCTGGCCGATGCATGCAGAAAATCACCTGGAGCAAAACTGGGCAAAATCTGGAGCTGAATTTTCACTGATCGTCCCAGGACGATCCCAGATCGTCCTGGACGATACTGGAGCAGATTTTGATATTACAATCTCCCCAACTCAGAAAAATGTCGTCCTCGACATTATCCAGTCCAAACTCAGTCAAAACAAGTACGGGTACGACCGTCTCATATCAGACTCCTTCTCCCAAGTTGCTTCCCGTGCAGTCCGGTGCTTCCACTGGACTTTAACCATCGGAATCTCTTTATTCCTTAACTTTCGAACGTCGTACGCCAAAATAAGCTCTGGCTCTTCCTTGTACGCCAGATTCTCCTGAATCTCCACCTCATCAGCTGACAACTTCTTCCCAGAGTCTGAAACCCACTTCCTCAGAGTGGATACGTGAAACACATTATGCACATCAGGCATAGATTCAGAAAGCAATAGGCGATAAGCAGATTTTCCAATTCTTTCCAAAACTTCAAAAGGTGTTAGGTATGTTGGACCTTGAACTGAACTTGCTGAATGCCTTTCCAAAGTCTGGAAGTAAAACGTCCATCTCGATCAGATACGATCACACGAGGCACACCGTGCAATCTGACTATCTCCTTCACATAAATCTGTGCCAAGCGATCAACTGAATCCGTCTGTCTGATCGGAAGAAAATGGGCTGACTTGGTCAATCGATCTACAACCACCCAAATGGCATCATGTCCTTGTCTAGATCGAGGAAAACCCATCGCAAAATCCATCGTTACCTCCTCCCATTTCCACTCAGGGATAGGCAACGACTGCAACAGTCCACCTGGTCGCTGATGCTCTGCCTTCACCAACTGACAGGCTTCGCATCTCGACACAAACTCTGCCACATCCTTCTTCATCCCAGGCCACCAAAACAAAAGCTTCATGTCAGCGTACATCTTACCACTGCCTGGATGAACAGTGTAGCCAGAATGATGAGATTCGTACAGAATCTCCTGCCTCAAGTCTCCAGACACAGGTACCCACAACCTGTTCTTACAGAAAATAACACCAGAATCAGAAATTCGAAGTTCAGGAGTCTTACCAGATCCAATCTGAGCTATCAACTTCGAATAGTCAGAATCTGACTTCTGGGCTTCTTGAATCCGTGCTTCCAAAGAAGACTGAATACTCATCTGAGCCAACTCCAAATCACTGGAGGAAATCACCTCCAACTGCAATCTCTCCAAATCACGAATCAGAAAGTCATCACAGGTAAGCTGAATACCTGAGAATCCAGAAGACTTCCTGCTCAGAGCGTCCGCTACCACATTCGCCTTCCCAGGCTGATACTGAATAGTCAAATCGTAGTCCTTGATCAACTCGAGCCACCTCCTCTGTCTCAGATTCAGATCCTTCTGAGTAAAAATGTACTTCAGGCTCTTATGATCAGTAAAAATCTCACACCTGACGCCATACAGGTAATGACGCCAAATCTTCAAAGCAAAAACAACTGCAGCTAACTCCAGATCATGCGTCGGGTAATTCTTCTCATGTGGTTTTAACTGTCTCGAAGCATAAGCAATTACCTGACCATGCTGCATCAGAACACAACCCAGTCCTTTCAGTGAAGCATCACTGAACACCTGGAAACCCTCCGTACCTGACGGAAGTGCCAACACTGGAGCTGAAGTCAGACAATCCTTCAATCTCTGAAAACTAGCTTCACACTCCGGTGTCCAAACAAAAGGTACTGACTTCTGAGTCAGTCTCGTCAGAGGAGTCGAAATCTGTGAAAATCCTTTCACAAACTTCCTATAATACCCGGCCATGCCCAAGAAACTACGTACCTCAAATACCGTAGTCGGCCTTGGCCAATCAGCAACAGCCTGAATCTTCTGGGGATCTACAGAAATGCCTTCTCCGCTAACCACATGTCCCAGAAATGAAATGCTCTTCAGCCAGAATTCACACTTGGAGAACTTGGCATACAACTGATGCCTCCTCAAAGTCTCCAACACAATCCTCAAATGTCTGGCATGCTCATCCTCAGATGCAGAATATACCAGAATATCGTCAATGAAGACGATCACAAACTGATCCAAATACTCCCTGAATACTCGGTTCATTAGATCCATGAAAATCGCAGGCGCATTGGTTACCCCAAAAGGCATAACCAAAAACTCGTAGTGCCCGTACCGAGTACTAAAAGCAGTCTTCACCACATCAGTTTCCTTCACCTTCACCTGATAATATCCGGATCTCAAATCAATCTTCGAAAATACTGAAGATCCGGAAAGCTGATCAAACAAGTCGTCTATCCGAGGCAAAGGATACTTGTTCTTGATCGTGACCTTGTTCAAATCTCTGTAATCAATACACATACGGAGTGTACCGTCCTTCTTCTTCACAAATAAAACAGGTGCTCCCCAGGGCGAAACACTAGGACGTACAAAACCTCTGTCAACCAACTCCTGAAGCTGAACTTTCAACTCAGAAAGTTCTTTCGGTGCCATCCTGTACGGAGCTTTCGATATCGGAGCGGTACCCGGAAAAACATCGATAGAGAACTCCACATCTCTATCCGGAGGTAAACCAACCAACTCCTCAGGAAAAACATCAGCAAACTCCCGTACCACAGGGATCTCAGAAACAGAACCAACTTCTAGGTTCAGATCCCGCACCGAAGCCAAAAATACTGGGCATCCTTTCTTCCACATCCTGCTCACCTCCAACGCAGAAACCAGACTGGAGAGAATACCACGTAATCCTTGAAATACAACTCTCTCTCCAGCCACAAGCAAACTCACTTGCTTCTTCAGACAGTCAATCTGGGCCTCATACTGACTCAGCCAATCCATGCCCAGAATCACATCATACGAAGAAATCGGCAATCGAATCAGACTCGATTTCCACTTCTTGCCAGAAATCTCGATCTCACACAAACAAAACTGTCGAGCAATCAATGGATTCCCAGCCGGTAAAATCACAGACAAAGAAACCGGTAAAACCATCGAATCCAAATGTAAAATCTCAAAACAATGCTCGGACAGAAAAGAATGACTCGCTCCAGAGTCAAACAAAACACGACAGGGCTGATCAGAAATGTAAACCGTACCTGTCACAACATCCGGAGCGTCACGAGCCTCCTGCTGACTCAGACTGTAAACTCGTGGCTGAACTGGAGCAGGAGCTGAAGCGACAGAACTACTCTGCTCCCTCTGAATCGTAGGTGGTCTCCGTGGTGCAGAACTAGAACCACTACCTCTACCAGCAAATCCCTCAGGGCGTGGAGGAACAGTCCTCGGTCTTCCTGCTGCTGAACCAACAGGTCTGACAAAGCCCTCAGATCGGAACTCAGAACGCTGATCAAATCCCATCTGCGGACATTCTGCAATCCGATGTCCCGGCTGACCACATCTGAAACAAAGACCAGCTATCCTGTAGCACTGGCCATGGTGTCGTCGTCCACAACTCTGGCACACAGGTGCCGTACTGACAGATCCAGAACCAGTCGTACTGGTAGCAGTACCAGACGATCCTCCGCTCTTCCTGGAATCTCCAGATCCAGATCCAGAAACAAATCTCCTCTTCCCAGAGGAACCACTGCCAGATGTCTCTCCTCCAAACCTCTTCCTACTCGCAGTCCACCGCTGCTGAGTAGCCGTCATGTCATTCTCAATCAGACGAGCTCGCTCCACAAGCTCAGAGAAATCAGTAATCCGGAACGGTATCAGGGGCTGCCTCAAAGTGTCTCGTAAGCCTCTCAAAAATCTGTAGCACCTCTCAGCAGACGTGCTAACCAACTGCGGAGCGTACCTGGCTAATGCAGTAAACTCAGCCTCGTACTGCATCACCGTCTTGCTCCCCTGAACAAGTCTCAGAAAACTCTCCTGCATCTGCTGTCGTGCAGAAGGGGGAACAAACCAGTCTCTGAATACCTCAGTGAACTCCTCCCAAGTGATCAAAGAGTTCAATCTGCCCTGAAATCTGGCTGCTTGCTGGCCATCCCACCAGTGCTCAGCCTCTCCGTCCAACAGAAAAACAGCTAACGGAACTTTCCTGTCTGCAGGACACTGCATCCCGTCAAAAGTCTTCTCCAATCTCCTCAGCCACTCCTCGGCTGCTCTGGGCTCAACAGCGCCCTCGAACCTCGGAGGTTTCAACCTCAAAAATAACTGCAGGTGTCGATCAATGTCCTCAGATCTAACAGTCGAAGCTCTGCTCTGAGTCTCGCTCATCATCTGAGCAACAAGTGAAGCAAACTGTGAAAGCGTATCAGCACCGACCACTGGGGCTGTACTCCCCACTGGTGCTGCCTGATCGTCACTCTGACCGTCTGTCATGTCTGGGTCTGGCTGATCCATACAGAAAAATCCAGAAAATCCGGAAAACTATCACAAAACAACACAAAATAACACAATAAAAAGCCAAACGACCCAAAACTACCTCCCAGACAGACTCACTGATCACTTCCTATAGCTCTGTTTTACAATCCAACCTGTTTCCAAAACCAGTGCTCTGATACCACAAAAGCTTGTCACGACCCGACCCGAGACGAGACGGATCCCGCCCGCGCCGGATCGCGACGGAGGATAGCTAACCAGGATCTGGCTTTGGATTAGGTTGCTGAACTGATCTTCCAAATTCTTAACTCAACAGAAGCACACAGAACAACAGAGCTACTAAAAACATCAAATGCAGCGGAACAAAACATCTATCTTTTCATTTCCTCAAAATAATCATCTACAGAACAGTACATGGCTTTCACAACAGAAAGAAAGACAGAACAGGAAAGCCATGACTGTACAAAAATCAAAAGTACAAAAGTACCTAATCTGATCAGACTCTGAAATCTAATCCTGGACTTCCTTGCCCTTCCCAGAACCTGAAAACCACCAGAAAGCAAGGGTGAGCTCAACAGCTCAGCAAAGCAACAAACCACCAATCTAAATTCTCAGAAAACAAAACCAAACTTATCAGACAGAAATCAGATCAGAAGTCGGAACAGAATCGGAAATCAAAACTTATACGGACAGATATCAAAGCAGAAATAGAATCGTACAGATCAGATCACAGAACAGAATAAACTCAGCAGAGTCGGAAACAGAAATCAGAATCGTACGGATCATATCATATCATAATCACAATTTCGTACAGAACAGAACAGATACAGAAAGTAATACAGATACATATAGCTAAATGCCCTGACACTGACGGAATCTCTACGGATTCCGGCCCCTTATGCCTCCCTTCCCAGACACTGACTGAATCTCATAGGATCCAGGCCCCTTATGTCTCCCTTTGTGCTCACAGCACCAAAACAGATGTGCTTATAGCACCAAAACAGAATTCATCGGATCCGGAACAAAACAGATATCAGATTTCAGATTGAGCTCATTTCAGATTTCCCGTTTCACTAACTGAATCTCATAGGATCCAGGCCCCTTATAACTCCCTTTTTATAGCTTATACACATAGCATTTCAATTCAGAAGAAATCCGGACAATTCAGAAATTACCCAAAAATCGGGCAGCACAACGGCAGTATACGGAATTTACACAAAAATTCCTGCAAAGAAAATTTACCGAATTCGCACAGACTACAGATATCAACATTTCAGAACTTTTATTCTACTGCACAGATAAATTCCAATTTCACAGAAAAATCCGGTCGACTAAAAACACAGTCGAAACAAAAATACCCGGACGAAAATCTTCAAAATATAGTCAAAACGTGCACACCCGGCACGGCAACGATATACAGAAAGTTACGCGGTAAAAACTGAACCGATCAAAAGATACGGACGAAATTCGCTAACGGAAACGAAACCCGGACAGAATATACCGCCAAACACGACGGAACTGAAAATTGAGAAAGGTAGAATGTGCCTTACCTCGAGTACAGCAAATTCCTCAACAGTCACTTCGATCGAAAACGGCTCCGCGTCGTCCGAAAATCCACTTTTCTCCAAAATCCCACGACTTTCTCTCTCCTCAGATATTTATTTTTTTATTTCTGATTTTTCTCTCTCTTCAAAACGACTGAAATCAGCCTTATACTACACAGATCGGCCCGGCCGATCGCAGCATCGTCCCGGGACGATCTGACCAAAAAGATCGGCCTGGTCTCCCTTCAGGGCTATTGCAGGGACGATATTTTCTACAGTGCCGATCGGCCTGGCCGATGTCTCCAATCGGCCTGGCCGATGCATGCAGAAAATCACCTGGAGCAAAACTGGGCAAAATCTGGAGCTGAATTTTCACTGATCGTCCCAGGACGATCCCAGATCGTCCTGGACGATACTGGAGCAGATTTTGATATTACACAATAGCCCTGGGTGAGGTCCAGGACGATCAGGATTTGGTCTGATCGTCCCGGGACGATGTGAACATCGGCCTGGCCGATCAGTTCACAAATATAAGAAAATCAGCTCGTTTTGAGGAGAGAGAAAATCATTTTTATAAAACGAAAATATCTGAGGAGAGAGAAAGAGAAAGGGAAAAAGAGAAAAGCTTGGTTTTGGAGGCCGCGGATCGCTTTTCGTCCGACGCTGCTGTTGGGAAAAGTGAAGATCTCGTGGTAAGGACTCCGAACCCTGTTTCTGTTTTCAGAGATGTTGTGTTTTGACCTAGTTGTGATCCGTTTTGTGTTTTCGTAGTCGACTTTTCGACATGGTTTTGATTTGACACAACTTTCACCGCACAACTTTTAGTATGTTATAGATATGATTATTGTACACGATTTGACTGTATTCTACGAAGATTTTACCGGTCGGAATTGATTCTACGCGCTTTTACTCGAATAGAAAATAATCGGGACCTGATTTGATTTGGATTCTATAGATCGATAGTATTGTATTGATGTTATAGATATTCTATTGTAATTTGGAAAGATTTGGATATTGTGTCTTTTTGCAGGATTTTTGTGTAAATTTGACCGACTGCCGTTACGCTGCCCGATTTTTGTACGATTCCTGAATTGTCTGAAATTGATAGATTGAACTGATATGCATTGATTATTGATATGATTGCTTTAATATCGACTATTGAATTGTTTATTGATTGAATTGACTATTGATACTGATCGCAAGTGGAACCTGGTTGAACATTGGTAGAAGATTGATTGATACCTGTACAGGATGGTGGGCCGACGGGCTTTCCTTTAAACATTGATTATTGATATATTGAAGGGAGACATAAGGAGTTTATTGATATGCCGACGGGCGAAAAGAGTGACGACTCTTATTGATAGAACCAATGTACGGATCTACAACAGCAATATAGAATCTACAACAGCAACATAGCCAGTAGTTTGCACTTGTTCAGTATATAGTATTGAAATGCATGTTTACTGTATTGACTCACGGATCTATTGCTTTATCGATTTCTACTTTATTGATTGATCGGATTTACTGTATCGTACGATTTCATTGATTTCATAGATTGAATTGATCTGCCTATGACTATTGATATGATCGTTCTTGATTTCTTTAATATTGCTTATTGCATCGATTATTGTATTGATATTGATTGATTGCTGAAAGACAAGTGGAAACCTAGTTGAACGTTGGTTATAGAAACCAACGTGTATTGAACGAACTACAACAGCACTATTGATATTGAACGAACTACAACAGCACTATTGATATTGAACGAACTACAACAGCACTATTGATATAGATTGACCACTACAACAGCACTATTGATATTGAACGATTGATAACTACAACAGCATCATGACTAGTGTTTGGGCTTGTCGAGTAAGACCAGTGTATGAAATTGCATGTATATGATATAGCATCGTATAGATTTCCTGATTTGTATTGATTTATTGATTTTGGATCGGTTTATTGATATTGATTGGATTTATCGAATTGATTTATCGATTGACTACTGGGCATTGATTCTACTGAACGTTGATAGAACATTGATAGATATAGATACTGCATTGATAGCATGAACATGGACATCGTACTACTGCTTCTAGATTCATTGATATTGCTGCTTATAGATTTTATAGATTCACTGTTGCTACTGTTCTACACCGTATGGATTGTTTTATAGATCGCTCTTCTCGATTGACTTCATTGATTAGATCGTACTGATTTGACCGTATCGATTTGATTGACGATATTGATTGATTGAATTGATTTATCGATTTGCCTGCCGCTGCATTGACTGGTTTTATTGACTATTGATTTTCGTACCGCATTGACTATTGATTCATTGATTTCCGCTGCATAGACTCATTGACCATTGACTGATTCGGATTGATAGATTGACATGCATATTGATAGCATCGCCTTGCTTTGATTTCAGTTGTAGGCTTTGGTGACCTGCTGGGCTATTGTAGCTCATTATATGTGGTTTAAAAATTTCAGGTCCGAGCAAGGCAACTGGAATGGAGTTCGATCAGAACGATCAGACGAATCCTTTCGCTACACGGATCTTGGGGTCGTTACAAATTGGTATCAGAGCAAGTGTAGTGAAAGGATTTGATTGATAGTTTGATAGAATGAATCCATTCTATTCATTTTGCATACATAGTGATTGACATTTGATTGATTGCATTGTGTGTTCTGTATGGATTTCGACGAGTTTTGTTTTGGATTTGGATTTCGATCAATTTGGTTTGCTTCGTGTTTTGCTTCGTACCTTTAGGGAAATGTCGGGACGACATTTTTCTAAGGTGGGGAGATTGTAATATCTCGTTCCCTTACTGTTCCTCTCTGAATTGGATTTTCCTCCCAGAATCGGCCAGGACGAAGTTTGGATCGTCCAGGCCGATCAATGCATTGAACAGCTGATTTCTGGTGTGTTTTCTGGAAGAATTTCTGCACAGATCGTCCAGGCCGATCGTGAGATCGTCCAGGACGATCGTACTGTAGAAATGATCGGCCAGACAATAGCCCTGGGTGAGGTCCAGGACGATCAGGATTTGGTCTGATCGTCCCGGGACGATGTGAACATCGGCCTGGCCGATCAGTTCACAAATATAAGAAAATCAGCTCGTTTTGAGGAGAGAGAAAATCATTTTTATAAAACGAAAATATCTGAGGAGAGAGAAAGAGAAAGGGAAAAAGAGAAAAGCTTGGTTTTGGAGGCCGCGGATCGCTTTTCGTCCGACGCTGCTGTTGGGAAAAGTGAAGATCTCGTGGTAAGGACTCCGAACCCTGTTTCTGTTTTCAGAGATGTTGTGTTTTGACCTAGTTGTGATCCGTTTTGTGTTTTCGTAGTCGACTTTTCGACATGGTTTTGATTTGACACAACTTTCACCGCACAACTTTTAGTATGTTATAGATATGATTATTGTACACGATTTGACTGTATTCTACGAAGATTTTACCGGTCGGAATTGATTCTACGCGCTTTTACTCGAATAGAAAATAATCGGGACCTGATTTGATTTGGATTCTATAGATCGATAGTATTGTATTGATGTTATAGATATTCTATTGTAATTTGGAAAGATTTGGATATTGTGTCTTTTTGCAGGATTTTTGTGTAAATTTGACCGACTGCCGTTACGCTGCCCGATTTTTGTACGATTCCTGAATTGTCTGAAATTGATAGATTGAACTGATATGCATTGATTATTGATATGATTGCTTTAATATCGACTATTGAATTGTTTATTGATTGAATTGACTATTGATACTGATCGCAAGTGGAACCTGGTTGAACATTGGTAGAAGATTGATTGATACCTGTACAGGATGGTGGGCCGACGGGCTTTCCTTTAAACATTGATTATTGATATATTGAAGGGAGACATAAGGAGTTTATTGATATGCCGACGGGCGAAAAGAGTGACGACTCTTATTGATAGAACCAATGTACGGATCTACAACAGCAATATAGAATCTACAACAGCAACATAGCCAGTAGTTTGCACTTGTTCAGTATATAGTATTGAAATGCATGTTTACTGTATTGACTCACGGATCTATTGCTTTATCGATTTCTACTTTATTGATTGATCGGATTTACTGTATCGTACGATTTCATTGATTTCATAGATTGAATTGATCTGCCTATGACTATTGATATGATCGTTCTTGATTTCTTTAATATTGCTTATTGCATCGATTATTGTATTGATATTGATTGATTGCTGAAAGACAAGTGGAAACCTAGTTGAACGTTGGTTATAGAAACCAACGTGTATTGAACGAACTACAACAGCACTATTGATATTGAACGAACTACAACAGCACTATTGATATTGAACGAACTACAACAGCACTATTGATATAGATTGACCACTACAACAGCACTATTGATATTGAACGATTGATAACTACAACAGCATCATGACTAGTGTTTGGGCTTGTCGAGTAAGACCAGTGTATGAAATTGCATGTATATGATATAGCATCGTATAGATTTCCTGATTTGTATTGATTTATTGATTTTGGATCGGTTTATTGATATTGATTGGATTTATCGAATTGATTTATCGATTGACTACTGGGCATTGATTCTACTGAACGTTGATAGAACATTGATAGATATAGATACTGCATTGATAGCATGAACATGGACATCGTACTACTGCTTCTAGATTCATTGATATTGCTGCTTATAGATTTTATAGATTCACTGTTGCTACTGTTCTACACCGTATGGATTGTTTTATAGATCGCTCTTCTCGATTGACTTCATTGATTAGATCGTACTGATTTGACCGTATCGATTTGATTGACGATATTGATTGATTGAATTGATTTATCGATTTGCCTGCCGCTGCATTGACTGGTTTTATTGACTATTGATTTTCGTACCGCATTGACTATTGATTCATTGATTTCCGCTGCATAGACTCATTGACCATTGACTGATTCGGATTGATAGATTGACATGCATATTGATAGCATCGCCTTGCTTTGATTTCAGTTGTAGGCTTTGGTGACCTGCTGGGCTATTGTAGCTCATTATATGTGGTTTAAAAATTTCAGGTCCGAGCAAGGCAACTGGAATGGAGTTCGATCAGAACGATCAGACGAATCCTTTCGCTACACGGATCTTGGGGTCGTTACAGATAGAGAGAGAGAGAGAGGCTGGACGAGAATGAGAGAACCGAGCGAGGGAGAAGGCCTCAGAGCGAGGGAAAAACCGAGAGAGAGGTAGTCCGTCCGAATGAGCCTCCGAAGGCTTTTTCCCATCCTTCTAACATCTCCCGACGCTTTGCTCTGCTTCGAAAGCTCTAAATGGCATTGTGACCTTCTCCTCTTACCTAAAGTTGTTCAAATTCACTGCTCGTTCGAGGACTCATGCGACTGGAGCCTGCAGCCGTGGCAGAATCCGGATTTCGGAAAGATCGAGACTGTCGAGACCATTTCTCGATTTAGGAATTGAATTCAAATTAAATCAAAAGCGAATTGGAGTTTATTTGAATTAAACTGAGTTGATTTGAATCAGATTTGGGCACAAACCAGGCTCAGTTCTAGGCCAAAAAAAATTGGGTCAATTTGGGCTCGAGACGGTTCGACCTAGTCATGCCGACGAAATGCACCCAAATCGACATCAATTTGAATCAAATTGAACTCGATGCGATCAAAATAAATTAAATTGAGTGCAATTGAGTCTAATTGAAATCAATTTGGATCAATTCGAGTTCGAATTGGGCTCGATGAGGACCAATTGCATCGATCGAATGCACTCGAGGGCACTCGAGGGCACTCGAGCGAAAACCGAGGTCAACATCAATCACAACATAGGAGCCTCTCACTCTAACACCCATAAATTCATAATCCAATCTATGAATCAGAGATGTCAAACATTTACCTCTTTTATCCTGGTGGGTGAAGCATTATTGGAGAAGAGACTTCAGGACCTTTTCCTAGAAAATTGCAACAAAAAATAGTGGAATCTCATAATAAGAACCTTCAACTTTTATGAGGAGGCTGACAACCAGCACTAGCACAACAAAAAAAGATTCATCTCCCTCAAGATCTACTACTAATAGGGGATATCCGACCTGAACATCTTTAAGTAGTGCCCCCTCTCCATCAGGTAAGAATTTCATCCCTTGTCACATCCAGATATTGATCTCGTTGATACAAAGAGTTTTTTTTCCATCCCTCTCACATTGGAAGACTGACTTGCGCTCCTTCAATCGTTATTAAGGGCTTGGTCCAACCTCGTATTGATGAAATCCTACGCAACGCTTCACAAAATGAACAACGACGACTAGTCCGATAAGAGTTCTCTTTAAGAGGTCGAAGAAAATTCTTTCATCATTTGGATTTTCAAAAACCATCTCCCCTAAATATAACCATCCTTAAAAATTCCTGTAGGCTTCAAATTACCTACTATAGACTCTTACGACGGGTGGTCCGACCCTTACGAGTATATCAATCATTGTAGAACCATTATGTATATCCAACGAGCCTTGAATGCGCTCCTCTACCAAGTATTTTCTATTACCCTCAAAGGGCAAGCTCGCACATGTTTCTACTCACTTTCAACAGGGACTATTCTCATGTTCATCAAGTTAGTCAAACTATTTGTCGAATAATTTATTATAAATCAAAGAATTATTAAGGACTCTTCCCAACTCTATAGGATCCTCCAAAATGAAGGAGAGTCACTCAAAGTATATTTTCAAAGATTCTCCACCTAGACTCGACAAATTTCAGGGGTATATCCCATGTTACTAAGAAGAGTTTTCTTTGGAGGGCTTTGTCCTGGCCCCTTTCACTTGGCACTTATGTGAGATACAATTCATTTATATGCTGACATAATTCATCGTGTGGATGTACAGTTCATAGCAAATGAGGCCATCACTGCTAATCAAAAGCATTTTGAGCAATCATCCTTCAAATGAAAAAAATTCACAAGAATTTGATTAGCCTATATAACAAAGAAGGCAAGATAAGTCAAAAAATGATTCTCATCAAATTAATCCAAAATCGCTTGACAACACTCCTTTAAATACATCAAGGGTTAATATTTTGATAGAGATTCAAAAATTTGAACATCTCAAATTGCCAAAGCCCTTGATAAATCTGTTGGATGGAGATCAGTCTCAATATTTTAACTTTCATCAAACAAATGGGACATTCAACTAAAAAAATTTCAATTAAAGGATTGGATTGAATATCTAATTTGTTAAGGACATCTAGGTCATTATTTACAAAAGCAACTTATAAATCATCAGCGGGAGAATAAAGGAGATCAGAAGAACTATGACAAAGAAATTGTCGACATTATTGATTAAGAATGTCTTCATGTTTGAAATTATTCAAAGAATATAAACTTTTAATAATTTTCAAGTTATGTATCTTTTAGACAAGTTTTATTATCAATGATTAATGAAACTTTATATAAATAACATTGCATATAATATCAACATTAGGAAGGTTTGTCCATGATGTAACCTCGAAGAGACTAGTACTGGATAAGGTCCTCATTAAAAAGATCCCATGAGGGCAGGTGGTAGACAAAGTCTCCACTCATAACCCCAGGAAGGCTTGCTCATGAGGTAGCCTTAAAAGGAAGCTAGTAATGGATTAGGTCTTCAGTAGAAAGATTTTATAAGGGTAGGTGGATAAAGTCTCCACTCATAACACTAGGAAGACTTGCCTGTGAGATAGCCTCGAAATGAAGTTATTAGGGGATAAGATCCTCACTGGAAAGACTCCATGAGAGTAAGTGGCTGACAATGTCACCACTCATCCAAGGATCTTAGAAAGCTTAAAGTCTTAAAAGGCACAAATACATAAACGACCTTAGAGTGTAAAAACCTCAAAAGTCACTGGAACACCAAGGACTTTAGAAGGCTAAACGTCTCAAAAGAAAAAGGTATATAAAAGACCTTAGAAGGTTAAAAGCCTCAAAAGGCACTGGAACACCAAAGACCTTAGAAAGATTAAAACATCAAAAGATACATATACATCAAAATCTCAGAAGGGTTAAAGCCTCTCTCTCTCTCTCTCTCTCTCTCTCTCTATATATATATATATATATATATATATATATAATTTAGAAATCTCGAAAGACAAAAAAGCTATGAAAGGGATAAATTCATCTAATATAGTTGTTCTAATTGAGGGTAATATATCAAAACATACATCAAAGATGCATAAAGGACAAAGTTTCTTTTAAAGGGGCTAATTCATATATAAAGTATATTCTTATATGAATGTGGATAATTTTTTGCTTCAAAAATAAATATTAAACTCATATGAATGTCTCAACCACATACAACATCATTGGATTCACATGAAATAAATATAGTGAAATTCTACATCATGTTTGAGTGTACAATCATTTTCATAAGTAGCTGAAATTCAAATTATATAGAATGAAGTGCTTTCATTAACATCATCTTGCATATGGTAGTAAATCATAGTGGAGGAGCTCGTGCCCAATCAAACCTTTCTAGGGAAATAATCAGCATGTCCCCACTTAATTGAGTGTATTGTTAGAATGTTGTGGTCAACACATTATTTGATCCTCTTAATTAAGATATCCACAAGCTGGCTCCGTCAGCATACTATCTCCAGCAAAATAATTCTCAACTATTGCAGCTCCCTGCCTGAATGTCAACATTAAGATAACACCTAATCACCTACGTTAGATTCCTCATATCAAAGGATCTATTTAAGATCGCCAGATTTCTTCCCAATCATCAATTATCTTTAAAATTCTGCCCGGTCGCTGAAGTTCACCGATTCTCCTCCCGTGTGCTACTACTTTCAGATCTCTTTAAATTAACATTTTGTGTAAGAGATGGTTAATCTTCTTTTGTCATGGTACTTTAGGGAAAAACTGATCTCTCATTGAAACTTCTTTTACACAAAGACTACCACTAGAGCTTGATAGGGGATGCCGCTTATCCAAAATGGTGGAATGCCTCTGATGTAAGAAGAGGTGTAGAAGAGAAGGAGAAAAAAAATGTAAGAGCTACTCCTATAAAAAGAGGGGCAATAAAATTTGATAGGCGATGTCATATATCAAAGACAATAGAATGACATTAATCTATGAAGGAGAATATGGAAGAAGAAGAAGGAAGACAAGGTAGATTCTTTCTACAAAAAGAGGGGCACTGGAGCTGTTACATATCCAAGACGGTGGAATGCATCTAATGTAAGAAGAAGTGTAGAAGAGAAGGACAATAAAAGGTTAAGGACTGTAGCCCTTCTGCAAAGGAGAAGAAGAAGAGTTCTGCTCTTCCCCTACCCCACATTGATAGATGAATGGGGAGAAAAAAATTATTCTAGGACAATAAGAATATTCTAAATTTTTTTAATTGTATAGTATTATTAAAAAAATATTTACTATTTAAAATTAAAAAAATTACTAAAGAAAAAATTTATTATTTATAAAAAAAATACTATTCAAAAAATAAAAATCTAACACATGTTATAATTGGTAGTAACTTGCATAAGCCAACGGGTGCACGAGGGTGATTGGGCTTGATTTTTGACCAAGACAGTCCAATTTATATATTTTTGGGGTCCACAAAATCAATTTTTAAGACTTAGGGTTCACTTTTGGTTATTAAAATTTTATTAAAAGCCTTGAAATCCAAGGTTAAAAAGCCATCCAAATGAAATTAAGCATAAACGTAAAATGCTTTTATTATTTATCCAATTTATTTGATTAAAGCATAAATTTTAATTAAATGAATGATCAAACTAAGGATTTTAGTGCAACACTTGAAAAAAGAAGAAACCCTTGACTGATGAAACCTATGAATACTTAAATGAGCCTTTGATTTGTGGCACTAGAAATAGTAAGGTTGAATAAAAGAATTGGAAAGTATATAGATTGGTACATATAGACAGTTGTCTTGGCGAGTTACTCAGAGAAGATGTTAAGACATAATATGAGATTGCAAGTCTATCGATGAAATAATTTATTTCAGATAAGGTCACTTGTCATTTTGGCATAATGTGTGTGAATATTATAGTTGATTGGTTGAGTGATCCCTAATTTGAGCTGAGCTAACTTTGAGATGGTTGAGTATGCCTTGGTTGAGCGAGTAGCTCTTGAGATAAAGTGAATGGTCCCTGTGCAATGCTTAAGAATCTAATTTGAAAATAATGATATAAATTATCTTTTATAATAACAACTATAGCTATTTAATCTTTTTAAATAATAAAATACCAGCGAAAAACTCAATATTGATAAAAAATATCAATATACATTTGCATTCATTACAAAAAAAAAACATATACAATTGTCAAGAGTTATACAATACATCACACTATCTATATGTTCTTGACTCCAAAAGAATAAATAAAATAAAATAACATAAAAACTTGAAGAGTTCTGTTAGATTAATTTCACGCTCACAAATATCGCTCATGATATAAAATTATTAAGCCATGAGCTAAAAAATCAAATGGGTCACTAAAATTCTACTACCGCGCTCGAAGTATGGAAAATAATTAGTATGCGTATAATCACTCAGTTAAGATGACCATGAGTTTGTGTAGAAGTAAGAAAATATATATGTAGTTTCAGTGAAGCCTGTAAAAAAGTTAGCTAGTGCGAACATAGGGTACATAAGCCAGTAAAATAGTGCAGTACGAAAATAGTAAAATCTTTAAACCAGTAAATCCAGTATGAATGTCGAAACAGTAAAATGTTAAATAATCATTCTTAAATTGTACATCATAGAAGTGCTATCCAATCAATAAAAAAAAATAAATCAATAAAACTGAAGTATCTATGATGATTGTCGGAAACTCTATCAATGTCGTACTATCAGGAAATTATATAAGAGTATGCACATGATTTCAAATTATTTTATATCAGCATCAAATCAATATCTTATATCACATATTTAGTAATTGAACTCACGAGCTCAATAATAGTAACAATATAGTGATAATAATCAATATTAATAGTGAAATAATATAATGATAGTAATCAATAATAATAATAAAATAATACAGTAATAGTAAATCAATAAATAACATGCAATTCAATAATCACAATAAACAAGGAGTTGTGGCTTTCGTAGTATTTTTCTAGTAACTAACAAATCAGTAACCACTGGCTTAATAAACAAAGTCGCCACTCTTTGTCCAACGACATAATAATAATCTCCTTCTAACTCTCAATTAGTAAATCATGCGAATAAGTTGAGAATAGTACCAAACTACAATATTTAAAGAAAGCCCATTGGTCCAAAATCCTATACAGTTTAGTCAGTCTCCAGCCAACATAAGTAAATAACTAGCATTTATTCATCCTTGTGTATATTATTACAGAAGTACAAACATATTATTATAAAAGTAATATCAACCAATTATTACCCACTTACATACTCATATTCATTCATAATACTTGTATTAAAATGCCAAAAATGTATATCATGTGCAAATCATACAAAATGTAATAATTAACATTCTACATGATAAAATTAACAAATCAACTAGTTAAAATATATAGAATAATCAATACTAACGCATACAAAAATTACGTAGAGGAAGTTCACTAAATTTAGATAAAATGTAATAAATTGATTTCGAAAATTTTGGACTGTTGAAATCAAAATCCTTAAAAATAAAAATAGGAGAAAAGTCACCTATAATGATTTGAGAATTTTTGTAAAAGGACGAAATGGATCGGCGAAGAAAATCCCAATTTCTCTCTACTTTCTACTCCTTTCTTCTCTTTCTTTATATTTCCTTCCAAGGAGAGCCATGACCGAGGGAGTGAGTGAGGAGAGTGGAGAGAAAAAAATATTTAAAAAACTTGTTTTAGTATGTGGCTCCACAACGCCCAAAAAACCTAGCTTCATTGCCCTACATGCTGAATCCAGAATTATTGTAAAACGGATCTCCAATTTAGACATAAATTTTGATTCCCATTTTAATTTTATTTTAATAATTATCAAGTTGTTACACCCTGAGATATGAGAACATCGTAAGTAACCAAATAAAAGATCTCGTGTACTTTGGAGGCTTTGTTGCGGATTTGGCAAGATCCTTAAATGTTTTAGCAGGCTCACTAATTAGGCTTCAACAATCCCACCAACTTGCATTGAGTTGACTTTATCACGGTGGCGCTAAGTGTAAAACCCTTAAAAAGCTGATTTTTGTGAGTGCTGTTAGTCCGGACGAACTGGCCTTAGTACGGGACGAACTGAGGAAAATTGTGAAGAAATCTGTCATTTTCGTCTGTACGAACCTGGAACAGTCGGGACGAACTGAACCCGAGAGTTTCGTCCCGGGACGATGAAATTGGCATTTAATTTCGTCTGGACGATCTGGTTCACGATCTGTGTCCAGAGGAGTTCATCCGGGACGAATTTGGATCGTCCGGGACGATCCTGCTTGATAAGTATCGGATTTGAGATATTTTGGATTCATTTGAAGGAGAGAGAAAGAGAAGGCAGGAGAGAGAAAGAGAAGGAAAGTAAGGAAAAAAGCTTGGTTTTGGAGCCAGCGGAGCGCTTTTCGTCCGACGACGCAGTTGGAAGATTTGTTTGTCTCGAAGTAAGGAATCCGAATCCTATTTCTGATTTCGAAGATTTCGAGTTTTGATATTTCTGTGCTCAGATTTGTGTTTCCGTTACCGAAAAATGTGCAAAATTTTGTATTGACGAAAGTTTTACCGCACAACTTTTGATATGTTTCTGATATGATATTTCTACACAATTTGAGTATTTTCTGTAAAGTTTCTACCTGTTATTTTGAGTTCTGTGCAATTTTTATCGAATAGAAAATTATCAGGATGTTGAAAAATGTTGTTTCAGTACAAGTAAAGCTTTGAAACGTTGTTTTATTCGATTTCCGGTAATTTGGTAAATTTCTAAATTTGTGATTTCTGTGTACATTCTGTATACTGCCGTTGTGTCGCCGATTTCTCGTACGATCTCTGATTTTCTGAATTGATGATTCGAATGATTGAATAAGCATACGGATGTGATTATATGATTGAATTCTTGTTATTGTTACTGAAAGACAAGTGAAGACTGGTTGAACCGTTGGTTGGAGATTGATTTGACCTGTACAGGATGGTGGGCCGACGAGCTTTCCTTTAAAAAGGGTTTGGCGATATCCTCTATTGATCATTGATATAACGATTGGGAGTCATAAGGAGATTATTATGCCGACGGGCGGCCGACGGGCACAGAGTGACGACTCTTATTGAGCCAACGGATATAACGACACAACGATACATCGATACCGAAAAACGCCTTAATAGCCAGTGATTGTACTTGTTCAGTAAGATTACTGTACTGAATTGCATGTGTACTGTATTGATATATTGATCTTATTATGGATTTATAGATTTATTGATATCGACGGACTTCTTATATTGATTATTGATTTATTGATTTTGAATGGATTTACTGATGGATTTATGAGTTTATTGTTACTGTACGGTTTCATTGATATTCACATTACGTCACTGAGCATTGATACTGATACTGATATAAATATCGATATTGCATTGACTTATTGATACTATGGGCATGGATACTATCGTTTCATTGATACACCGTATTGAACTGCTGCATGTGATTCATTGACTTTTATGGAATAGGTTTAACTATATTGATTTGATTTCTACCATTCTTGCGCTGTATTGGTTTGATTGTTTTATATGATTTCGTACCGATTGATGTTATTGACTAGAGATAATTGATTTGATTGATTATGTTGATACGATATTGATTTAACTGATATTATCGAGATGACGATTTTTCTCTATCAATTTGACTGATCGATTCAACTGAGATTCTTCCGAATATAGATTTTTCTACTATTTATGGATTTCTTCCTACTGTTTATCAATTCTTTTACCGATGATTGTGGATTGTATCGATCATGCATTGATTACTGATTTTCGTATCTGCTGCATGGATTCACTGATCATGTGCAACTGACTGTTATGGATCTGATTGATTGACATGCATATTGTTCCAGTACCGTGCTTTGATTTCAGTTATAGGTATTAGGTGACCTGCTGGGCTTTTTGAAGCTCATTATATGTGATTAATATTTTGAGGTCAGGGCAAGGGAGCAGGAGATTGAGATTGATCTGGAATCCTCAGGTTTTTGTTCTTTTTTGTTATAGTGATTCTTTTGTACTAAGGACAGGATAGATTTTTTGTGTTTAATGTGTAGATCCTGAGTATTGTATATGAACTTTTGGAATATGAATAAAATTGTACATTGATGTTTTAACTTATAGATTTTGTTAGACTGTTTGTTATTGATTGAAGACTATAGATAGCTATGGTAAATGATTGATGGTTTTAATGATTGATCGAAATTCTTTCCAAGTTAGATCTTGGGGCGTTACACTAAGTCTTTGAGATATTTGAGTGTACATAATAATAATTTGATTTCGGCCAAGCACAATTAATTCATTAATTCACTTCTTTTACTCTCTTATTTGTAGATTTCAGCTCCTTATGCTCATAACATTCACAATGAAATGGTCAACATCTACACAATATTGCACAATTATGAGCAGTTCATATTAAACAAAATGTGTAGCTCGATGAACGTGGTCTTATAGTACCTTACTATTTTGATGAGATAATATAACTAAATATTTAGATACCAAAAATGAATCTTGTCAGATTCATTAGTGAGTGCATTTCACTCCATGGATTCATATATCATAAAGATCACTATAGGAACCCTAAAATACTTTTAACACTTGCAAGGAGGATTTCAATATGCTTTGATCATCATTGACTTATAATGCAGTAGTGCTTTAGAGAATGATCAAAGAAAGAAAGAAAGAGAGGATCAAATGATATGGGAGTAGCAAAGACAACATAACTAAAGGAGTTGAAGGCAACCATATAGGTGGGAGTGGGCAGGCCATGTAGGGCTTAGGAATTTAAAATGAGAAATTTGTTTTTTAATTTATTTAAATATTTAAAATATGATATAGGTAAACAATAAAATTACAATATTATAAAAATTTTGAGTGTTATTTAGATAAATCTCTTACCGGCTGTTTGGTATTGGATTTACACCGGATTTATGTTAAATCTCGCCAAATAGTTTCCGAAGGTGCCTTAAATCCGAATTTCACGTAAATATCAAATTTACGGCTAAATATGGGATTCAATAAATCTAGTTGTTCGACAGATTTACGAATTTACGGACTTGGATTTAGTGGAAGAAGCATGCAAAAGGGAGAAATATCATCACCTTCTCGACGAACTTGTTGCAACTTTCGATTCGATTGGAACAACGTCTTCGTAGAAGGCGGAGATGCTTCGATACTTACAGAACTAAAGTTCACGTGAAGTGGAACAAAACGAAGAAATGCATTAGAGGAAAAAGCAAATTGTATACATGCAATGACAAGCGACTCATTCAAAGCCATACCTCACGCAAACCAACGAAGCCTCTACGTCACGCGAACCGTCGAAGCCTCTACCCTCATACGAAAAGCAAAGAAGAAATAGGAAGAGGGCTGAAGTATAATAGGATTAATTCTTAACTTTTTAATTAGATAGTATTTTAATTAGTTTAATTAATATGATAAATAGTAGTATAATTATCATTAATTTAATTTAATTCATATTTATAATTTATTGGTTATTATATTTATTAGTACTATAATTATTATTAAATTAGTTTAATACTTAAATATTTAATTAATTAGGATTTAGTTAAGCTAGTTTCTAATTTGATAATTAACATCTAAATAACTAATTTGATAATTAATAATAATTAAGTTAATTTCTAATTAGATTAATTAACCCTAAACTTATTAAATATAATTAATGTTAAAGTTGATAAGTAAATCATAATTAACGGGATTTACTAAATACCACTGTAGTTATACCAAAAAGATCCTTAGTATTTTATCATTAGGTCCTAGAAACCAAACAACTTTGCGAGCTAGAGAGGGCCGATCCTCTGCGACTATTGGCGCCAGCGCGCGAAGACGAAGAGGAGGCTGAGCCATCTGGCGTGCGAATGGAGGAAAGGTGATACGGAGTGAGAGGCTCTACTCCGACCCTCTCGCTTCTGTACCTTTCGCTCATTAATCGGTATCTAGAGTGCGCGCACCCTCGTTTCCTCTACTCTTTTTTCTTTCTCGCTGTACCAATCGCCATGCCCGACGAGTCGGATGCTCGGATATATTAGGCTTTCGAAGGGGTGCATCTCCGAGGGTACGTTACGTGTTCAGTTTGTTTTTTTTTTTTTTTTTAATTTTAATTTCCCGGTGGCAAGCGAGGACTTGATCATCCAAATGTAGACTTCTGATTCTTCTTGCCTCCTCCCGCTCTGCGGCAATGGTTAAATTTTACGTTTTTGATTGATACAGACATTTCAAAATGTGTCGGCATATTTCATTTGTTCCTTTAGTTCAGTCGCAGCAAATTTTTTATCAATTGATTTTCGGAAGTTTGGTTTTTGTTAAATTTTCCTTTTTTCCTCTGTATTAGATAAAACCCGTCATTGCTTTGAATATAATAATAATCATACGACCTTCACCATTGCATTTATTTAATGATAGAAGAGACATAGATGGTACAACAATACATGGTTAGCTTGTGATAGGGTTCTGAAAAAAGAAATATTGCTGAATTTATATAATGAGCTAGTTACAATAGATGTTTTTGATTTATTTCGAGTACTTCGACATCATTTGGAAAAAAAAAGTATATATTTGTCTCAAGCCTCCCTATTTTCCTTACTCAAGTGTTTTTTCAGTTCACTATTGCTGGTCCCAGGCCAGAACGAAGAGGGTTGATGTTGATGTTGATTTTAAGTTGAACACCTAGTGTAGAGCTTATAAAAAACTCATGAAACAATTTGCTAGTGCTAGGGAAATTTCATGAATTGTTGCTTCGCAATTTTACCTGACAGTGGAGAGAAGTAGGGAAGGGGTTTAGAATAAGATTAGGAATATGTTTGCTATTTATAACTTGAGGTGTTTGAATGCGAAAACATGAGATTTAGTGATGGACACAATGATTAAAAGAAGAATAGTTATTATTTATTTGCAAGAAATTAAATAGAAAGGGGAAATATTCATGGACGATGGGTTAATTTATACTTTATATTATGTTGTGAAAGTTCAACAATAGAAATGAAGTAGTGATATAGTGATTGCTATTAGTGCTTATAATGTCCAAGTTAGATTAGAAGTTAGTTTGAAAGCTCAATTTTTGGATGAGATGATCATGGATGAACTATTACAACTCACGAATGAGGAAGAGGATAATTGTGAAGTGCATATTCTATTATTTTAGAGTTATAATACTGAACTCTAGAAAGATAGTATATCATACATGAGCAGAGAGTATAACATAAATGGACTACCATCTTAGGCTGATGACAATGAACATGTAACAAACACTCTTGAATACACAAACAAAGAGCATAACATATTCAGCCTTTTGTTTTAGAGCGATGACAACGAATGATGCATGCATGTCTTTTATAGTACTCATTTGCATGCATGGCATGCACCTATGCTTTGTTAAAGCTTTTCAGATCAGAAGATGATGATCATACGTCATTTATTGGTTATATATAATTATTGTTGTTGAGTTTAAGGTTAAAATAGTTTTTCTTGGAGATCATTCTTCACACATGCAAGATCATAATTTAATGGCTAGTTTGCTAGACATTAATAATGTACAAAACACTAAAATCAATTTATCTAAACAACAACAACAACATCAAGCTTTTATCCCACTTCGTGGGGTTAACTACATGAATCCTGTTTCTCCATTGTCATGTTAAGAGTTAAATTCTCATTTAAATCTAATAAAAAATATATATTTTTTAGTATTTCCAAACAATCTAAGATCACTCTCTCTAATCTTAGCCACCGGAGCTATTCTGACCTTTTCACATATATACTCAGTTTGCATTCAGTCTCGAAGAGTGAAGCCACTCATCCACATGAGCATCCTCATCTCAACAACACTTAACTTAATTCAATTTATCTAAACTTAGTAATCAAAAATATTTTGGCAAGGCAAGTTTTATACATGTATTGCAAGCTAAACTTATTTGCAAATTGAAACCACAAATGCAATACCATTCTTGTTATCATGTAAAGAGTTCGCAATATGGTTTATTTTAGTTAATGGTAATCTATTTATAATGTCATCTATTCAATCTGGTACCTGAACTTTTTGAAACATTATAAAACATTTGTCGGATTGAAACTGTGCAATGTATACATCAATTAGGCTCTGGACCAAACCTAATCTCCGGCTTTGAAGAGATTGGTATTCTTCGCGGAAATTAATTCTCTTGTTATAGTATTGCTCTTAAAAAATATTCCTCGCTTTGGGACACCGTTTGCACAACTTGTCTATGCACATTAAATTACCATGCTTAAAAGATTTCTGTTAGAATAAACAAGAAAAACCTTTTATTAGATTTATCATTAAACTCATTTTTGTTATATATTTACCCAGCTGTTATAATTGATTGAAGAAATATTTCTTAAAATATAACTAAATTTAATTAAAAAAGCTTTGGTCTCTGAAATGATATAATGAAAGAAACTGCAAAGCCAAAGAAAGAGAAAAACGCTTTAGTTTATATTTCTTTAATATTGCATAGCTATTATAAATGGCTGAAGAAACATTTCTTGAAATATATCCAAGTTTAACTGTTTAAGTACAAAGAGATAGAAGCTTAACAAGGACATTTATTGATTAAAGCACAAAGCAAAAGCAAGAGAGAAAAAAAAAAAAACTCGTTAGTTTAGATTTCTTGAAACAAAACTTGTGCAACTCTTATGAGAATATTCAAGGAAATTTTTTTGACATATAATCAAGTTTAAGCACAAAGAATTTGAGGCTTTAAGAAGATTTTTAAATGTAAAAACCTGTTAAGACAAAGTCAGATAAAAAAATTCGTTGAATAGACACTAAAGATGTTTTTATGAAGACATAAATTAGGCAATTGGAGCTAAGTGCATTTTAAGATATAGTTGTGAAAAACATCATAGAAGAAGATATATTTAAATAGGATTTATATTTTGCTTTCATTTACATAAAAAGATATGCACATGGACATCTTCTATGAAGATAAACCAATGATAGTTTGAGAAGGGATGGAGGAGCCTTCGTGGAATTACAAAAGTGAGAGAAAAACTTCTAAGTTGGTTAAGAAATCAAATGGTGAATGATTTAAGCATATGGCTAGATTTTATAGGCAATAAGCAGCCATTAGAGTTGGCTAAAAAGGGTGGGAATAACAAAGAATCTGAATCCATATTCTGTCCACACGGAATAATTGAGAGATAAAAGGGTTAGTAGTTTTGTTAGAAGGATTTGTGAATCCGTGGCATGAGCTTTGAAGTAATGTACAGTTGTGGGCTCCGAAAATTCGACCCCGGCCTCCCCTGCTTTGCTTTTCTTTTTTTCGGGGTGGGGTGGGGGGGGGGGGGGGAGTTTTAATGGATGAAAATTCCGGGGTAAATTTTGGAAGGCATATGAGTTTGTAAATAAGACACTATCCAGAGATTTCACCCTCATTTTATAAGGACTTTATAATTTGAGTTCTGGTTTCCTATATGCACATGCCCCTATAGTTAATTACCCCTCCCGATAACGAGAGAGAACTTTCGATTAAGGCTAGTCGTCAATCAGATATGTTGTATCTAGGGGTGTCAATATTTGACACGACCCGAAAACCCGACCCGAACCCGACCCGAAAATTTCGGGTTAGGGTCAACCCGAACCCGAAACGGGTCGGGTTCGGGTTAAGCATTTCGACCCGTTTCAAAAATCGGGTCGGGTTCGGGTTAACCCTTTGACCCGAAAGTGACCCGATTTTGACCCGAAAACCCGATTTCGACCCGTCAACCCGAGATTGACCCGATTTTGACCCGTTTTTGACCCGAAAAGAGGAGTTTGACCCGTTTTTGACCCGAAAATTAGCCATTTTCTTGTTGGAAACGGGTCATTCGGGTCGGGTCGGGTTGACCCGGACCCGAAGCGGGTCGGGTTCGGGTCAGGAAAACTGACCCGTTTTTAAAAACGGGTCGGGTTCGGGTTGACCCGAATAGTGCCGGGTCAGTTTCGGGTTCGACCCGAACCCGACCCGTGACCCGAAATTGACACCCCTAGTTGTATCCATGGATACGTCATATCAGGTGTATAGTAGCAGCATGGGTTTGGGAATTGGAAGTTCAAGGTTTGATATTTAAAAAAAAAAATTGCACCATCTTACACTTAAAGCGGATGGTGGGGGAATGAATTATGGATCCGATTAAGATCCCATGGTTTCGTTGTCCCGGGCCATCGTGATCCCTGGTTTACTTAGTCAGAGGAGGTAGTCGACCCAACCTGACAGAAGGATCCTTGTCGGCAGCCATGGGTTGCTTCGTCTAATGAGACCTTGTAGACCTGGGGTGGATGCTTACCTAAGGGGACAAATTTGACTCCACCTTAGCTAACAAAGGGCTTTGTGCCCTATCGATTATATTATATTGATTCATATCTCAAAGATTTGATGCCACTAAGGAACGTACTGGCTCTAGCCATAACTGGTATATCGTGGTACCATTTGGCGGCAAAACTACTCAGTTCAGAGGGGCCTGAGTCATAACAGTTTATCCCGTAGTACCATTTGGAGGCAAAATTGTCGATCAGAGGACACTTACCACTCCTTACTAGAAGGAGATTATTTGAAAATAGATCCTAATGATATTTTCGATTATGCATTGGCTCTATGTGAGCTGAAGTAAATTTCAATTTGTCCACCTAGGCAAACTATCACGGAGGGTGGATGGACTTTGCTTTAAGTGTTTGAATGGTTGAATTTTTAAAATTTTAAATATTCTAGACTTGGATGATTTCGAATTTTTTTTTTTGATTTTTTAGGTATTTGGGTGGCATTTTGAATTTTGAAGGTAACCACTGCGATTGAGATTTGCATTCAACATGACAATCATCGGGGTATATGTGATCATTCATTGACTTAACCTTGTCGATCCTATCAATTTGTCGATAGGGGATCATGTTTCGTTGGCTTTATACATTGTTAGTGAAGTTTATTTATTGGAGGCCTTGAAGGTCTTTTATATAACAACAACAACATCAAGCCTTTATCCCACTATGTGGGGTGGGCTACATGAATCTTTTTTTTTTTTTCATTGTGTCATATTAAAAATTAAATTTTCATTTAAATCTAATAAAGAAAGATCGTTCATAATATTTTCGAACCCAGTCTTTTTAGGTCTGCCTCTACCTTGAAGGCCTTATATAAACGTATAAAATAAATATTCCGGCCGACACACTGACTGTATATCTGTTTGATTATTCAAGCCGTGTCGACTCATATCTATTCATATAGAAGGATCGGGCTCGAACTATGTTCATTTATTGACCCGCGAATCATCCTTAGATGTCATGTGTATCCAAAACACGCTCGTCCGGGCCCATGCGGGTGTTTGGGATTGCACCCACCCCTTTTGTGTACCTATGTGTATACAAACTACGGTGTATGTGCAGGGACATTTTGAGATATTTAACATTTATCAGTTGAGCAGGCAACCATCATTTGAATGCAACACTCTACTTGGAAGTTCTTACACGCATTCTGTTTGCTTGTAAAGATGTTGCGGATCTGGTGACGTGACGTAGCAGCTTGTGAATTGAGTTGTTTATTGCCTTATACAGGTAGATTGTCGTGCAATGCTTATTGATTTATGCACGTGGATTGTAGTGCACTAACAAATCTCATGCTATTGCAGAAGCTCGTAGGAACTTGCATTCGCTGCATTCTTTATGCATTTCGGGGTGGTTTTAGTTTTTTTACAACACATTCACTATTGCTGCAGGTAGTATTCATTCATTGACTAAAATTAATTATATGATACTGCATTTATTGAAGTCTTTCTGCATCTACCCATAGGTGGCATGTTATACATATATCTTTATTCCAAGAGAGATTGTATGTATTGCATATCTTTCCACATTTGCTCGCATATAACAAGTTGAATGTATAATGGGTCTCCTTCAGTAGCTCGTGGGCTTGTTGCGGTTTTGTCGAACCTCCCTTCACCGCCAATGGGTGTTTGTATCTTAATGGTTCTTCTTGCATATGCTTGTAGGCAATGCATTTGATGTATAACGAATATCCTACGGTAACTCATAGGGGTTTGCATTTGCTGCAGTTCTTTTCTATATTTGCCCCTGAATGGTTGTTGATTGTAGAAGCATTATTTCATTCATTGTGAAATCCACTATGCAAATTTGCAAGAAGCTATGTTGTTTGAACGATGTTGGTTGTAGGGGTGTCGTAGTGTTCTTCGCATGACATCTGTTGTAATTCTTTTGCATTTGCTCGTAGGTACTAATTTATGTAGCAGTTTTATAGTTCTTGCTTGCATATGAACTATAAGGTATCGCTACATTCACTTTGGCTAGTTGTCGTCACTCGTAAGCAAATACCTTTACACACGACGAGCCTCTTATGGTGGCTTGTAAGAATCCGCATAGGTCATACATAAATCAATATGCACATTAACAATTTGATGTAGATTTCTGGCTGCATTATCTTCATCCATAATCTCTATACACATTGTTCAACAAGTTATTATGCTCTTAATACTGCTTTCATGTTGAAAGTGTTGTTGTATGTATCGCCTTCGTCGCATATTGATCATATACTCGTGGGGGATTGTCATTGATTGTAGGAGGGCTACAAATCATCTAGAACTGTTGATTCTTTGGTAGATCAGTATATTTATTAAGATGCAGGTTGGCGTCAATTGTGCGAATGTTGTTGTATTCGTTGCATGTCAAATCCCTCTGTTGTAAGGGGATATGTGCATTTACTTGCAACCACAATTTTGAATGCGATATGAGTATCCTGACACTCGTCATAGACTTTCAGACTCATTGAACATCAATTGCCATATTCGTTGTGCACTATTGTTTGACATACTTGCTTGTAAGACTGGCACAAATGTGACTTCTCAGTTGCCAATACTTATATATGATTTAAAGTACCTATTGGAACACCGTTGTGCATCTATTTATAATTAGAATGCATATTCTCATTAATCAACAATGATCATTATAACATTTGGAGATTTGCTACTTATTCACTCGAATATTGTAGTTCCTTAGTCAACAATTCCAGCACTTTTCATTGCATTGCGTATCAAATCGAACTCCAGTACGTTGTATGTTGAAACTCCTTTGGTAACATTTTGATTGCATGGTCGACACAAGTGTTACTTGCTCTCATTTACAAGTTAACTTGGTTGAATATTCTAAGTTATTTGGGTTTCCTCAATCATCTTTTGCATGTATTGAGATTTTACCTTCCACTTGATTGCTTATATGATGACATTGGACATATAGATATTATTGCATTTGTCACTGATCTTTGCTGACATGATTAGCATTATCACTTTACCACATTACAAGTTTTATCTTAGACATTTAACTTATACTTCATGCCATTCACATTTGATGTTCAAATTATAGTTTAGTTCAATGTCTAGGTTTATTTCAAGTCCAAGTTCTTTGTGTCCAAAATCTTGTTCAAGTCCTCTATGGTCCAACTCAAGTCTTTACTTAAGTTCAAATGTTCAACTCATGTCGGCTTAATGTTCAAATCAAGTCCAACTTGAGTTCAGGCTCATTTGTGTTCAAGTCTTATATTATTTTACTCGAATTTTGGTTCAAGATTCATTTTAAATTCAAGTTTATTTGGGTTTAATATGAATTCCCTGTTGTTCAAAGTAAGTTCAAGTCCCATGTGGGGTTTTTTTTTTTGTTCAATTCAAGCAAAGTATAGTCCCTCGTTAGTGCAAATTTCGGCAGCCTTCCGGCATCCCACCATTTAAGGGAAACTTACGAGAAATTGGGCATTCCCACCACATGTAATAAAGACGTGTATGGTAGGTATTCGTAGACACCGCGGCCGTGTTTTCATTCCCACCATGCTAATAAAAGCATGTATGGGGTCTTCGAGGGTACCTATTTTAAAAGATAGTTGACTTTCCCCTCACTCGAGGATACTTATAAGTAACCCTGCCTCGTTGTAGGCGTTGCATCGGGTTTCCATTCCACAACGCGCAATAAAGGCGTGTATAGGAGGTTTTCCGATACGCCGCAAACGTCAAAATGGGGCTTAGGTGATTACCTGCCTCGTTGCAAGCACCATGACACACTTCCTCTCACCACGCTTACAAAAGCGTGTATAGGTGATCATTTTGTCGTGTTGTAAGCTTCGAGGTTGGCTCTCGGAGTTTTAAGGTAAAGAGATTATACCTTGGCGACCGCCGAGGGTGTTGGCACTTAGATTGAGGTGAGAGGAGCATTTCTTTTTTTTTAATAATTATAATTAATATTAATTAATGATAACTAATTATAATTATAATTATGTTTAATTAATTATATTTAGTTACACTTAATTATAATTAAATATAATTAATTATAATTTTTATTATTAACTAATATAATTAATTATAATTAATTAACTTAAATTAATTATAACTAATTAATAATAATTATTAATAATAAAAATATATTAATTATAATTAACTTTATTTTAAATTAATTATAATAATTATAATTAATAAAAAATAATTATTATTAATATTAATTATAATTAATTAAATTTAACTTTAATTAAAATCCATTAAACCATTAATCCCTCTCTCCCTTTAGAACTTTTATTTGGTCCGGTCACAGGACGTAGCTTTACGTTCGGCCGCCAGTATAATCGCGCCACGCGTTCTCACTATTTACCGCGCGCCCCGACAACCCGACCCGGAACGGACCCAGGATGGCTCGGTATTTCTCGATTTTGCTAGGTATTGCTCTGTATTCCTAGGTATTGGTCGATTTTGCTTGGCAATAACCAATACCGAGCAAATACCGAGTAATACCGAGTTGTACCCAGTTTTTCTAGAAAAACTCGGTACAACTCGGTATTACTCGGCATTTGCTCGGTATTGGTCTTCACAGAGCGGTATTTCTCGTTATTGCCATGCAATACCTAGCAATACCGAGCAATACCGAGCAAATACCGAGTAATACCTCGCAATACGCGAACATAGCATTCCCGGGTTCCGGTCCGGGTCAAGTCGTCGGGCCGCGCGGTAGAGAGTAAGAGCACGTGGCGACATGTTATTGGAGGACGTAATAATTGTTCCTTCCTCTATCTCTATTTCAGCAGATTTACAGGATTTGGCCGAAGGAGCTTGCGGGAAGGAGAAAGTTACCTTCACTGTGAAGAAGCTCCCGTCGTTGCTTTCTATCTGACAAGAAGGGAACGTCGTCGAGTGAGTGAAGTCGAAGAACAGCGGGGGTGCCTAAGGAGTACGCGACGGAGAGAAAGTTGCTTTCACTGCAAGCGGGCTCTTGTATTGCTTCCGTTCAAAATGTCGTAACTTCCGATCGTCAGGAAGGGAGCGTCGTCGAAGTAGCAAAGTCGAACAACAACGGAGAAGCCGAAGAAGCACGTGACTGGGAGAAAGTTAATTTCACAGCGATCGAGCTCCTATTGTTGCCTCCGATCAAAGTCATAACTTCCGATCCTATAGAAAGGGAACGTCGATAGAAGAGCGAAGTCGAACAAGCCGAAGGAGCGTGCGAAGGGGGAGAGCGGAAATAAAAGCATGAAGACCTTCCCCTTTCTGTAATGACGCCAGGAGATCGTGGGGAGCCATGTCTTCGATGTGCGAGGGTATGGCATCGAACGTGGCCAGACAGGTACTAAAAATATATTTTTTTGCTACTGTATACAGGTCAACAATAGTTTAAGACTAACCAGGACATTTCAAGTTCATATGGTATGAGATCTACGTATGAAGCTTTAAAGTGTTCTTTAACTCAATTTATTTAAAAAAAAAAAACTCTTAGCTCGAAAAACCTAATGTTCTTACCTGAAATGTCCAAAAATATAAGAGAATGAAACACCCTTAAGCATTTAACCATTACAAATTACCATGCTTGTTTTGTAATAGTATTGAGGTAGCAACTGTGAAAATCCTTTCTCCTTGTTTTTGAATTAGCATGAAATTGGTCACTAATTATTCATCTCTTGTTAATTTAAGGCTAAAGCTATTTTTACATGCTCAAGAGAATTTGTTAGTTTCAAATGAAAACTGAAGTACTTGAGCCTAAACACTTAAGCATGCAACGGTAAACTTAAGTAATCAGCTTAGGAGTCAATGAGAATAATACTATTTCAAAAAAAAAGTGAGACCTTTTAAGGTATGAACGGACATTCTTCTGCTCTTGATATAGTAAATATTAGATATAACTATTAGTCCAACTACAAACTATTTTTTATCATTAAAATCAACATGAGTTCAACTCCACAATAACATAGTTTGTAATAGAATGGGCTATGTGAGGACATTGAATATGTAATAAGTGACAGAAGCATGATAAGAAAAGTTTTGCTTGATTTTTCAGTAGAATGCGATGTTAAAATAGCGAATACTTACTCTATGAAACAAGAACACTTAAATACTTTTAATAGTATAGCCGTAAATTCACAAATAGATTTCTTTTAAACTTAGAAATTGTTTTTTCTTAATATTATAAGGTGATTCCATTAGAAAGTTTGTTTATACATTATCTGGTCGTAGCTAAGGATGCATAACTTAGGAACATAAAAAATATAATCAAAAGAAACAATACTCTAATGATTAGATGGTGGAACTTGTTAATTTTTCAAGACCTGTTTCTTAGAGCGGTGAATTGAAATTTAATATTTGAGTGAAAACTGATGTTGACTACAATGACTATTTGATGGAGTCAGAAGGCACAAAAGCTTACAGATATAAATGCACTTTTAAAAGTGGTAAAGTATGAATACTATTGAGGCTTATCCTTAGAGATTATATGAAAGCTATAAGTCTGGTAAAGGGGGTTGTTACCAAGACAAAAGCTACAATTTTTAATAAGCAATATAATATGCTAGCTATTAAAGTAGCAAATGAGATTTAGAATTTATGAAATGAAACTTTAATGAAGAAATCATCTTGAAACAGTTTAATGAACAAAATAATGTGATCGATTATATATTGATCTTAAAAAGAGAAATGAAGTTAACTTTGATGAAGATGCATAGAAATAAATCTAGGAACACAAAGATATGGCTGATTTGCTTATTTCTCCTTTAATAATAAAGCAAGATACAATTGATCTACTATTCGGGAGGTAGATCAGCTCTCCCACAAATCCTAGATGCCGCTAGGAACTCACAACAAATACTAGGGGAAAAACACTACGAAAATAACTCAACAATCTCCTTCCTAAATCATAGGCAAACTCCCTCTTAAATAGATTTAGAACACCATAATACAATTAGAACCTTCCTAATCAGTATAACCATATCTAAATAAATAAAATCTTCCTAATCAATATAAACATAATTTATGAAATATTCCTAAATAATTAAACATGATTTAGAAAACCTTCCTAAACAATTAAATATATTTTAGGAAACATTTCTAAATAATAAAACACTTCATAAATAGTATGAAGACAATTAGGAAATTTTCCTAAACAACTCCTCCCTTGACTAGGAACATTCCTAAATAATTTTCCTTAATTAGAAAATTTCCTAAACAACTCCCTCTTGATTATAAACCTTCCTAAACAACCCCCCCTTCCGGGCTGTGAGCCCCCAGCATATCAGTGTATTAAGTGAAATCTATCTGGGCCAAAGGTATAATGAAGTTATTTAAAATATGTTTGATAGAGTCTGTACTACTATTAGAGACAGTTGTGTGGTGCCTAAAGAGTTTTTAATTATAATAGCATTACATCAAGGCATTGTAAAGTTTGTTTATTTTTGTATTAGGAAGATGCTTATAAATAATATTCAAACTGATATGCATTGGTTTATAATTCATGTGGATGACATAGTTTTAATTAGTAAGATAAATATTGAAATAAGTGAAATGTAGAGTAATGGAGAAAATAGTTAGAAGATAAATGACTTAAAAGCAGTTGAACAAAAATTAAGTATATGATATGCAAATGCAATTTTAGTAGGTATTATATTAATGATTAGTCAATACTAAAAGATAAAATAATATCTAGGTATGTTAATTTAAGTATCTTAGATTTATTTTATTGCATAATAAACATGTAGATTAGGAAGCACCTTTTCAATTTTTTTAATGGGTGGTTAAAATAAAGAAATATCTCTTGAGTGCAACATTAATGAAAGTTGTAAGATGAATGTATGCCAAAAGTAGGAAAAATTGAGAAATGATTATATTAGAGGGATGGTGGAGGTAGTCTCTATTAAAAATAAGTCAGCGTAGAATAGACTTAGGTGATTTAGATATACATATTAAGTAGTTGAAAATGGCCCATAAGTTAGATAAATGATTGATGCCAATGGATTAGAAGTGGAGAGTGGTTACATGGATTGAAGTTGTGCATGCGTGGAATAGTTATCACCTCATGAAACACTTTGCTAGGAAGGAGAATGAGGACTCTAAAGCCGACCCCAAATAGTTGGGATAAGGCTAAAGAAGTGGATGATAAGATAATGATGTTTTTTCAGTTGGCTAAGTAATGAGTAATACTGAGAGCTGTATCGAAACTATTACAGATTAAACTTTTGTTTTGGCAATCAAATGTAATGCATTATGATTTATGAGAACTGTATGAGAACTAAAGGCAACTAAGCATAATTAAAATTACTCTTTGCTTGTCTTAATGGTCATTATATTCTATAAGAGTTATTTCTGAACTATGAGAACCGTATTGAAACTATTGAGATCCAACTTTTTCTTTGGTTAAAATTTTGTCTAAAGTTGCTTATTTTCTATTTTTCTAGATTTTGAAAACTTAATTTTCTTGTCATCTCTTTCCCAGCATCATGGAATTTGTTTATGCATATGGAGACCAAGAGTTTGTGTTGTTCGTTCCTTTTATATGACTGCCGTATGATGGTCTTAACGTTGAAAATGAGCACCGACCATCTATGCAGTTCATTGCTTGGAGCTCCTAGTGTTTCAATAACCAGAAGAAACTCTGGAAAACCTACCTTCTTGAAAAGAAATAAAAATGTACAGGCTCCCTTTATCTTCCTATTTTTAGGTCCGCATAAACAGTGTCGCAAATATCCTAGTCTTTCACTTGTCAATGGTAAAAGTGTTGATTTTCCATTAAGAAATACTTGTAACAGAAGTCATTTCAGAGTTAGCTGCACTAAGGAGCAGTTCCCAAGGAACTCTGTTCTAGTTAAACCTTTTGTGCCTTTGTTTAAGGATGCTTTGTTGCTTGTAAGGTTCTCCATGTTTGTTGCTGTGATGTTTGCCGTTGGAATTTTCGTATGGTATGCTCAGAAAAGGGCTAAGAGGTTTGTTGAGTCCCAGCTTCTTCCTTCTGTTTGCTCCATTCTAAGTGAGTACATCCAAAGAGAAGTTGATTTTGGCAAAGTTCAGAGTGTTTCACCGTTAGGCTTCACTGTCGAGGCGTGCTCTATTGGACCCCATCAGGAAGAATTTTCTTGTGGTGAGGTATCTACCATGAAAATTCGTGTCCGTCCATTTGCAAGCTTGAGGAGGGGAAAGATAGTGGTAAATGCTTTTCTATCACAGCCTAATATTCTAGTGTCACAGAAGGAGGATTTCTCCTGGTTGGGTATTCCTTCATCATCTTTTGGTGGCTTGCGTAGGCAACGTTCATTGGAAGAAGGGATAGACTATCGCACTAAAACTAGAAGACTTGCAAGAGAAGAATCAGTTGCTCTGTGGAGCAAAGAACGGATCAAAGCAGCGAGGGAGGCTGCTGAGCAGGGTTACATAGTTCCTCAAGGAAGGTCAGATTACTTGATGAATGATGAGTCAAAGGACGATTCTTTGCATTCTGGTTTTCCTCCCCCATTCAGTTCATTTAACTGCGTGGATGAAAATATGTTTTGCAAGGATAATCATAGCCGAACCATTTGGGCTGAGTATGGTTTGAATCATGTTGATATGGAGAAATCCTTTGGTGCGAGATCTGGTCATGGACAAACCTTCTGGTCCAAAATTATGCCCGACTTGATGAGGCATAGGTTGAAAGGAATTTTTAGAACGGGAGTGCCACCAGTATCTGGCATAGCTGCCAAGCAAAGAAACCTTCAGAAGAGTGCAGCTGCTGCTCGTGCATATTTCCAGGGTCCACCTAACGGGAAGACTGATGAGCCGCGTACCAATCAAAGGGTGGATTCTTCTTATGGAGGTTGTGAAGATGCGGAAATTAGTGAAAATCAACTGTTGAATGAAGCGGCTAATAGTGCCAAGGCTATTCAATTAAGTTTGCTTGATAAACATTGCTCAGAAGATCATTCCAGGTATTTATCTACAAATAATGAGGAAATATCGCCTCCTTATAATGTTTCTGCATCTTCAATGGGTATGAGAAGGCTTGAGAAACCGACTAATATTAACCTCCACAGAGATGAAAATGTCAAAATTGATAATCCCAAACATGGCAATTTAGGTTTTAGGAAATTAGATGACCATAAATCAATATCCCGGCCATTTGCTTTGGTCAATGACAAACTTTTGTCAAGTGAGAATTTTATCTCAGGTACTGGAGCTGGCAAAAGCTCTCATGAAACCGTGAAGAAGGTGAAGTCCAGTTTTTTTAGTCCACATAGTGGATATTTCCAACTGAACAAAAATAATCGTAATCAGTTTTTTAATTTCGACAATTTGTTGGATCCTGTCTTGGAAAATGCAAAGAAAAGTTCAGAAGATGCAAGATGCCTTGACAATGGGGGCTTCCATCATGGAACATTTAATTTGTTGCACCACCTCATTCCAGGCTGGCTTGTAGACCTAACGTTTAACCTGTTTAGATTCAGATTACCTGAAAATCCACCTCCTTTCGATTGGCTCATTATTCAAGCTCAGGAATTTAAGTCACACTTCTCTATAAAAGCTGCGGACATTGCTGCTGAACTAACGGAAGAGATAGAACAAATTCATGCAAAGGGTATTGAGAGAGTCCTTCCAATTACCCTAGATTCTGTTTATTTCAATGGGGGCACTCTTATGGTGCTTGGTTATGGTGACAGGGAGCCCAGGTTTGACATTTGACTATTGATTTTCCTTTTTTATATGGTCCTGTTGTTTTCATCATTATCATCTTATTATTTATTGATGACTTCTTAAGACTTATTTATTCCTTCAGTTCTGCCACTTTGGAGTGATGTGTAAGCTTGCTTTTCTTATATAAATTTTATTTCAATTTATATTACCAACATAAATATGAGGGTTATTGGACAATTCTGTAGCCTTTTGAAATCTGTTTTGTAGGTCCACTTGTAGGAAATATGTTTACACGTTATGTTGTAGCTTTGAGATTTTTATAAGGATATTCCAATTTAGCAATGTCTTCTGGTTTTGGAAATTGATACACCGAGCTATAAAGTTTGATAAGGGACTGTGCATCCATCAAATTGAATTAGTAAATCTTGACCATTTAAAAACCTTTAAATAACTATTATTTACTAAGCTATAAGCCCATAAGGTTAAATGCTGCTGTAGTTTATCTTTCAAAATTTCACATCTTATTCTATTAATTTTGATATGAACCAGTAAAATTGCCCAAAAACTATTAGCTACTTATTTATTGTAATATTTCTTATTTATTTCATCAATGTTCTTACTGCATGTATCTAGCTGATGATTTGATTTAATTTAATTTTTCTAGTTCACGCAATATGTTTATGTCTTTGGCAATTTAGGCATAACTTATATGTCATAATAATTTCTTAGAATTCATTTGTACACTTAAACATTCTATTGAATCATGGATTAGAGATTTTGTTGGTTGGTGACCACCGACGCTGATCCTTGATCGTTCTTGGCCTAAGTGGGCCTATTGGGCTAGTCTAGGGGCGGGATCGTATGGCCACTTTCCAACTTGAGGGAGGGAGGGATTTGGGCAATATGATTTAGGTGCCGATTTGATAGATTATAGGACAACGGGTTGAAATTGCTTCCAAAATCTATAAATAGGCATTATTTCTCCATATTTAAGATAGGATTCTTGATAGAGAGAATTCTTGGGTAAGATACAATTTTAGAGCTTCAATTGCTGCTTGGAAGCATCAACTAGTTGTCTCTAGTTTTTGTTCATTCAGTCTTCATCACTACTTAGGTCTTTTGGTCTCTACTCCTTTTAAAGCGATCACTTTAACTATCCTTAGTCGTGTGACATTTGATACCTGATGCCCATTATTGCCTAATGGCCTATTGTCAATGCCTACCGTCGCCACATGTTCTACGTTGCCTTGACCTGACGACTGCCATTATGGAATATTTGTTGGTTCAACTCCAACAATTTTGAACTTATTCCACCCCCACCGGATGAGATGCCCCTTATGGTTAAAGTTTCATTAAATTATTTTTCGTTGAGCTAGGTCCCGTGATTTTTGCCTTTTTCCTATTTCCTGTTTAATTGAAAAGTGTAGTTTTGAAAAGTATTAATTTTCTTTGGGAAAGTTAAAAAGTTGAATTTTAGTTTTGGAATCGAACGCGACATTAAGAACGATATATCATCTCAAAAGGCGAGAATATCATTCACTAATTGGTTCAAATTTCAAAACATTAAATTTCTATCCTGATTATCGTAGTCAAACTCAGGAAAGAATCAAATTTGACCCCGGAGGGTCAAAATGGAATTTAATTGAGTGTTTGACTATGCTAATCTGAATAAAAAATCATTAATTTCATAATCAAAATCACGATAATAATTGATCTCTCCGAAGAAAGAAGATATCAATTGTTATCGATCGTTTGAAAATGACGATAATGTTTGTCGGGTTTGATTTTCCCAAAGAGAATTAATTGAGATTTTGAAAAATTGATTTTAAAAATTTAGTCTTGGTTACTAAATCTCCTACGAGCGCAAGCCCTCATAGTTAATTACATCGTAGGGAATCGGAATTTCCTACGAATACTCTCGATTAAAATAGCGGTATGAATTTTATTTAAGTATTCAAAGATTGATGTCAAATGAGGTAAGGGTTGGACTTTCAAATGGGATTGGTTCAATGTTGAGCACTTATTTCTGAACTAAGAGGAAGAAGGGTATGAGGTGTTTTGGGATTCTGAATTACTTCAGAAACACCTCAGCCTATCCTAAGTGTTGGACTTAAATTTAATTGAAAGAGATTTTAAGTTTAAATGGTCAATTTTATTAGAATGTTGGGATTCAATTCCCGGAGGTTGAGGTCTTATAGCCCGAGTAAAAGTAACCCGAACCTAGCTAATGCAGTTCAAATCTGGACTTACCCCGACCTGGATTGGGGAGCCAGCTAAACCATCTAAGCACTTTTAAAAATATGAGTACAATCAATTATGAGAGAGTGATTAAGGACGTTAATTAGATTAAGTTTGAGGAGAGCGGGGCCGACATCTAGAGCGAATCCTACTTGACCCCTTTGACTTATCTTGGGTATTTGATGTCTAAATAAATGCAATTAAGTATTAGACTCTTTTTAAATTTGTTACTAATGCGATGCATGCTAGTTGACTTGATTAAATACATGATTCAGTATGAAGCAGTTTAAAATTTTTTGGCTTAGAAAATAAGTTTTTTCTTAGAGATTGCACAACATCCCCTTGACAGATCGGCACCCTCATAGGCCAGGTGGTCTGTCAGAACCCGCAGGAGGGGAGGTGCCTAACAAGGTAGAGAAGTTATAATATGATGCATGAAAAATCCTCGGCGAGTCCGAACTTACTTCTTAAGTTCGTTTAGAGTTTCTATCTTATCTTAAAAATTTTATTTAATTAAAGTAGAAAAATTTTGACAAGTCCTTAAGAGCCTACAATCGTACTCCAGGTCAAATCAAATACGACATGTAAGTAAAATGGCTAGAAAAATAGGTATTTCTACTGCGCAATCAAATAAATAAATCAACTAAATTTATTATTCAAATTGAAAGTCCATAAGCAAGTGCCTTTTAATATTACATCCCAGAATTTGTAGAAAAATAAAGTGGCCGGGCACCACTGACAACAACCCGGATTTCTAATCCTAAGACTCAAGTGACTTTGAGATTTGAGATTTTTCTCATTATCCACTTCTTCGTTTTCTCACGAACATTTTGATTAGTCGGTTCCGGATATCCAAATGAAAAGAAACTCCCCCTCGAAAGGGGTGTTATCTTTCCTCTTTGGATATTTGAAAAGTATCCTAACTTTACTTCAAAATGGAAAAAGACTCTCCCCTTTAGGGATGTCTTCTCCTCTTTGGAATTCAAGTTGGATCTAAACATCCAAACTCAAATCACTTTGAAGATTCTACAATCATATTATAATCAAATTACATTTTAAAAGAAAAATTCTAGATTCGATTCTACAGGGTTATTCTAATAATCAACAATCATATATACAATTCTAAGCAGTTATTATTTGAAAATTGAAATGCATAATTTTAGCCACACTTGACCATGCTCTTTTAATTTAAAGGGGGGTCTTAAGCGCAGCAAGTAACCTATGATGCACCGACATGGACACGTCGACACGGACACGACACGGACACGGGACAAGACATTTTTTAAAAATATAGGACACGGGTGCGGCGTGGACACGGGATAATAATTTTTTAAGGTCCAACTACTCAATAGAGGGAATGATAGAATTAGGTTCAGATGTTGATTTTTGACCATCAATATCATCATCATTGAATATCATTGCTTCCAACTTTGGTTCATCTAGAGAAAGATTTGCAACCTCCAATAATCTCATATCATCAAGGCACTCGAACCCATCTCCAGTAACATCCCACATCTTATTATCACATGTCATATAAAGTGAGGTTTTCCTTGATATAAGACGAATATTATATTCCTCCTAAATCATAATGGATATTCTCTATTTGAACTACTATCCTTCAACATAGAAATTATAATTGATATGAAGTGAAATCAAAATATCTCAATAATAAGACAACATGAATACAATAATATATCTGTCTTTCGGGGTCCAATGGGGCTCTCCCCTAGTGGGGTTCGACCTGCCAGGGTAAGAGTAATTTTGAAGTTTTGTTTGTTTTTAAAGTTCGTAAGTTATTTATATGGAAAGATATCGAGCGGTACCGAGAATGTACTTAGCGGTACCGAGCATGTACTGAGCGGTATCGAGCATGTATCTAATAGTACCGAGCTTGTACCTAGCGGTACCAAGCATGTACATTAGCTTTTTGGGTAAGTTTAAAAAAACAACAATTAATATTTCAGGCGTCGAGAGTCAGGCATCGATGTCATTTATCAGTTACCGAGAGAGGAGGTGAAAATACCTTCACTGCCAAAAAGAAATTAAAATGAGAATATTCGATGATTGGGTATTAAGTGCGGATGTTGATTTGATGTTGTGGATAGAAAATAAGAAATTTAGTTTAAATCCTGCAAAATACAAGAAATTATATTTTAAAAAATTCATAAAATATTTAAGACACGCGTGTCCAATTTGCATTTAATATTTTTTAATCGGACACGTTTTCGGTGTGTCCGACACGTGTCGGAGTGTCGGATGAGTGTCGTGTCGGACACGGTGTCGGACACTGCACGCCTCTTTGAGGATAAGTATCGGTGCATCATAGCAAGTACCTATGCAAAATATGATAATATAATTTTTTTTGAATTTATTGTCCCCTTTAATTTCAATGCCCTGTATGAGCATGACCATCTGCACAAAACTGAATTAGTATAAAATCGCTCCTAACCTAAGGGTAGATCTAACGCACAAGCAATCACAGTACAAAGTGCAGTAAGAAAGTAAGTAAATAAACATATAAACTCTAAACTAGCAAATAATATGCAATGAAAACCACAGAAAACACGGCACACAACTGCAGAAAAAGTAAACACCGGCCTAGCCTAAAATTAGAGTTGGTTGTCCTAGCAAACCATCTAAAATATGTGTATAAGGCTGTGTGGTTTGGATATGTCCTAAATAGGATTATTAGTTAAAGTTATTTGAAGTTTTGATTGGTTGAAAGGCTTAAGGGAATTTTTAGATAAGTTTAAATATTAATGATTTGAATTTGATTTTAAAATTTATTTAATTATTTGTTGAATACCACCTTTATTTTTTCACCGAGGCCGTGAAGTTTATTTCACCTTCCTTGGGGCTAACTTAATAGCCTCGTAGGCCTGAGTTACCTAGTGGTACCCGGTATGATTAAGGGTGCGTTTGGGATGGCTTCACCGCTGCTTTGCTTTATAAAAATTTATTATGTGCTCGTTTGGGGCATTGCGGTAAAACAAAGTTAGAAAAATTTCTGCTGCCCGTCGCTGCTTCTCGCGACCTTTCAATGTGTCCCGCAGTCCGCTGTCGGTCGCTGCTTTCCACCATTTTGAAGGCATAAATGATGGAAAAGCCATCGTCGTTGTCGCCATCGCTGCAGCTCAGCGTCGGAACTATTGCCTATCGCGGTCGGGCTGCTCGCAGATCTCGCGGACTGGCTTCGCTTTGCTCATCGTCAGTGCCTCGTTCGCACTCCTCTGTGGATATGTCGCCTCTGTGCTTGGCGGCATCCTGTTTCCATGGGATATCAAGGTAAAGTCTATTGCATGTGAAAAGAAGTTCAGTGCCTTGAATGTTCATGTCTTCTTAATCCTTTTTACCTGTAACTTGACTATGATTATCACTAGGTTTCTTCCTATTTACTCCCTTCTTACTTGTGTTCTAACTGTTTTATCTACATGAAGAATTAAAAAGTATATTTTAGGTGTGATGGAAGGTCGGGTAACCTTCAGGAGAGTGTTAAGGGAGTCTTCCAGTTAAATTGCAATCAAGTAAACTATTAAAAAAAAAAAACATATCACAACAAATGGCCATGAAAAGAGAGAGAATGGTCACCATTTCCATGTAAACTAGCTTTATATTCTCAACCTTTTGGTCGAAATTTCACAAAGTTCAGACCAAATGTCGACGCAACAAATTCATGTGATTAGGAGGAATGAAATAACAAATCCATTCGAAAAACAAAACAAGAAGCTAGCGACATGAAATCCATTTTGTGAACAGAATTCGCTAGGCAAGTAAGAAACCTCGATCCAAACCCTGCAGGAGGAGCACGAAAAGCCCTAGGCCACGGGAACAATCGACAATGCTATCTAGTCACCGAATCCAAAAGTTAAAATAATTAGATTTTATATCAAAATTGTTAAGATAAAGAGTTAAAAAAATTAAATTTTAACAAATTTTATTCATCTTCATATATGTAAGGGTAACAAGGTAATTTGTTGTCAAACAACAGCAGCACAACAGTTCGGCAGTAGTACTATCCAAACAACATTGACTGATTTCTATACAACAACTTAAGAAAGCAACTTTATGTACAACAATTTCACAACCTGCTTTACTGACAGCAGCAACCGTCCCAAACGCACCCTAAATGACTTAAGTTGATTAGTGTTTAAAAGCTTATGAATTTTAATCAAAATTGGTTAATTACTGCTTTTAAAGATTGGTTAAGGATTTTTGAAGTTTTAAGACAATTTTCAAATTTTATGAATTTTTTGATTATTTTAATCATTCAATTAAGGGGTTGAAAATTGATTTTTTAATTAAAAGTGTTTTTTGAAAATCTAATATTTTATTAAAATACTAGACTTTAATACGATCTTTTAGACAGTAAGTACGCTGAAATTAGATTTTTCTAGATTTAGTTATAAAGGTTCGAAGTTTTAAGTTGATTTTGACTTAAGTTGACCGATTTGTTGACTTTTTGACTTTGACTGATTTTGAAAGGTTTGAAAATTTTAATAAATATTAGACTTAATTTTGGAGTTGAATGCAAGTGAGTTTGACTGATTTGGATTTTTCTTGAATTAGTTATGAATTTTTGAAGTTTTGAGTATTTATTGAATTTTTAATATTGTTTAATAAAGAGGTTTTTTATGATTTTTCTCCAAATGAACTCCTAACTTCTTGGAATAAACTCCAAAGGTTAGGAATGACCTAAGGAGAGATTCCCAAGTGTTTGGGAATTTTTTTGAAAATTTTAATTATTTTTAATTAATTAAATTAATTAAATATTAATTTTCAATTAATATTAAATTAAGTTTCAATTTGCTGTCAAATCAAAGGGCTTTTATTTTTCATTGAATAAGGGTTTGATTCTGGTCAGTTAGAGGTATTATTTGTATTTTTTAGATTTAGATTTGATTTATTACATTTTCTGGAAGATTTAATGCTTACTTAAGGGTTTGAATTTAATTAAGTCATTTAAAGGACTTAATGACTTTTAAACCAGTTAAAATTCTTCTATGAGCTGAAGATGTCACTAAGTTTAAGTAGTTCAAATTTCAAGTCAAAAGGTGTATCCTAATTATTTAAAATTTTCTAAGTTCTCTAAATGAGTCCTTAATTATTGTCCTTAATGATGTCACTAAGTTGTATCCTAATTATTGAAAAATTTTTAAGTTCTCTAAATGAGTCCTTAATGATGTCACTAAGTTAGCTAGGTTTGAATCAATATTTCTAACCCTTGGACAAGCATGAAATAAGCACACACAAAGATACAATCAAGTCCTTAAAACTAGGAGATCCCTAGGCTGTGGTGTGTACTCCCTAAACATGCAAATCAAATTAAAGCTTAATTAATTGAAGGATTAATCAATGAATAATTAGCAAAATAATTACTCATTGATTAATCATCATTCCCCATAAATTCTATTCAATCAAGCTCAATCTAGGTTCAAAATTTCAAGGGATCTCTCAAATACATTAAAGATTTAATATATATAATTTTAAAGTAAATTTCAAATTATATGTATTTTTATATATATAAACCTCTATACATAAGGATATAAATTTTGAAATAAGATAATTTAAAATATCATTAAAATAAAAATTTTTAAGACTTGAGATCCATTGATTTTTAAAGTTATTTGAAAATAAATTTTTAATTTTAAAATAATTAATATAATATTTAATTAAATATTAATCAAATATTACTATATTCAAATAATTCAAATTAACCAAAATAAATCAAGTTTTAAATCTTAAAAAAAAAGTTTTAAATTAAAGTTGTTAATTTTTGATAATTTTAATATATTATTTATAATTTTTTAAAATAGTTTGAATTTAATTTGAATTTTTAAAGCTTAAGGTTAAATATATTATTTAAATTAATTTTAACTTAAGTAATATTCAAAATACTTCTTAGCTTAAATTTAATTAAATCTTAAATATTTCTGGAATTCAAAACTATTTAAAATAATGTTTAAATATAAATTTAATTAAATAGTAATTAAACACTTAAATATTTAAATATTTGAAAATTATTTAGAATATACATTTTATCCTAAATTAAATATACATATATTGAGCATACATATATATATTTTTGAAGATATTTTAAATGTATATAAACTTTAAATATTAAAATGTATTTGAAAATAAAGTTTTAAATTTTATTAAATATTTAAGATTATTCTAATTAAATATTAACTTAAAATAATTAATATTTTAAATATTTCAAAATATAATAATATTTAACTTAAAATGAATTTTAAATTAACATTTTTTATTTTATGAAAATATTTATATAAAATAAATATTTTTTTTAGAATTTTAAAATAATTTTAATTAGTTTTTAGAAGAAAAAATCATTTAAAAACATTTAAATTATTAATGATTGCAGGCGGCGGCAGCTACAGAGGCCACATGGCAGTTCACGATTCGTCGGGCCAATACCGCGGCTAATGATTGGCCGACAGCGCATTAAATGCCGATGATTGCGCCGCCGACAATCATCAGCTCTTAATGGGCGGTGGGGTCCACGCGGCGTTACTTATCCATGTCATCCAAATGTAATGGCCGTCGGATCCGTGCGTATTACATCCAACGACGGTGATCAAGTCCTGTTACTTGATCTCGGTTAAGTGAGATCAGACGGTGGACAGGCAAACCCGCGGTCTGGGATGGATGGATCAGATCGCACCGGACCAAGGGCGGAGCTGCGGGATTGAATACACGTCGGACCATGCGACAGAACGACTTAATTGGAACCGTTGATGGGGAGATCAATGGCCCCAAAAACATGCAGTTCAGGCGCAGTTCGTCCGTAGCCCTAGATAGAGTTTTTTTGAACATTTCTCTCAATCGGATCGATGGTTTTTCTTGAAATTTTAAATATAGAATAAATAAATGAATAGAAATAATGGGGATATATTTTTATAACCTAAGTGTCCTAAGCTAGGTTTAGGATTTTCACCTTGATTTTTGGACGGATTGAACCGGTTATAGAATTGTTGCATTTGTAGACCGTCCACGCTCCATTTTGTAGAAGAAACCCTGGCCTGAAACGCCTCCGATCGAGAGCTTCAAGCCTAGGACGGATTAGACACTTTGCTCGTCGGAAAGCTCACCGCCGGCGGCTTTGACCGGCTGGTTTCTAGTCGGGAGAGCTTGAGGGGTCTCTGGAGAGCTCAATAGAAACGAGCTTTTGGTCTGGGGTGGCCGGGATAGAGAGATAATGGAGAGGATTCGAATGAGCCTCATTTCCTAACTCCATAACCCTAAAGCTATAGGGGATGGCCAAGATTGATTTGAGAGCTTCCCCAGATGTTGACAAGTGTCCAAGAGCTGTTAGAGTGGCAGAAGACAGGACAACCCAAGGACAGTTAGGTGGAAAGTGGTTTTGATCCCCACTTGGACATGTGGAGTGATCTAAGCCATTTGATATTGATCCAATGGCTTAGAATCAACTCAAGAATGTTCAAGAAGAAGTCTTGGCAGATGGCATTAAATGGGATTTGGGTTTAAGGGATTTAATCAAGGGTTTAAGTCATTTGAGATTTGCTTTGACCCTCCATTGACTGTTTGACCAGTCAAAGGGTCAAGGCATCTGATGTGGCATGCAAGTTGGCACCACTCATTGGATGGAATGATGGTTAAACCATGTAATTGGAGTTTGAGGCAATATAAGAGATTTTAAGTAGGTTTTGACCAAGTCAAAATGACTTGACTTGGTCAAATGAACATGCCTTGATCTCAAATGGGTTTAGATATGTTTGAACTATATCTTGGAATGAAATTGAAGATTTAAAGATATTGGTTTGATTGGATTCAAGGGATTGAACCAAATTAGCTTGAGTTGATCAGACTCAGGCTTAGTTGACCAAGTCAACTAGTGATTGGATCAAAGGTCTAATTTTGGGTTCAACAAGTTTGAAATGTAGTTTTGAGTTTGTTGGAGGATGTATAAAATCATGGGTTGAAGCTTGAATGGATATGAGGGGTTTTCTATGGATTTGATCAAGACAAAATGAATTGACTTGGCCAAATTGACCATGGCTAGACTCCAAACAAATTCCATTAAGTTTGAATCATGAATTAAAGTGGGTTTGAGGACTTGAATGATTTGAAATAGTTAAATGGGTTGAAACGACCCATTTAAACTCTTAAGGGCTCATTAGGTCAACCTAGGTTGACCTGGGGGTAGGCCCAAGCTCAAAAGTTTTGATTTGATGTTTGAAAATTGTTGGAAGTGGTTCCAAACAATTTGGAGTTTATTTGGTTTAAAATGGGTATTTGAATCCCATAGGGGTATTTTGGTCAAAAGGTGTTGACCTGATCAACCGGGCTTGACCAGGGTTTGGGCTTGAGTCCAATGTGTTCCTAATGGTGATTAGGATACATTGGAGAAGGTCCTTGGGTTTGATTTGAAGAGGGCATATTGAAGTCTCAAGAAAACTTCAATATTGCCTTTAAGGGGCATTTTGGTCATTTTGACCCTTGGTCACTGTGGGTCAAAGTGGGCCACCAAGGTGTAGAAGCCCGAGAAGAAAGGTTGGAAAGAGCCCGCAGGATTTCCGGAGGGGATGAGAAAGAAGGGTGGAAAGAGCCCGCAGAATTTCCAAACAAACCCGCTGGTTTAGATTTTCTCCAAAAATCACATTTCAAAACATCATACTTCAAACATTACAATTCCCCCCATATTTATAGGTATGAAAGGGAATATGAAAAGACACATTACATTAATTCAAACACATTAATCTAAGCACCATAACATTAAAACACCTAAAAAATAAATCCCAAGCCAAGAAACCGAAGAGGTAGCCACGGGAACCAAGGAGGCCGAGCGGGAACCAAGGGGGCACGGTCACGGGAGGGAGCACAGGCACGGGAAACCAGCGGCCGGCCGGATTCCAAGGGGGCTAATGCAATGAAACCATGGAGGAAACAAAGGAGTCATGCATGGGAATACAAAACACCTTTCTTGGGATTCCAAAAGTCCTTTTTGGAACCCCAAGAGACATCATAAAGTAGACATTTAAAAACAATAATAAAAATGCATTAAAATCAAAGATAAATATGAGCTAAAATCATAGCTAATAATAAGCTAACCCTTAGTTCAATAAATGAACTAAAGTCTAGCTCATAAATGAACTAAAAATTCAGCTCAAATATGATAAACTACTAGACTCAAGGGAAGCCAAAATATGATTTATTTTGGACTAGTGTTGACCCCCCTTTGTCTACATCATTCCCTCTTATCGAGCTCGTGTTCGTTCTTTCACTCCTCTCGTCGCCATAGGCTGTAAGACGCACAATTTTGCCTCTCCCATGCTCGCTCTTCCTCGCCCCAATCTTCTTCTCGAGTTTCCCTCATCTCCCCCTAATTTATAGGGGAGAATTTTTTTTGTCTTCTTGTGAAACCAAGCGATGGAATACCATTGATGTTTTTTGGTTCAAGTTTTTTATCTTCGTCGACCTCAAGCAATGGGAGCGGCATCAGGATATTACACTAGAACAATATTATATTATGACAACATGCCAATCCTTCACAGTTCCTGTATCCTTCTCTCAAAAATCTTAATGTTTGCTACTGGCTCAACTGTGAAGCTTAAATTGTATAATAGTAACTTTGAAAGTTTCTCTTGCGATGTTTTTATTTATTTATTTATGTTGAATATAAATTCAACTACTTAAAGTTAATTTTTTGAAACATAGCCTTATGAGATATTGTCAAACAACATATTCTTTCTTTTTAGTGTTGAAATCGTCTATTTTGTATGATGTTTGCTTTGTTCTTTTTGTAGGGAAATGTTGAATGCTAATGGGTATGCAAAGTTTCAAAACCAATACAGTCGTGTTCATGTGCAACTGAGTGGGGACTGTGTAGGATGGAGAACCGACAACACTTTTTATAATGGAGGGCAGCTCACAACACTTGTTTATGTCGATACAACTGAGCAGAAATGGCATGCCAACTTGAAGATCTCAAGCCTCTTTGCTCCAGTAATGAAATAAATTTATTGAATTAGCTTTTATTTGATTGGTTTCTATGCAACTTTGGGCTCTTCCAAGGTTTTCTTTGTAGTTGATGGCGCTTCGTGACTTTGTGCAGCTATTTGAGAGGATTTTTGATATTCCAATCATATGGTATCAAGGAAGAGCTACCGGTGAGGTGGTTCTCTAGACTTCTAACTTTTCACCATTAGCTCCTCAATTATTGACATGTTAATTTTAGCTCAAATGGGGATATGGTTGAGAAATACTGCAGCATAAATAGCAAAACGTCAAGTATGGTAGATCATTTTCAAAAGCTAGTAGCAAACCGTTGTGCTTACTTTGGTCTTGTGTATAAATTTCCCTAATCTTTGGGGGATTTACATACATACCACTTTATTTCATGCTATTTACATATCTAACATCCAAAACATTAATATTACATGCCTACCACCCAAAGAATAAATTTGGGTTGATGAAATGAAATATTAAAGTTTATAAGATGATATGAATTCTTAGGTTTGAAAGACGACTCTTAAAGTTGTGGCATGCTAACCCTGGATTTCTTGCAAAATCTGGCTTTGCGACTCAAAATGTGACAAAGATTAGTAATCTAAGTTCTGCAAATATTTTTATTTATTGTTTTCTCTGAAGTACTTGGTTCATGATAATTAATTATAGATATATTGTTGGAGGAAAAATTTATATTAAATGATCATGCAGCATTTGACCATATAATAAATTCAAACTTGAAAAGGCAAGAAATGCTTAAATTAATCTACTTTTGTAAGCACACTTTATATTTGGTTTTTTAAATAAAACTTTGGTGCTTGTTGAAAAAACATTTTTTGGGAGGACTATCAGATCAATTTTTATCTGAAATATTGATTTACCTTTTTTAATCTCTCAGGTTCACCTTTGCATGTCAACAGGAGATACTTTTCCTAATATTCATGGACAACTTGAAGTGACTGGTCTATCTTTCCAGATATATGATGCTCCTTCTATTTTCTCGGTATGTTGTATGGTCATTATGTTCACATATGAAGCTCCTTTTCTGGCAGTTATTTTTGTGTTCAAGCTTTTCATATTTGTGGTAAGATGAAGTAGTTGGTGGTTCACTTTCTTCTTACAGGAAAATCTTGGGTAACATTTCATACTATTCTTAGCAGCAGCAAAAAACATTGTTTTATAAAAAAAAATTTGAGATAGTTTTCTATCCTTATAAAAAAAAAATGTTGTTGCCATATTGGCTTAGATAGGCTTAGAGAACTCCAACTAGATTGTCTAAATCATGTTAGCCTTCATTGATATAATTGTCTACTTATGCCTTTGTTTTTTTTTTTTTGGATTTTGTTGTTATTAATTTGATTTTTTTTTATCCATGCCCTCCTTTTTATGTATATGAGGACTATGCCTCTAGTTGTAAATGATAGGTGAATCACACTAACGATTGCTCCCATCTAAATTTTGGATTCCCTCCATCCATATTAAATTGGTTGTTTTAAGGGTGTTGTGTGTATCCTTCAGATCCAAATTATGCATCTGATCCCACCTTCAAGCTTTGGTCATCAGATGTTCATGACTTGGTGCGAGATATCAAGTTTAGTTCTTTGTGCTTGGTATCAATATCCTTCTTCTTCTTCCCTTTATCTAGGCTTTCAGTTTCATCTCCTTCCTTCCTTCAAGCTTTTGAGGTCATGCTTTAATCTTTTGATATCTCACCAATTTCAGTAGGGAAGACTGAAAAATAAAATTGAAGAATGGAGAGGTGATAAAGCCTAGATAGAGAGGAGAAAGTATGATGGAGAAGAGGTATTGAAAGCCTTATGAAGGGATGAAGAAGAAGAAGAAACGCTAATACTGGAACAAAACACAAAGCTTGGAGTTGATCTGTGCGCACAATTTTTTATTTAGAGGACCACACAGCAGCATTGAATCAAGCAATATCTAGCTCGCATTTATGTTGAGATGGGCATGGGTACAAGACTTCAAAAGCCTTTCTAACTTAAGTAATAAACAACAAGTTAAAAATATAAGTTAACATGTGAAAGCAAATAGAGAACCAAGCAGGAGTCCTCTAAGCCTATGATGATACAAGATCAACTGCTCTTCAATGTACAGAATCATTGTAATAACTTAGTGTTATGAGTAATAGTTTTCTTTTCTTTATTAAGCACTGATGGCTTTTTCCTTATTTATGTAGGTTTCCTTTATTTTAGTTTGAATTTTGTTCCTAGCTACGATTCAAATACCTCACTGGGGCTTTAATTAGTTTAGTTAACTACCTTAAGAAGTTACCCTTTTAGCAAGGATAATAGCATTAGCGTTTGGTATGCCTTTGAAATTTTCTATAAAATGCTTGTTTAGGCAAAATTTCGTAGCTTGGATTGTTTTGCCTGTTACAAGGTCTTGTTGTCATTACAGAACAATGCTGCATTGCCATGGTATGTGATAGGAAATACTTGAGTTCGCAAGTAATCCAAGAGGAAATACTTGAGTTCGCAAGCAACGCTAGCAAATAATTGGCCAAAACACTGCGAGAAAAAACAAGAAAATTCTGGAGGAAATCTATTTAATAACGATAGATTGCAATAGTAGAAACAAAGCAAAACAAACTACAAGCAAGATACAAATGATCCTCAATTCGAGTGGAGGATCATCTCTCCCAATCTCTAGATTTTGGGATCTAGAGCTCAAGACACTAAGAAGACTCCAAGAGAACAACTCCTAATCATGCATGCCCTAACCTTAGCCTCTCATGTTCTTTAAATACCATCCTTCCTAAAAAAAAGAATACAACAACAACATCAAGCCTTTATCCCCTTACGTGGGGTCGGCTACATGAATCCTTTCTCCATTGTGTCCTATTAAAGGTCAAATTATCGTTTAAATCTAATAAAGAAAGGTCATTTCTAATATTTTCTAACCAGGTCTTTTTAGGTCCGCCTCTACCTTTCTTAACATAAGTCAAATCTATACCTCTACTCTCCTAACCGGGTCATTGGAAGACCGCCGTTTTATGTGATCAAAACCATCTAAGGCGACCTCTCTAATCTTATCTTCTACTGGAGCTACTCCCAACTTTTTCACGTATATGCTCATTTCGTATCCTATCTCTAAGGGTACAGCCACTCATCCACCTGAGCATCCTCATCTCCGCCACACTTAACTTAATATTATGCTTCTCTTTTAATGGCCAACATTCAGCACTAAAGCATTGCAGGCCTCACTACCATCTTATAGAATTTTCCCCTTAAGTTTGAGGGGTACTTTCTATCACACAACAAGCCCGATGCATTCTTCCACTTCAACCATCCAACTTGAATTCTGCTAATAATATCCCCACCTATTTCACCATCACTCTGAACAATAGATTCAAGATATCTAAAACGTATACTCTTATATAATGACTTGATCGCCCAAAGTCACAATCCCCTCACTAGGTCCATTACTACTAAAATTAAACTCCATATATTCCGTTTTAAATTTACTCTAGCGAAAACCTTTAGTCTCTAATGTTGACCTCCATAAAAAAAAGCATCCTAATATAAATTAATTTCAAATTGCCCTCCTCATGCTTAAACCGTCCCCTCTCTCTCTCTCTCTCTCACTCTCTCTCTTATTGCCGCCCAAGGAGGTGGGCCCACATGCTTAGGCGGTGGGATTTAGAAGAGGCCGCTTAGCCCACCTCATGTAGGTTTGAACTGGCCCCTCCTGGGCCGGTTTGGGCTGAACCGTAACAGTATGCTTGCAGCATATTACTCTGTTATTTGGCTGTTTCGGCTGGGGGCAGGCTCAAAGCTTTATTAACACATGATTTTTAGCCGCTTCATTAGGATTTCTTAAATAATTTTTGCATTCTGAAATTTATGAGTAGAAGTTTTACAACTAACTGAAATGAGTGCTAAAGTTCTGTTGCTTTCTAAGCTTATTTAAGGACCGCATATAATATTCTTTTGTAATGCATGTTTATGTAATGGGACTCTGTATACTCACGTGATTTCAGCTTGAAAGTTGTTATTCCATGAATTATCCTTTAGCTATCATAATCCCAACAATTATATGACAATATAAAAGTAAAATCCTTCTGTGGCACAATTGCTTCATTCAATTATGTTAGCCATCGATTCCTGTATTTATTTGTATTACTATCCTGATATGTTTTTCAAATTGTCTGGTAGTTTTTTTTTGTTTTTTGCATTCAATATTGGTGAATTCATCCTCTAAATGATTTGCTTGAATTTGCTGAAGATTTTTTGAAATCTTTGGGATGTAGATGCTTCATTATTGATGCCTGATGTCAATCTCTAATTATTATATCAAGCATTTCACATTCCAAAATAAATCAAAGTCATGTGCTTCTTATTTTCACATACAGCAAGTAGCTGCAACTTTGTGCTTCCGCGGACAAAGGGTATTTTTGCACAATGCAGTTGGCTATTTTGGAGATGCTCCGATCGAAGCCTCTGGTGACTTTGGCATAAATCCTGATAATGGTGAATTTCATTTGATGTGTCAGGTAGTCTCATTATGCTTTTTGATCATCTTAAAGTGAAAATTTAGATGAACGAAATGGGTGCTAAGATCCAGCTGACTTATGGTTCACCTGGGATAGCTTTTTTATAACTTTTCTTCCAAAAAGTTGTTAAAACTTTTGTAGGCTACAACTTTCTTGCAGCTTTTTCAATAAATTGTAGTGAGAAATTGTTTTTGCTACCAGATTTATTATATAGTTTATTACCTGTAGAGAAGCTATTCTTTGATTTTTGAAAGGAAAGCAATAATAAAAGCTATTCTTGCGCTGCTTAATTTCAAGATATGTGGTTTAGAACGTGTAAGGAACAGTTCTTGGGAATCTTGTGAATCCCACTTGTCACCGGCCACATTACTGTGCAATTCTGTCTGCTGCCCTTTGTTTACAGCAAACCAGAAGGATGGCCTGCTGCTGAACACACAATTGTCGGCCTCTCTTGACTTCAAGACAAGCATTCAAGATGGATTGATTTGTGTTGGCAGTCCTAGACCACACTACAACCCCTCTCGTTCCTCTTCTCTCAAGTTTAGGAGTAATTATTCCGTGCGGAGTCCAGATGGTAAAAAACCGTCCAAATTTGAGAGTGTACATAGTGTGTACATTGAGTATAATTTTGTATACAGTTTCATTTTTTTACACAGTGTGTACAAACACTGTGTACACTCACATCCGGACGGTTCTTTACCGTCCGAACTCCGCACGGAATAATTTCTCCAAGTTTAGGGGAAATACACCCCAAGTAAAAGAATTCATTCCCTTCTCTCAAATTTTTAAATCTGGAAATGAAATGAACTCTCCTCTCTCAAATGAACAATAGATATTTATAAAAAGCCAAGGAATTTAATGTAATAAAAAATTTGGGAGAGGAACCCAAATTTTTGATCACAAAAATAAATGACTTCCTTGATAAAATAAAGACACAAAATGCTCAATAGGATACAAATAAACCACAAATAACTTCACTTTAATATATAAAAGACTATTACAACTTGGACACTTACAAATGACTCAAACAAGACACCTAAAGAAGCTTTCATCCATTAGAAGAAGAATACAGGTGAGGGGGCACTTACGGCGAGATGAAAGAGGTTAGAAGCCAAGACGAAGGGTGGAGAAGCTCGCAAGCCTTCCTAGAAGAAGAGAAGAAGAAGAAGTGATTGAACAAGCTCGCAAGCTTTTTCAACAAAACCCGCAGGTTTACAACTCCAAAAATAACTCACATAACATTCCTAAAACAGCCACAAAACATCTTCTATATATAGACAAGGGAGAGGAATACAAACAGCCCCAACAACCCTTTAATATTCAATATTAAATAAGGTAAATGAAAAGCCAACAGTCAACTCCAGGAAACGAAGCACCAAAGCCTCGGAAAAGCCCCCCACCAGCCATGGGAAAACAGCCCAGGCGGAACCCGAAGAGGCAGCCGCAAAAAACCAAGGAGGCCCGTACGGAACCGAAGCATCAAGGCACGAGAAAGGCCACCCAGCATGGAAAACCAGCAGCGAACCTGGGAAACCAAGGAGCCAAGCACGGAAAACAGCCCAACACAGGAAACCCAAACTCCAAAGCATGGAAGAAGAAAAGGGGAAAAGGAAGAGTCAAGTTCACTAATAAATGAACTAAAAAATATAGCTCATAATGAGCTAACTCTTAGTTCATTAAATGAACTAAAAACCAGTTCATAATGAGCTAAATCTTACCTCAAAAATTAATGAGCTAGCAAGCTCAAGGGAAGTCAAAACCAAATTTTTTTTTGGGTTTGATTTGACCCTCCCTTTGTCTACATCATACTCCCCTACTTGAGGACTCATCTCCCGATGAGTTAGCTTTTGATTTTTTATGAGGAGGTGAAGGTGGAGTATCCAACTCTTTAATCTTTTCTCCAAACTTCTTCAAAATTTCTTCTTGCTCTTTCTCGAACTGTCTTTGTAGATACGTCTTCCATTTTTGTTCCATTAACACTGCCATTGCCAGGTCCCAAGTCCTGGATGAGAAAAGTGGAGGGTTGCGTTAGGTAGTCGACAGCCAGCGTAAAACTTGTCGAACAAAAATGACATGAATCCTTTAAGAAATTGTGTTAATGCTAGGGCGTCCCCTGGAAGCGACGCGCTGTATGGCCTGAATACAGTGACAAGTGTGCAAGGGCCGCTGCACCGGCGCCCGGGTGCAGTGTTAAATAGGCAAGGGTTCCCACATCAAGGACGGATGTGGGCAAAGAAGCTAGTCCATGAAACTAAAATTAGGATAGAAACTTGGAATATAGGTTCCCTTACAGGAAAATTAATGGAATTAATAGATATTATGATTCATAGGAAGTTAAATATTTTGTGCATTCAGGAAACTAAATGGGTTGGTGAGAAGGCTAAGGAAATTGATAGTTTAGGATTTAAACTTTGGTATTCGGTAGGAGTCGTACTAGAAATGGTGTAGGTGTTATTATTGATAAGAGTTTAAAGAATAATGTTATAAAAATTAACAGGATTGGAGATAGAATTATAGCTTTAAAGATTGTTGTTGATGATAAGATTGTTAATATTATAAGTGCTTATGCTCCTCAAGTAGGTTTGGATATGAGTTCTAAATTAAATTTTTGGAATGACTTAGAAGAATTAATACAAAAGATACCTCTTGAAGAAAGAGTTTTGATTGGAGGAGATTTAAATGGACATGTTGGTAGAGAGGTAGATGATTTTAAAAGCATTCATGATGGCCATGGATTTGGAACGACGAATGAAAGTGGCAAGACCATATTGGATTTTTGTTTAGCTTATGATTTTTCAATTGTTAATACCTTATTTAAGAAAAGAAATGAGCATCTCATCACTTATAAAAATGGATATAGTACAACACAGATTGACTATTTTCTTATTAAAAACTAAATCGTTTAGATTGCAAAGATTGTAAAGTTATTCCGAGTGAAAATTTATGTACCAAACATCGATTATTAGTTTTAGATTTTAAGATAAAGGGGCATAAAATAAAAAATAAAGTAAAACGATTTTTTAGGATTAGATGGGGGCATTTAAAGAATATTAACAAAAATATTTTTGGAAATAAGATCTTAGATCTTAAGATTTTGTCTGTGCATGAGGATGCTAATATTATGTGGGAAAAAGTGGCTAGTGATATTAAGAATATTGCAAAAGATATCCTTGGAGTATCAAAGGGAAAAGCTCCTAATAGTAAAAGTAGTTGGTGGTGGAATCCAAATGTGCAAGAAAAGATTAAAAATAAGAAGCTTGTTATAAAAATTGGTTTAATTTTAAAAATTCTGATAATTGGGAAATTTATAAAGTGGCTCGTAAGGATGCTAAGAAAGCAATATGCGATGCAAAGACATTAGCTTTTAGTGATTTATATAATAGATTAGATACTAAAGAGGGAGAAAGATATATGTATAAGTTAGCCAAACAAAGAGATAGGAATAATAAGGATTTAGTTCAAGTGAAGTGTATTAAAGATGAAGATCAAAAAATACTTTTCTTAGAAGATGATATTCAACAAAGATATGAGATATTTTGCTAAACTTTTAATGAAGATTGTGAATATAAGATTGACTATAATGACCTTAGCACCCTAAATGAAAATAAAGATTTCTGTTTTTATCGGCGTATTAGTAAAACTGAAGTTAGAGAGGCTTTAAAGAAAATGAAGGGTGGAAAAGCTGTTGGACCTGATGATATTCCAATAGAAGTGTGGAAATGCTTAGAGATGAAGGAATTTCATGGCTTACTAAACTTTTTAATACTATTTTGAAGACTAAAAAGATGCCAGATGAGTGGAGAATGAGTGTGTTAATTCCTATTTTTAAGAATAAAGGTGATGCACAAGATTGTGCGAATTATAGAGGTATTAAGTTAATGTGTCATACTTTAAAACTTTGGGAGCGAGTTATGGAGCATAGGTTGCGGCGTGATACTAATGTTTCTCATAATCAATTTGGATTCATGCCGGGTAGGTCGACTATGGAAGCCATTCATTTATTAAGAGTTTGATGGAGAAATATAGAGAAAATAAGGAGGATCTACATATGATATTTATTGATTTAGAAAAAGCATATGATAAAGTTCCAAGAGAAGTGCTATGGAGAGTTCTTGAAAAGAAAGGAGTCAATAATGCTTATATTCAAATCATTAATATATGTATGCAGGAGCTATTACTTGTGTCAAACACAAGGTGGTTTGACCAAGTATTTCCCTATTTCGGTTGGGTTACATCAAGGATCAGCCTTAAGCCCATATCTTTTTGCTTTAGTCATGGATGTTCTCACTAGACATTTGCAAGAGGATGTACCTTGGTGTATGCTTTTTGCTGATGATATTCTTCTTGTTGATAAGACTAGAAAGGGAGTTGAAGGTAAACTTGAATTATGGAGGTCAACCTTAGAGTCTAAAGGTTTTCGCTTGAGTAGATCTAAAACGGAATATATTGAGTGTAATTTTGGTAGTAATAGACCTAGTGAGGGGATTGTGACTTTGGGCGATCAAGTCATTAATAAGAGTACACGTTTTAGATATCTTGGATCTATTGTTCAGAGTGATGGTGAAATAGATGGGGATATTATCAGCAGAATTCAAGTTGGATGGTTGAAGTGGAGGAATGCATCGGGCTTGTTATGTGATAGAAATGTACCCCTCAAACTTAAGGGAAAGTTCTATAAGATGGTAGTGAGGCCTGCAAATGCTTTATGGTGCCGAATGTTGGCCATTAAAAGAGAAGCATAATACTAAGTTAAGTGTGGCAGAGATGAGGATGCTCAGGTGGATGAGTGGCTTTACCCTTAGAGATAGGATACGAAATGAGCATATACGTGAAAAGGTTGGAGTAGCTCCAGTAGAAGATAAGATTAGAGAGAGTCGCCTTAGATGGTTTGGTCACATAAAACGGCGGCCTTCCGATGACCCGGTTAGGAGAGTAGAGGTACTAGATTTGACTTATGTTAAGAAAGGTAGGGGTAGACCTAAAAAGACTTGGTTAGAAAATATTAAGAATGACCTTTCTTTATTAGATTTAAACGAGAATTTGACTTTTAATAGGACACAATGGAGAAAAAGGATTCATGTAGCCGATCCCACGTAGTGGGATAAAGGCTTGATGTTGTTGTTGTTGTTGTTATAAGAATATGTGATATTGAAGCTTGTATAATCTGTCTTGAAGCGGATCTGTTGAATCACCTTCAGTTGGAATCCATCTGTCCATCGAAAGAGGGACATCAAGATTGTCTGGCTTGTTTTCATCTTTGAATGAATCTATCTTTTTGTCTTTTTTCATTTTTCAATAAACTTTGACTCAAATAAAGACTCAACCTAAAGAAACTTAGACTCACACAACTTGACTTGACTTGACAACCAACTTAAAAACCTAGGACTTCCTAACTTGCTCTGATACCAAAATGATGTAATCAAAAATTTGGGAGAGGGACCCAAATTCCTCTCCCAAATTTTTGATCACAAAAACTAAATGACTTCCTAGATAAAATAAAGACACAAAATGCTCAATACGATACAAATAAACCACAAATAACTTCACTTTAATATATAAAAGACTATTACAACTTGGACACTTACAAATGACTCAAACAAGACACCTAAAGAAGCTTTCATCCATTAGAAGAAGGATACAGGTGAGGGGGCACTTGCGGCGAGACGAAAGAGGTTAGAAGCCAAGACGAAGGGTGGAGAAAGCTCGCAAGCCTTCCTAGAAGAAGACTTCTTAAGTTCGTTGTAGAGTTTCTATCTTATCTAAAAATTTTATTTAATTAAAGTAGAAAAATTTTTTGACAAGTCCTTAAGAGCCTACAATCGTACTCCAGGTCAAATCAAATACGACATGTAAGTAAAAGGCTAGAAAAATAGGTATTTCTACTGCGCAATCAAATAAATAAATCAACTAAATTTATTATTCAAATTGAAAGTCCATAAGCAAGTGCCTTTTAAATATACATCCCAGAATTTGTAAAAAATAAAGGGCCGGGCCGCACACTGACAACAATCCGCGGATTTCTAATCCTAAGACTCAAGTGACTTTGAGATTTGAGATTTTTCTCATTATCCCTTCTTCGTTTTCCTCACGAACATTGATTAGTCGGTTCCGGATATCCAAATGAAAAGAAACTCCCCCTCGAAAGGGGTGTTATCTTTCCTCTTTGGATATTTGAAAAGTATCCTAACTTTACTTCAAAATGGAAAAGACTCTCCCCTTTAGGGATGTCTTCTCCTCTTTGGAATTCAAGTTGGATCTAAACATCCAAACTCAAATCACTTTGAAGATTCTACAATCATATTAAATCAAATTACATTTTAAAAGAAAAATTCTAGATTCGATTCTACAGTGTTATTCTAATAATCAACAATCATATATACAATTCTAAGCATTTATTATTGAAAATTGAAATGCATAATTTTAGCCACACTTGACCATAGCTCTTTTAATTAAAGGGGGTCTTAAGCGCACAAGTAAACCTAGATGCACCACATGGACACGTCGACACGGACACGACACGGACACGGGACAAGACATTTTTTAAAAAATATAGGACACGGGTGCGGCGTGGACACGGGATAATAATTTTTTAAGGTCCAACTACTCATAAGAGGGAATGAAGAATTAGGTTCAGATGTTGATTTTTGACCATCAATATCATCATCATTGAATATCATTGCTTCCAACTTTGGGTTCATCTAGAGAAAGATTGCAACTCCTAATAATCTCATATCATCAGGCACTCGAACCATCTCAGTAACATCCCACATCTTATTATCACATGTCATATAAAGTAGGTTTTCCTTGATATAAGACGAATATTAATATTCCTCCTAAATCATAATGGATATTCTCTATTGAACTACTATCCTTCAACATAGAAATTATAATTGATATGAAGTGAAATCAAAATATCTCAATAATAAGAACATGAATTACAATAATATATCTGTCTTTCGGGGTCCAAGGGCTCTCCCCAGTGGGGTTCGAACCTGCCAGGGTAAGAGTAATTTTGAAGTTTTGTTTGTTTTTAAAGTTCGTAAGTTATTTTATGGAAGATATCGAGCGGTACCGAGAATGTACCTAGCGTACCGAGCATGTACTGAGCGGTATCGAGCATGTATCAAAATATTACAGAGCTTGTACCTAGCGGTACCAAAGCATGTACATTAGCTTTTTGGGTAAGTTTAAAAAAAACAACAATTAATATTTCAGGCGTCGAGAGTCAGGCATCGTGTCATTATAGTTACCGAGAGAGGAGGTGAAAATACCTTCACTGCCAAAAAGAAATTAAATGATAAATATTCGATATTGGGTATTAAGTGCGGATGTTGATTTGATGTTGTGGATATAAATAAGAAATTTAGTTTAAATCCTGCAAAATACAAGAAATTATATTTTAAAAAATTCATAAAATATTTAAGACACGCGTGTCCAATTTGCATTATAATTTTTTAATCGGACACTTTTCGGGTGTCCGACACGTGTCGGATGTCGATGAGTGTCGTGTCGGACACGGTGTCGGACACTCACCCTCTTTGAGGATAAGTATCGGTGCATCATAGCAAGTACCTATGCAAAATATGATAATAATAATTTTTTTGAATTTATTGTCCCCTTTAATTTCAATGCCCTGTATGAGCATGACCATCTGCACAAAACTGAATTAGTATAAAATCGCTCCTAACCTAAGGGTAGATCTAACGCACAAGCAATCACAGTACAAAGTGCAGTAAGAATTAAGTAAATAAACATTAAACTCTAAACTAGCAAATAATATCAATAAAACCACAGAAAACACGGCACACAAACTGCAGAAAAATTAAACACGGCCTAGCCTAAAATTAGAGTTGGTTGTCCTAGCAAACCATCTAAAATATGTGTATAAGCTGTGTTGTTGATATGTCTAAATAGGATTATTAGTTAAAGTTATTTGAAGTTTTGATTGGATTGAAAGGCTTAAGGGAATTTTTAGATAAGTTTAAATATTAATGTTGAATTTGATTTTAAAATTTATTTAATTATTGTTGAATACCACCTTTATTTTTTCACCGAGGCCGTGAAGTTTATTTTCACCTTCCTTGGGGCAAACTTAAAAAGTCCGTAGGCCTGAGTATACCTAGTGGTACCCGGAAATGATAAGGGTGCGTTTGGGATGGCTTCACCGCTGTTTGTTTTCTAAAAAATTTATATGTGCTCGTTTGGGGCATTGCGGTAAAACAAAGTTAGAAAAAATTCTGCTGCCCGTCGCTGCTTCTCGCGACCTTTCATGTGTCCCGCAGTCCGCTGTCGGTCCCTGCTTTCCACCATTATTGAAGGCATAAATGATGAAAAGCCATCGTCGTTGTCCGCCACGCTGCAGCTCAGCGTCGGAACTATTGCCTATCGCGGTCGGGCTGCTCGCAGATCCGCGGACTGGCTTCGCTTTGCTCATCGTCAGTGCCTCGTTCGCGACTCTACTTGGATATGTCGCCTCTGTGCTTGGCGGCATCCTGTTTCCATGGGGATATCAAGGTAAAGTCATTGCATGTGAAAAGAAGTTCAGTGCCTTGAATGTTCATGTCTCTTAATCCTTTTTACTGTAACTTGACTATGATTATCACTAGGTTTCTTCCTATTTACTCCCTTCTTACTTGTGTTCTAACTGTTTTATCTACATGAAGAATTAAAAAGTATATTTTAGGTGTGATGGAAGGTCGGGTAACCTTCAGGAGAGTGTTAAGGGAGTCTTCCAGTAATTACAATCAAGTAACTATTAAAAAAAAAAAAACATATACACAACAAATGGCCATGAAAAGAGAGAGAATGGTCACCATTTCCATGTAAACTAGCTTATATTTCTCAACCTTTTGGTCGAAATTTCACAAAGTTCAAGCCAAATGTCGACGCAACAAATTCAGTGATTAGGAGGAAGAAATAACAAATCCATTCGAAAAACAAAACAAGAAGCTAGCGACATGAAATCCATTTTGTGAACAGAATTCGCTAGGCAAGTAAGAAACCTCGATCCAAACCCGCAGGAGGAGCACGAAAAGCCCTAGGCCACGGGAACAATCGACAATGCCTATCTATCACCGATCCAAAAGTTAAAATAATTGATTTTATATCAAAATTGTTAAGATAAAGAGTTAAAAAATTAAATTTTTAACAATTTATTCATCTTCATATATGTAAGGTAACAAGGTAATTTGTTGTCAAAACAACAGCAGCAACAGTTCGGCAGTAGTAATATCCAAACAACATTGACTGATTTCTATTACAACAACTTAAGAAAGCAACTTTATGTACAACAATTTCACAACCTGCTTTACTGACAGCAGCAACCGTCCCAAACGCACCCTAAATGACTTAAGTTGATTAGTGTTTAAAAGCTTATGAATTTAATTCAAAATTGGTTTTACTGCTTTTAAAGATTGGTTAAGGATTTTTGAAGTTTTAAGACAATTTTCAAATTTTATGAATTTTTTGATTATTTTAAATCATTCAATTAAGGGGTTGAAAATTGATTTTTTAATTAAAGTGTTTTTTGAAAATCTAATATTTTATTAAAATACTAGACTTAAATACGATCTTTTAGACAGTAAGTACGCTGAAATTAGATTTTTCTAGATTTAGTTATAAAGGTTCGAAGTTTTAAGTTGATTTTGACTTAAGTTGACCGATTTGTTGACTTTTGACTTTGACTGATTTTGAAGGTTTGAAATTTTAATAAATATTGACTTAATTTTGGAGTTGAATGCAAGAGTTTGACTGATTTGGATTTTTCTTGAATTAGTTATGAATTTTTGAAGTTTTGAGTATTTATTGAATTTTAATATGTTTAATAAAGAGGTTTTTTATGATTTTTCTCCAAATGAACCTACTTCTTGGAATAAACTCAAAGGTTAGGAATGACCAAGGAGAGATTCCCAGTGTTTGGGAATTTTTTTGAAAATTTAATTATTTTTAATTAATTAAATTAATTAAATATTAATTTTCAATTAATATTAAATTATAAGTTTCATTTGCTGTCAAATCAAAGGGCTTTTATTTTTCATTGAATAAGGGTTTGATTCTGGTCAGTTAGAGGTATTATTTGTATTTTTTAGATTTAGATTTGATTATTACATTTTCTGGAAGATTTATGCTTACTTAAGGGTTTGAATTAATTAAGTCATTAAAGACTTTAATGACTTTTAAACCAGTTAAAATTCTTCTATGAGCTGAAGATGTCACTAAGTTTAAGTAGTTCAAATTTCAAGTCAAAAGGTGTATCCTAATTATTTAAAATTTTCTAAGTTCTCTAAATGAGTCCTTAAATTATTGTCCTTAATGATGTCACTAAGTTGTTATCCTAATTATTGAAAAATTTTTAAGTTCTCTAAATGAGTCCTTAATGATGTCACTAAGTTAGCTAGGTTTGAATCAATATTTCTAACCCTTGGACAAGCATGAAATAAGCACACACAAAGATACAATCAAGTCCTTAAAACTAGGAGATCCCTAGGCTGGGTGTGTACTCCCTAAACATGCAAATCAAATTAAAGCTTAATAATGAGATTAATCAATGAATAATTAGCAAAATAATTACTCATTGATTAATCATCATTCCCCATAAATTCTATTCAATCAAGCTCAATCTAGGTTCAAAATTTCAAGGGATCTCTCAAATACATTAAAGATTTAATATATATAATTTTAAAGTAAATTTCAAATATATGTATTTTTATATATATAAACCTCTATACATAAGGATATAAATTTTGAAATAAGATAATTTAAAATATCATTAAAATAAAAATTTTTAAGACTTGAATCCATTGATTTTTTAAAGTTATTTAAAAATAAATTTAATTTTAAATAATTATATAATATTTTAATTAAATATTAATCAAATATTACTATATTCAAATAATTCAAATAACCAAAATAAATCAAGTTTTAAATCTTAAAAAAAAAGTTTAAAATAAAGTTGTTTAATTTTGATAATTTTAATATATTATTTATAAATTTTTTAAAATAGTTTGAATTTAATTTGAATTTTAAAGCTTAAGGTTTAAATATATATTTAATTAATTTTAACTTAAGTAATATTCAAAATACTTCTTAGCTTAATTTAATTAAATCTTAAATATTTCTGGAATTCAAAACTATTTAAAATAATGTTTAAATATAATTTTAATTAAATAGTAATTAAAACACTTAAATATTTAAATATTTGAAAATTTATTTAGAATATACATTTTATCCTAAATTAAAATATACATATATGACATACATATATATATTTTTGAAGATATTTTAAATGTATATAAACTTTAAATTTAAATTAAAGTATTTGAAATAAAGTTTAAATTTTATTAAATATTTAAGTTATTCTAATTAATATAACTTAAAATAATTAATATTAAATATTTCAAAATATAATAATATTTACTTAAAATGAATTTTAAATTAACATTTTTTATTTTATGAAAATTTTATATAAAATAAATTTTTTTTAGAATTTTAAAATAATTTTAATTAGTTTTTAGAAGAAAAAATCATTTAAAAACATTTAAATTATTAATGATTGCAGGCGGGCGGCAGCTACAGAGGCACATGGCAGTTCACGATTCGTCGGGCCAATACCGCGGCTAATGATTGGCCGACAGCGCATTAAATGCCGATGATTGCGCCGCCGACAATCATCAGCTCTTAAGGGGGTGGGGTCCACGCGGCGTTACTATCCATGTCATCCAAATAATGGCCGTGATCCGTGCGTTATACATCCAACGACGGTGATCAAGTCCTGTTACTTGATCTCGGTTAAGTGAGATCAGACGGTGGACAGGCAAACCCGCGTCTGGGATGGATGATCAGATCGCACCGGACAAGGGCGGAGCATGCGGGATTGAATACACGTCGGACCATGCGACAGAACGACTTAATGAACCGTTATGGGGGATCAATGGCCCAAAAACATGCAGTTCAGGCGCAGTTCGTCCGTAGCCCTAGATAGAGTTTTTTGAACATTTCTCACAATCGGATCGATGGTTTTTCTTGAAATTTTAAATATAGAATAAATAAATGAATAGAAATAATGGGGATATATTTTTATAACCTAAGTGTCCTAACTAGGTTAGGATTTTCACCATTGATTTGGACGGATTGAACCGGTTATAGAATTGTTGCATTTGTAGACCGTCCACGCTCCATTTTGTAGAAGAAAACCTGGCCTGAAACGCCTCCGATCGAGAGCTTCAAGCCTAGGACGGATTAGACACTTTGCCGTCGGAAAGCTCACCGCCGGCGGCTTTGACCGGCTGGTTTCTAGTCGGGAGCTTGATTGGGGGTCTCTGGAGAGCTCAATAGAAACGAGCTTTTGGCTGGGTGTGGCCGGGATAGAGAGATAATGGAGAGGATTCGAATGAGCCTCATTTCCTACACCATAACCCTAAAGCTATAGGGGATGGCCAAGATTGATTTGAGAGCTTCCCAGAGTGACAAGTGTCAAGAGCTGTTAGAGTGGCAGAAGACAGGACAACCCAAGGACAGTTAGGTGGAAAGTGGTTTTGATCCCCACTTGGACATGTGGAGTGATCTAAGCCATTTGATATTGATCCAATGGCTTAGATCAACTCAAGAATGTTTCAGAAGAAGTCTTGGCAGATGGCATTAAATGGGATTTGGGTTTAAGGGATTTAATAAGGGTTTAAGTCATTGAGATTGTTGACCCTCCATTGACTGTTGACCAGTCAAGGGTCAAGGCATCTATGTGTGGCATGCAAGTTGGCACCACTCATTGGATGGAATGAGGTTAACCATGTAAATTGGAGTTTGAGGCAATATAAGAGATTTTAAGTAGGTTTTGACCAAGTCAAAATGACTTGACTTGGTCAAATGAACATGCCTTGATCTCAAATGGGTTAGATATGTTTGAACTATATTTGGAATGAAATTGAAGATTTAAAGATATGGTTTGATGGATTCAAGGGATTGAACCAAATTAGCTTGAGTTGATCAGACTCAGGCTTAGTTGACCAAGTCAACTAGTGATTGGGTCAAAGGTCTAATTTTGGGTTCAACAAGTTTGAAATGTAGTTTTGAGTTTGTTGGAGGATGTATAAAATCATGGGTTGAAGCTTGAATGGATATGAGGGGTTTTCCTATGGTTTGATCAAGACAAAATGAATTGACTTGGCCAATTGACCATGGCAAGACCCAAACAAATTCCATTAAGTTTTGAATCATGAATTAAAGTGGGTTTGAGGACTTGAATGATTGAAATAGTTAAATGGGTTGAAACGACCCATTTAACTCTTAAGGGCTCATTAGGTCAACCTAGGTTGACCTGGGGGTAGGCCCAAGCTCAAAGTTTTGATTTGATGTTTGAAAATTGTTGGAAGTGGTTCCAAACAATTTGAGTTTATTTGGTTTAAAATGGGTATTTGAATCCCATAGGGGTATTTTGGTCAAAAGGTGTTGACCTGATCAACCGGGCTTGACCAGGGTTTGGGCTTGAGTCCAATGGTTCCTAATGGTGATTAGGATACATTGGAGAAGGTCCTTGGTTTGATTTGAAGAGGGCATATTGAAGTCTCAGAAAACTTCAATATTGCTTTAAGGGGCATTTGGTCATTTTGACCCTTGGTCAACTGTGGGCCAAAGTGGGCCACCAAGGTGTAGAAGCCCGAGAAGAAAGGTTGGAAAGAGCCCGCAGGATTTTCGGAGGGGATGAGAAAGAAGGGTGGAAAGACCCGCAAATTTCCAAACAAACCGCTGGTTTAGATTTCTCCAAAAATCACTTTCAAAACTCATACTTCAAACATTACAATCCCCCCATATTTATAGGTATGAAAGGGAATATGAAAAGACACATTACATTAATTCAAACACATTAATCTAAGCACCATAACATTAAAACACCTAAAAATAATCCAAGCCAGAAACCGAAGAGGTAGCCTGGGAACCTAGGAGCCGAGCGGGAACCAAGGGGGCACGGTCACGGGAGGGAGCACAGGCACGGGAAACCGACGGCCGGCGGATTCCAAGGGGGCTAAGCAATGAAACCATGGAGGAAAACAAGGAGTCATGCATGGAATACAAAACACCTTTCTTGGATTCCAAAAGTCCTTTTTGGAACCCAAGACATCATAAAGTAGACATTTAAAAACAATAATAAAAATGCATTAAAATCAAAGATAATAAGCTAAAATCATAGCTAATAATAAGCTAACCCTTAGTTCAATAAATGAACTAAAGTCTAGCTCTAAATGAACTAAAAATCAGCTCAAATATGATAAACTACTAGACTCAAGGGAAGCCAAATATGATTTATTTTGGACTAGTGTTGACCCCCCTTTGTCTACATCATTCCCTCTTTCGAGCTCGTGTTCGTTCTTTCACTCCTTCGTTCGCCATAGGCTGTAGACGCACAATTTTGCCTCTCCATGCTCGCTCTTCCCGCCCCAATCTCTTCTCTCGAGTTTCCCTCATCTCCCCCTAATTTATAGGGAGAATTTTTTTTGTCTTCTTGTGAAAACCAAGCGATGGAATACCATTGATTTTTTTGGTTCAAGTTTTTTATCTTCGTCGACCTCAAGCAAATGGAGCGGCATCAGGATTACACTAGAACAATTTATATAATGACAACATGCAATCCTTCACAGTTCCTGTATCCTCTCTCAAAAATCTAATGTTGCTACTGGCTCAACTGTGAAGCTTAAATTGTATAATAGTAACTTTGAAAGTTTCTCTTGCGATGTTTTTATTTATTTATATGTTGAATATAAATTCAACTACTTAAAGTTAATTTTTGAAACATAGCCTTATGAGATATTGTCAAACAACTATATTTCTTTTTTAGAGTTGAAATCGTCTATTTTGTATGATGTTTGCTTTGTTCTTTTTGTAGGGAATGTGAAGGCTAATGGGTATGCAAAGTTTCAAAACCATACAGTCGTGTTCATGTGCAACTGAGTGGGGACGTGTAGGATGGAGAACCGACAACACTTTTTATAATGGGGGCAGCTCACAACACTTGTTTATGTCGATACAACTGAGCAGAATGGCATGCCAACTTGAAGATCTCAGCCTTCTTTCTCAGTAATGAAATAAATTTATTGAATTAGCTTTTATTTGATTGGTTTCTATGCAACTTTGGGCTCTTCCAAGGTTTTCTTTGTAGTTGATGGCGCTTCGTGACTTTGTGCAGCATTTGAGAGGATTTTGATATCCAATCATATGGTATCAAGGATGAGCTACCGGTGAGGTGGTTCTCTAGACTTCTAAACTTTCACCATTAGCTCCTCAATTATTGACATGTTAATTTTAGCTCAAATGGGATATGGTTGAAAAATACGCAGCAAATATCAAAACGTCAGTAGGTAGATCATTTTCAAAGCTAGTAGCAAACCTTTGTGCTTACTTTGGTCTTGTGTATAAATTCCCTAATCTTTGGGGGATTTACATACATACCACTTTATTTCATGCTATTTACATACTAACATCCAAAACATTAATATTCATGCCTACCACCCAAAGAATAAATTTGGGTTGATGAAATGAAATATTAAAGTTTATAAGTATATGAATTCTTAGGTTTGAAAGACGACTCTTAAAGTTGTGGCATGCTAACCCGGATTTCTTGCAAATTGGCTTTGCGACTCAAAATGTGACAAAGATTAGTAATCTAGTTCTGCAAATATTTTATTTATTGTTTCTCTGAAGTACTTGGTTCATGATAATTAATTTAGATAATGTTGGAGGAAAAATTTATATAAATGATCATGCAGCATTTGACCATATATAAATTCAAACTTGAAAAGGCAAGAAATGCTTAAATTAATCTACTTTGTAAGCACACTTTATATTGGTTTTTTAAATAAACTTTGGTGCTTGTTGAAAAAACATTTTTTGGGAGGACTATCGATCAATTTTATCTGAAATATTGATTACCTTTTTTAATCTCTCAGGTTCACCTTTGCATGTCAACAGAATACTTTTCCTAATATTCATGGACAACTTGAAGTGACGGTCTATCTTTCCAGATATATGATGCCTCCTTCTATTTTCTCGGTAGTTGTATGGTCATTATGTTCACATATGAAGCTCCTTTTCTGCAGTTATTTTTGTGTTCAAGCTTTTTACATATTTGTGGTAAGATGAAGTAGTTGGTGGTTCACTTTCTTCTTACGGAAAATCTGGGTAACATTTCATACTATTCTTAGCAGCAAAAAACATTGTTTTATAAAAAAATTTGAGATAGTTTTCTATCCTTATAAAAAATTGTTATATTGGTTGCCAATTGGCTTAGATAGAGCTAACTCAACTAGATTGTCTAAATCATGTTAGCCTTCATTGATATAATTGTCTACTTATCTTTGTTTTTTTTTTTTGGATTTTGTTGTTATTAATTTGATTTTTTTTTATCCTTGCCCTCCTTTTTTATGTATATGAGGACTATGCCTCTAGTTGTAAATGATAGGTGAATCACACTAACGATTGCTCCCATCTAAATTTTGGATTCCTCCATCCATATTAAATTGGTTGTTTTAGGGTGTTGTGTGTATCCTTCAGATCCAAATATGCATCTGATCCCACTTTCAAGCTTTGGTCATCAGATGTTCATGACTTGGTGCGAGATATCAAGTTTAGTTCTTTGTGCTTGGTATCAAAATTCCTTCTTCTTCTTCCCTTTATCTAGCTTTCATTTCATCTCCTTCCTTCCTTCAAGCTTTTGAGGTCATGCTTTAATCTTTGATATCTCACCATTTCAGTAGGGAAGACTGAAAAATAAAATTGAAGAATGGAGAGGTGATAAAGCCTAGATAGAGAGGAGAAGTATGATGGAGAAGAGTATTGAAAGCCTTATGAAGGATGAAGAAGAAGAAGAAACGCTAATACTGGAACAAAACACAAAGCTTGGAGTTGATCTGTGCGCACAATTTTTTATTTAGAGGACCACACAGCAGCATTGAATCAAGCAATATCTAGTCGCATTATGTTGGATGGGCATGGGTACAAGACTTCAAAAGCCTTTCTAACTTAAGTAATAAACAACAAGTTAAAAATATAAGTTAACATGTGAAAGCAAATGAGAACCAAGCAGGAGTCCTCTAAGCCTATGTGATAAAGATCAACTGCTCTTCAATGTACAGAATCATGTAATAACTTAGTGTTATGAGTAATAGTTTTCTTTTCTTTATTAACGCCTGATGGCTTTTTCCTTATTTATGTAGGTTTCTCTTATTTTTAGTTTGAATTTGTCCTAGCTACGATTCAAATACCTCACTGGGGCTTATAATTAGTTTAGTTAACTACCTAAGAAGTTACCCTTTTAGCAAGGATAATAGCATTAGCGTTTTGGTATGCCTTTGAAATTTTCTATAAAATGCTTGTTTAGGCAAAATTCGTAGCTTGGATTGTTTTGCCTGTTACAAGGTCTTGTTGTCATTACAGAACAATGCTGCATGCCATGGTATGTGATAGGAAAACTTGAGTTCGCAAGTAATCCAAGAGGAAATACTTGAGTTCGCAAGCAACTAGCAAAATTGCCAAAACAGCGAGAAAACAAGAAAATCGGAGGAATCTATTAAGAACGATAGATTGCAATAGTAAAACAAAGCAAAACAATACAAGCAAGTACAATGATCCTCAATTCGAGTGGAGGATCATCTCTCCCAATCTCAAGATTTGATCTAGAGCTCAAGACACTAAGAAGACTCCAAGAGAAACCCAAATCATGCATGCCCTAACCTTAGCCTCTCATGTTCTTTTAAATACATCCTCCTAAAAAAATAAAATACAACAACAACATCAAGCCTTATCCACTACGTGGGGTCGGCTACAGAATCCTTTCTCCCATGTGTCCTATTAAAGGTCAAATTATCGTTTAAATCTAATAAAGAAAGGTCATTTCTAATATTTTCTAACCAGGTCTTTTTAGGTCCGCCTCTACCTTTCTTAACATAAGTCAAATCTAATACCTCTACTCTCCTAACCGGTCATTTGGAAGAACGCCGTTTTTATGTGATCAAACCATCTAAGGCGACTCTCTCTCATTTATCTCTACTGGAGCTACTCCAACTTTTTCACGTATATGCTCATTTCGTATCCTACTCTAAGGGTAACAGCCACTCATCCACCTGAGCATCCTCTCTCGCCACACTTAACTTAATATTATGCTTCTCTTTTAATGGCCAACATCAGCACTAAAGCATTGCAGGCCACACTACCATCTATAGAATTTTCCCTTAAGTTTGAGGGGTACTTTTCTATCACACAACAAGCCCGATGCATTCTTCCACTTCAACCATCCAACTTGAATTCTGCTAATAATATCCCATCTATTTCACATCACTCTGAACAATAGATTCAGATATCTAAACGTATACTCTTATTAATGACTTGATCGCCCAAAGTCACAATCCCCTCACTAGGTCCATTACTCTAAAATAAACTCCATAATCCGTTTAAATTTAACTCTAGCGAAAACCTTTAGTCTCTAATGTTGACCTCCATAAAAAAAAGCATCCTAATATAAATTAATTTCAAATTGCCCTCCTCATGCTTAAAACCGCCCCTCTCTCTCTCTCTCTCCACTCTCTCTCTTATTGCCGCCCAAGGAGGTGGGCCACATGCTTAGGCGGTGGGATTTAAAGAGGCCGCTTAGCCCACCTCATGTAGGTTTGAACTGGCCCCCTCCTGGCCGGTTTGGGCTGAACGTAACAGTATGCTTGCAGCATATTACTCTGTTTATTTGGCTGTTTCGGCTGGGGGCAGGCTCAAAGCTTTATTAACACATGATTTTTAGCCGCTTCATTAGGATTTCTTAAATAATTTTTGCATTCGAAATTAATGAGTAGAAGTTTTACAACTAACTGAAATGAGTGCTAAAGTTCTGTTGCTTTCAAAGCTTATTTAAGGACCGCATAAATATTCTTTTGTAATGCATGTTTATGTAATGGACTCTGTATACCACGTGATTCAGCTTGAAAGTTGTTATTCATGAATTATCCTTTAGTCTATCATAATCCCAACAATTATATGACAATATAAAAGTAAAATCCTTCTGTGGCACAATTGCTTCATTCAATTATGTTAGCCTCGATTCGTATTATTTGTATTATATCCTGATATGTTTTTCAAATGTCTGGTATTTTTTTTTTGTTTTTTGCATTCAATATTGGTGAATTCATCCTTAAATGATTGCTTGAATTTGCTGAAGATTTTTGAAATCTTTGGGATGTAGATGCTTCATTATTGATGCCTGATGTCACTCTAAATTATTATATCAAGCATTTCACATTCCAAAATAAATCAAAGTCAGTGCTTCTTATTTTCACATACAGCAAGTAGCTGCAACTTTGTGCTTCCGCGGACAAAGGGTATTTTTGCACAATGCAGTTGGCTATTTTGGAATGCTCCGATCGAAGCCTCTGGTGACTTTGGCATAATCCTGATAATGGTGATTTCATTTGATGTGTCAGGTAGTCTCATTAGCTTTTTGATCATCTTAAAGTGAAAATTTTGATGAACGAATGGTGCTAGATCCAGCTGACTTATGGTTCACCTGGGATAGCTTTTTTATAACTTTTCTTCCAATAAAGTTTTAAACTTTTGTAGGCTACAACTTCTTGCAGCTTTTTCAATAAATTGAGTGAGAAATTGTTTTTGCTACCAGATATTATATAAGTTTATTACCTGTAGAGAAGCTATCTTTGATTTTTGAAAGGAAAGCAATAATAAAAGCTATTCTTGCGCTGCTTAATTTCAAGATATGGGTGTTTAGAACGGTAAGGAACAGTTCTTGGGGATCTTGTGAATCCCACTTGTCACCGGCCACATTACTGTGCAATTCGTCTGCTGCCCTTTGTTTACAGCAAACCAGAAGGATGGCCTGCTGCTGAACACACAATTGTCGGCCTCTCTTGACATAGACAAGCATTCAGATGGATTGATTTGTGTTGGCAGTCCTAGACCACACTACAACCCCTCTCGTTCCTCTTCTCTCAAGTTTAGGAGTAATTATCCGTGCGGAGTCCAGATGGTAAAAAACCGTCCAAATTTGAGAGTGTACATAGTGTGTACATTGAGTAAATTTTGTATACAGTTTCATTTTTTTACACAGTGTGTACAAACACTGTGTACACTCACATCCGGACGGTTCTTTACGCCGAACTCGCACGGAATAATTTCTCCAAGTTTAGGGGAAATACACCCCAGTAAAAAATTCATTCCCTTCTCTCAAATTTTTAAATCTGGAAATGAAATGAACTCTCCTCCTCAAATGAACAATAGATATTTAAAAAGCCAAGGAATTTAATGTAATAAAAAATTTGGGAGAGGAACCCAAATTTTTGATCACAAAAAATAAATGACTTCCTTGATAAAATAAAGACACAAAATGCTCAATGGATACAAATAACCACAAATAACTTCACTTTAATATATAAAAGACTATTACAACTTGGACACTTACAAATGACTCAAACAAGACACTAAGAAGCTTTCATCCATTAGAAAAGAATACAGGTGAGGGGGCACTTACGCGAGATGAAAGAGGTTAGAAGCCAAGACGAAGGGTGGAGAAGCTCGCAAGCTTCTTCCTAGAAGAGAAGAGAAGAAGAAGTGATTGAACAAGCTCGCAAGCTTTTTCAACAAAACCCGCAGGTTTACAACTCCAAAATAAAATCTCATCACATTCCTAAAACAGCCACAAAACATCTTCTATAATAGACAAGGGAGAGGAATACAAACAGCCCCAACAACCCTTTAATATTCAATATTAAATAAGGTAAAATAAAAGCCAACAGTCAACTCCAGGAAACGAAGCACCAAGCCTCGAAAAGCCCCCCACCAGCCATGGGAAAACAGCCCAGGCGGAACCCGAAGAGGCAGCCGCAAAAAACCAAGGAGGCCCGTACGGAACCGAAGCATCAAGCACGAGAAAGGCCACCCAGCATGGAAAACCAGCAGCGAACCTGGGAAACCAGGAGCCAAGGCACGGAAAACACACCCAACAACGGAAACCCAAACTCCAAAGCATGGAAGAAGAAAAGGGGGAAAAGGAAGAGTCAAGTTCACTAATAAATGAACTAAAAATATAGCTATAATGAGCTAACTCTTAGTTCATTAAATGAACTAAAAACAGTTCAAATGAGCTAAATCTTACCTCAAAAATTAATGAGCAAGCAAGCTCAAGGGAAGTCAAAACCAAATATTTTTTTGGGTTTGATTTGACCCTCCCTTTGTCTACATCATACTCCCTACTTGAGGACTATCTCCCGATGAGTTTAGCTTTTGATTTTTTATGAGGAGGTGAAGGTGGAGTATCCAACTCTTTAATCTTTTTCTCCAAACTTCTTCAAAATTTCTTCTTGCTCTTCTCACTCGAACTGTCTTTGTAGATACGTCTTCCTTTTGTTCCATTAACACTGCCATTGCCAGGTCCAAGTCCTGGATGAGAAAAGTGGAGGGTTGCGTTAGGTAGTCGACAGCCAGCGTAAAAACTTGTCGAACAAAAATGACATGAATCCTTTAAGAAATTGTGTTAATGCTAGGGCGTCCCCTGGAAGCGACGCGCTGTATGGCCTGAATACAGTGCAAGTGTGCAGGGCCCTGCACCGGCGCCCGGGTGCAGTGTATAAATAGCAAGGGTTCCCACATCAAGGACGGATGTGGGCAAAGAAGCTAGTCTGAAACTAAAATTAGGATAGAAACTGGAAATAGGTTCCCTTACAGAAAATTAATGGAATTAATAGATATTATGATTCATAGGAAGTTAAATATTTTGTGCATTCAGGAAACTAAATGGGTTGGTGAGAAGGCTAAGGAAATTGATAGTTTAGGATTTAACTTGGTATTCGGGTAGGAGTCGTACTAGAAATGTGTAGTGTTATTATTGATAAGAGTTTAAGAATAATGTTATAAAAATTAACAGGATTGAGATAGAATTATAGCTTTAAAGATTGTTGTTGATGATAAGATTGTTAATATTATAAGTGCTTATGCTCCTCAAGTAGGTTTGGATATGAGTCTAAATTAAATTATTTTGGAATGACTTAGAAGAATTAATACAAAATACCTCTTGAAGAAAGAGTTTTGATTGGAGGAGATTATAAATGGACATGTTGGTAGAGGGTAGATGATTTTAAAAGCATTCATGATGGCCATGGATTGGAACGACGAATGAAAGTGGCAAGACCATATTGGATTTTTGTTTAGCTTATGATTTTTCAATTGTTAATAACCTTATTTAAGAAAAGAAATGAGCATCTCATCACTATAAAAATGTATAAGTACAACACAGATTGACTATTTTCTTATTAGAAAACTAAATCGTTTAGATTGCAAAGATTGTAAAGTTATTCCGAGTGAAAATTTATGTACCAAACATCGATTATTGTTTTAGATTTAGATAAAGGGGCATAAAATAAAAAATAAAGTAAAACGATTTTTTAGGATTAGATGGGGGCATTTAAAGAATTTAACAAAAATATTTTTGAATAGATCTTAAGATCTTAAGATTTTGTCTGTGCATGAGGATGCTAATATTAGTGGGAAAAAGTGCTAGTGATATTAAGAATATTGCAAAAGATATCCTGGAGTACAAAGGGAAAAGCTCCTAAAGTAAAATAGTTGGTGTGGAATCCAAATTGTGCAAAGAACTTATTTCAATTTATATTACCAACATAATATGAGGGTTATTGGACAATTCTGTAGCCTTTTGAAATCTGTTTTGTAGGTCCACTTGTAGGAAATATGTTTACACGTTATGTTGTAGCTTTGAGATTTTTATAAGGATATTCCAATTTAGCAATGTCTTCTGGTTTTGGAAATTGATACACCGAGCTATAAAGTTTGATAAGGGACTGTGCATCCATCAAAATGAATTAGTAAATCTTGACCATTTAAAAACCTTTAAATAAATATTATTTACTAAGCTATAAGGCCCTATAGGTTAAATGCTGCTGTTGTTTATCTTTCAAAATTTACATCTTATTCTATTAATTTTGATATGAACCAGTAAAATTGCCCAAAAACTATTAGCTACTTATTTATTGTAATATTTCTTATTATTTTCATCAATGTTCTTACTGCATGTATCTAGCTGATGATTTGATTTAATTTAATTTTTCTAGTTCACGCAATATGTTTATGTCTTTGGCAATTTAGGCATAACTTATATGTCATAATAATTTCTTAGAATTCATTTGTACACTTAAACATTCTATTGAATCATGGATTAGAGATTTTGTTGGTTGGTGCCACCGACGCTGATCTTGATGTTCTTGGCCTAAGTGGGCCTATTGGGCTAGTCTAGGGGCGGGATCGTATGGCCACTTTCCAACTTGAGGGAGGGAGGGATTTGGGCAATATGATTTAGGTGCCGATTTGATAGATTATAGGACAACGGGTTGAATTGCTTCCAAAATCTATAAATAGGCAATATTTCTCCATATTTAAGATAGGATTCTTGATAGAGAGAATTCTTGGGTAAGATACAATTTTAGAGCTTCAATTGCTGCTTGGAAGCATCAACTAGTTGTCTCTAGTTTTTGTTCATTCAGTCTTCATCACTACTTAGGTTTTTTGGTCTCTACTCCTTTTTAAAGCGATCACTTTAACTATCCTTAGTCGTGTGACATTTGATACCTGATGCCCATTATTGCCTAATGGCTATTGTCAATGCCTACCGTCGCCACATGTTCTACGTTGCCTTGACCTGACGACTGCCATTATGGAATATTTGTTGGTTCAACTCCAACAATTTTGAACTTATTCCACCCCACGGATGAGATGCCCCTTATGGTTAAAGTTTCATTAAATTATTTTTCGTTGAGCTAGGTCCGTGATTTTTGCCTTTTTCCTATTTTCCTGTTTAATTGAAAAGTGTAGTTTTGAAAAGTATTAATTTTCTTTGGAAAGTTAAAAAGTTGAATTTTAGTTTTGGAATCGAACGCGACATTAAGAACGATATATCATCTCAAAAGGCGAGAATATCATTCACTAATTGGTTCAAATTTCAAAACATTAAATTTCTATCCTGATTATCGTAGTCAAACTCAGGAAAGAATCAAATTTGACCCCGGAGGGTCAAAATGGAATTTAATTGAGTGTTTGACTATGCTAATCTGAATAAAAATCATTAATTTCATAATCAAAATCACGATAATAATTGATCTCTCCGAAGAAAGAAGATATCAATTGTTATCGATCGTTTGAAAATGACGATAATGTTTGTCGGGTTTGATTTTCCCAAAGAGAATTAATTGAGATTTTGAAAAATTGATTTTAAAAATTTAGTCTTGGTTACTAAATCTCCTACGAGCGCAAGCCCTCATAGTTAATTACATCGTAGGGAATCGAATTTCCTACGAATACTCTCGATTAAAATAGCGGTATGAATTTTATTTAAGTATTCAAAGATTGATGTCAAATGAGGTAAGGATTGGACTTTCAAATGGGATTGGTTCAATGTTGAGCACTTATTTCTGGACTAAGAGGAAGAAGGGTATGAGGTGTTTTGGGATTCTGAATTACTTCAGAAACACCTCAGCCTATCCTAAGTGTTGGACTTAAATTTAATTGAAAGAGATTTTAAGTTTAAATGGTCAATTTTATTAGAATGTTGGGATTCAATTCCCGGAGGTTGAGGTCTTATAGCCCGAGTAAAAGTAACCCGAACCTAGCTAATGCAGTTCAAATCTGGACTTACCCCGGCCTGGATTGGGGAGCCAGCTAAACCATCTAAGCACTTTTAAAAATATGAGTACAATCAATTATGAGAGAGTGATTAAGGACGTTAATTAGATTAAGTTTGAGGAGAGCGGGGCCGACATCTAGAGCGAATCCTAATTAACCCCTTTGACTTATGTTGGGCATTTAATGTCTAAATAAATGTAATTAAGTATTAGACTCTTTTTAAATTTGTTACTAATGCGATGCATACTAGTTGACTTGATTAAATGCATGAATCAGTATGAAGCAGTTTAAAAATTTTTGGCTTAGAAAATAAGTTTTTCCCTAGAGATTGCACAACATCCCCTTGACAGATCGGCACCCTCATAGGCCAGGTGGTCTGCTAGAACCCACAGGAGGGGAGGTGCCTAACAAGGTAGAGAAGTTATAATATGATGCATGAAAAACCCTCGGCGAGTCCGAACTTACTTCTTAAGTTCGTTTAGAGTTTCTATCTTATCTTAAAAATTTTATTTAATTAAAGTAGAAAAATTTTGACAAGTCCTTAAGAGCCTACAATCGTACTCCAGGTCAAATCAAATACGACATGTAAGTAAAATGGCTAGAAAAATAGGTATTTCTACTGCGCAATCAAATAAATAAATCAACTAAATTTATTATTCAAATTGAAAGTCCATAAGCAAGTGCCTTTTAATATTACATCCCAGAATTTGTAGAAAAATAAAGTGGCCGGGCCACTGACAACAACTCGGATTTCTAATCCTAAGACTCAAGTGACTTTGAGATTTGAGATTTTTCTCATTATCCACTTCTTCGTTTTCTCACGAACATTTTGATTAGTCGGTTCCGGATATCCAAATGAAAAGAAACTCCCCCTCGAAAGGGGTGTTATCTTTCCTCTTTGGATATTTGAAAAGTATCCTAACTTTACTTCAAAATGGAAAAAGACTCTCCCCTTTAGGGATGTCTTCTCCTCTTTGGAATTCAAGTTGGATCTAAACATCCAAACTCAAATCACTTTGAAGATTCTACAATCATATTATAATCAAATTACATTTTAAAAGAAAAATTCTAGATTCGATTCTACAGGGTTATTCTAATAATCAACAATCATATATACAATTCTAAGCAGTTATTATTTGAAAATTGAAATGCATAATTTTAGCCACACTTGACCATGCTCTTTTAATTTAAAGGGGGGTCTTAAGCGCAGCAAGTAACCTATGATGCACCGACATGGACACGTCGACACGGACACGACACGGACACGGGACAAGACATTTTTTAAAAATATAGGACACGGGTGCGGCGTGGACACGGGATAATAATTTTTTAAGGTCCAACTACTCAATAGAGGGAATGATAGAATTAGGTTCAGATGTTGATTTTTGACCATCAATATCATCATCATTGAATATCATTGCTTCCAACTTTGGTTCATCTAGAGAAAGATTTGCAACCTCCAATAATCTCATATCATCAAGGCACTCGAACCCATCTCCAGTAACATCCCACATCTTATTATCACATGTCATATAAAGTGAGGTTTTCCTTGATATAAGACGAATATTATATTCCTCCTAAATCATAATGGATATTCTCTATTTGAACTACTATCCTTCAACATAGAAATTATAATTGATATGAAGTGAAATCAAAATATCTCAATAATAAGACAACATGAATACAATAATATATCTGTCTTTCGGGGTCCAATGGGGCTCTCCCCTAGTGGGGTTCGACCTGCCAGGGTAAGAGTAATTTTGAAGTTTTGTTTGTTTTTAAAGTTCGTAAGTTATTTATATGGAAAGATATCGAGCGGTACCGAGAATGTACCTAGCGGTACCGAGCATGTACTGAGCGGTATCGAGCATGTATCTAATAGTACCGAGCTTGTACCTAGCGGTACCAAGCATGTACATTAGCTTTTTGGGTAAGTTTAAAAAAACAACAATTAATATTTCAGGCGTCGAGAGTCAGGCATCGATGTCATTTATCAGTTACCGAGAGAGGAGGTGAAAATACCTTCACTGCCAAAAAGAAATTAAAATGAGAATATTCGATGATTGGGTATTAAGTGCGGATGTTGATTTGATGTTGTGGATAGAAAATAAGAAATTTAGTTTAAATCCTGCAAAATACAAGAAATTATATTTTAAAAAATTCATAAAATATTTAAGACACGCGTGTCCAATTTGCATTTAATATTTTTTAATCGGACACGTTTTCGGTGTGTCCGACACGTGTCGGAGTGTCGATGAGTGTCGTGTCGGACACGGTGTCGGACACTGCACGCCTCTTTGAGGATAAGTATCGGTGCATCATAGCAAGTACCTATGCAAAATATGATAATATAATTTTTTTTGAATTTATTGTCCCCTTTAATTTCAATGCCCTGTATGAGCATGACCATCTGCACAAAACTGAATTAGTATAAAATCACTCCTAACCTAAGGGTAGATCTAACGCACAAGCAATCACAGTACAAAGTGCAGTAAGAAAGTAAGTAAATAAACACAAACTCTAAACTAGCAAATAATATGCAATGAAAACCACAGAAAACACGGCACACAACTGCAGAAAAAGTAAACACCGGCCTAGCCTAAAATTAGAGTTGGTTGTCCTAGCAAACCATCTAAAATATGTGTATAAGGCTGTGTGGTTTGGATATGTCCTAAATAGGATTATTAGTTAAAGTTATTTGAAGTTTTGATTGGTTGAAAGGCTTAAGGGAATTTTTAGATAAGTTTAAATATTAATGATTTGAATTTGATTTTAAAATTTATTTAATTATTTGTTGAATACCACCTTTATTTTTTCACCGAGGCCGTGAAGTTTATTTCACCTTCCTTGGGGCTAACTTAATAGCCTCGTAGGCCTGGGTTACCTAGTGGTACCCGGTATGATTAAGGGTGCGTTTGGGATGGCTTCACCGCTGCTTTGCTTTATAAAAATTTATTATGTGCTCGTTTGGGGCATTGCGGTAAAACAAAGTTAGAAAAATTTCTGCTGCCCGTCGCTGCTTCTCGCGACCTTTCAATGTGTCCCGCAGTCCGCTGCCGGTCGCTGCTTTCCACCGTTTTGAAGGCATAAATGACGGAAAAGCCATCGTCGTTGTCGCCATCGCTGCAGCTCAGCGTCGGAACTGTTGCCTATCGCGGTCGGGCTGCTCGCAGATCTCGCGGACTGGCTTCGCTTTGCTCATCGTCAGTGCCTCGTTCGCACTCCTCTGTGGATATGTCGCCTCTGTGCTTGGCGGCATCCTGTTTCCATGGGATATCAAGGTAAAGTCTATTGCATGTGAAAAGAAGTTCAGTGCCTTGAATGTTCATGTCTTCTTAATCCTTTTTACCTGTAACTTGACTATGATTATCACTAGGTTTCTTCCTATTTACTCCCTTCTTACTTGTGTTCTAACTGTTTTATCTACATGAAGAATTAAAAAGTATATTTTAGGTGTGATGGAAGGTCGGGTAACCTTCAGGAGAGTGTTAAGGGAGTCTTCCAGTTAAATTGCAATCAAGTAAACTATTAAAAAAAAAAAAACATATCACAACAAATGGCCATGAAAAGAGAGAGAATGGTCACCATTTCCATGTAAACTAGCTTTATATTCTCAACCTTTTGGTCGAAATTTCACAAAGTTCAGACCAAATGTCGACGCAACAAATTCATGTGATTAGGAGGAATGAAATAACAAATCCATTCGAAAAACAAAACAAGAAGCTAGCAACATGAAATCCATTTTGTGAACAGAATTCGCTAGGCAAGTAAGAAACCTCGATCCAAACCCTGCAGGAGGAGCACGAAAAGCCCTAGGCCACGGGAACAATCGACAATGCTATCTAGTCACTGAATCCAAAAGTTAAAATAATTAGATTTTATATCAAAATTGTTAAGATAAAGAGTTTAAAAAATTAAATTTTAACAAATTTTATTCATCTTCATATATGTAAGGGTAACAAGGTAATTTGTTGTCAAACAACAGCAGCACAACAGTTCGGCAGTAGTACTATCCAAACAACATTGACTGATTTCTATACAACAACTTAAGAAAGCAACTTTATGTACAACAATTTCACAACCTGCTTTACTGACAGCAGCAACCGTCCCAAACGCACCCTAAATGACTTAAGTTGATTAGTGTTTAAAAGCTTATGAATTTTAATCAAAATTGGTTAATTACTGCTTTTAAAGATTGGTTAAGGATTTTTGAAGTTTTAAGACAATTTTCAAATTTTATGAATTTTTTGATTATTTTAATCATTCAATTAAGGGGTTGAAAATTGATTTTTTAATTAAAAGTGTTTTTGAAAATCTAATATTTTATTAAAATACTAGACTTTAATACGATCTTTTAGACAGTAAGTACGCTGAAATTAGATTTTTCTAGATTTAGTTATAAAGGTTCGAAGTTTTAAGTTGATTTTGACTTAAGTTGACCGATTTGTTGACTTTTTGACTTTGACTGATTTTGAAAGGTTTGAAAATTTTAATAAATATTAGACTTAATTTTGGAGTTGAATGCAAGTGAGTTTGACTGATTTGGATTTTTCTTGAATTAGTTATGAATTTTTGAAGTTTTGAGTATTTATTGAATTTTTAATATTGTTTAATAAAGAGGTTTTTTATGATTTTTCTCCAAATGAACTCCTAACTTCTTGGAATAAACTCCAAAGGTTAGGAATGACCTAAGGAGAGATTCCCAAGTGTTTGGGAATTTTTTTGAAAATTTTAATTATTTTTAATTAATTAAATTAATTAAATATTGATTTTCAATTAATATTAAATTAAGTTTCAATTTGCTGTCAAATCAAAGGGCTTTTATTTTTCATTGAATAAGGGTTTGATTCTGGTCAGTTAGAGGTATTATTTGTATTTTTTAAATTTAGATTTGATTTATTACATTTTCTGGAAGATTTAATGCTTACTTAAGGGTTTGAATTTAATTAAGTCATTTAAAGGACTTAATGACTTTTAAACCAGTTAAAATTCTTCTATGAGCTGAAGATGTCACTAAGTTTAAGTAGTTCAAATTTCAAGTCAAAAGGTGTATCCTAATTATTTAAAATTTTCTAAGTTCTCTAAATGAGTCCTTAATTATTGTCCTTAATGATGTCACTAAGTTGTATCCTAATTATTGAAAAATTTTTAAGCTCTCTAAATGAGTCCTTAATTATTGTCCTTAATGATGTCACTAAGTTAGCTAGGTTTGAATCAATATTTCTAACCCTTGGACAAGCATGAAATAAGCACACACAAAGATACAATCAAGTCCTTAAAACTAGGAGATCCCTAGGCTGTGGTGTGTACTCCCTAAACATGCAAATCAAATTAAAGCTTAATTAATTGAAGGATTAATCAATGAATAATTAGCAAAATAATTACTCATTGATTAATCATCATTCCCCATAAATTCTATTCAATCAAGCTCAATCTAGGTTCAAAATTTCAAGGGATCTCTCAAATACATTAAAGATTTAATATATATAATTTTAAAGTAAATTTCAAATTATATGTATTTTTATATATATAAACCTCTATACATAAGGATATAAATTTTGAAATAAGATAATTTAAAATATCATTAAAATAAAAATTTTTAAGACTTGAGATCCATTGATTTTTAAAGTTATTTGAAAATAAATTTTTAATTTTAAAATAATTAATATAATATTTAATTAAATATTAATCAAATATTACTATATTCAAATAATTCAAATTAACCAAAATAAATCAAGTTTTAAATCTTAAAAAAAAGTTTTAAATTAAAGTTGTTAATTTTTGATAATTTTAATATATTATTTATAATTTTTTAAAATAGTTTGAATTTAATTTGAATTTTTAAAGCTTAAGGTTAAATATATTATTTAAATTAATTTTAACTTAAGTAATATTCAAAATACTTCTTAGCTTAAATTTAATTAAATCTTAAATATTTCTGGAATTCAAAACTATTTAAAATAATGTTTAAATATAAATTTAATTAAATAGTAATTAAACACTTAAATATTTAAATATTTGAAAATTATTTAGAATATACATTTTATCCTAAATTAAATATACATATATTGAGCATACATATATATATTTTTGAAGATATTTTAAATGTATATAAACTTTAAATATTAAAATGTATTTGAAAATAAAGTTTTAAATTTTATTAAATATTTAAGATTATTCTAATTAAATATTAACTTAAAATAATTAATATTTTAAATATTTCAAAATATAATAATATTTAACTTAAAATGAATTTTAAATTAACATTTTTTATTTTATGAAAATATTTATATAAAATAAATATTTTTTTTAGAATTTTAAAATAATTTTAATTAGTTTTTAGAAGAAAAAATCATTTAAAAACATTTAAATTATTAATGATTGCAGGCGGCGGCGGCTACAGAGGCCACATGGCAGTTCACGATTCGTCGGGCCAATACCGCGGCTAATGATTGGCCGACAGCGCATTAAATGCCGATGATTGCGCCGCCGACAATCATCAGCTCTTAATGGGCGGTGGGGTCCACGCGGCGTTACTTATCCATGTCATCCAAATGTAATGGCCGTCGGATCCGTGCGTATTACATCCAACGACGGTGATCAAGTCCTGTTACTTGATCTCGGTTAAGTGAGATCAGACGGTGGACAGGCAAACCCGCGGTCTGGGATGGATGGATCAGATCGCACCGGACCAAGGGCGGAGCTGCGGGATTGAATACACGTCGGACCATGCGACAGAACGACTTAATTGGAACCGTTGATGGGGAGATCAATGGCCCCAAAAACATGCAGTTCAGGCGCAGTTCGTCCGTAGCCCTAGATAGAGTTTTTTGAACATTTCTCTCAATCGGATCGATGGTTTTTCTTGAAATTTTAAATATAGAATAAATAAATGAATAGAAATAATGGGGATATATTTTTATAACCTAAGTGTCCTAAGCTAGGTTTAGGATTTTCACCTTGATTTTTGGACGGATTGAACCGGTTATAGAATTGTTGCATTTGTAGACCGTCCACGCTCCATTTTGTAGAAGAAACCCTGGCCTGAAACGCCTCCGATCGAGAGCTTCAAGCCTAGGACGGATTAGACACTTTGCTCGCCGGAAAGCTCACCGCCGGCGGCTTTGACCGGCTGGTTTCTAGTCGGGAGAGCTTGAGGGGTCTCTGGAGAGCTCAATAGAAACGAGCTTTTGGTCTGGGGTGGCCGGGATAGAGAGATAATGGAGAGGATTCGAATGAGCCTCATTTCCTAACTCCATAACCCTAAAGCTATAGGGGATGGCCAAGATTGATTTGAGAGCTTCCCCAGATGTTGACAAGTGTCCAAGAGCTGTTAGAGTGGCAGAAGACAGGACAACCCAAGGACAGTTAGGTGGAAAGTGGTTTTGATCCCCACTTGGACATGTGGAGTGATCTAAGCCATTTGATATTGATCCAATGGCTTAGAATCAACTCAAGAATGTTCAAGAAGAAGTCTTGGCAGATGGCATTAAATGGGATTTGGGTTTAAGGGATTTAATCAAGGGTTTAAGTCATTTGAGATTTGCTTTGACCCTCCATTGACTGTTTGACCAGTCAAAGGGTCAAGGCATCTGATGTGGCATGCAAGTTGGCACCACTCATTGGATGGAATGATGGTTAAACCATGTAATTGGAGTTTGAGGCAATATAAGAGATTTTAAGTAGGTTTTGACCAAGTCAAAATGACTTGACTTGGTCAAATGAACATGCCTTGATCTCAAATGGGTTTAGATATGTTTGAACTATATCTTGGAATGAAATTGAAGATTTAAAGATATTGGTTTGATTGGATTCAAGGGATTGAACCAAATTAGCTTGAGTTGATCAGACTCAGGCTTAGTTGACCAAGTCAACTAGTGATTGGATCAAAGGTCTAATTTTGGGTTCAACAAGTTTGAAATGTAGTTTTGAGTTTGTTGGAGGATGTATAAAATCATGGGTTGAAGCTTGAATGGATATGAGGGGTTTTCTATGGATTTGATCAAGACAAAATGAATTGACTTGGCCAAATTGACCATGGCTAGACTCCAAACAAATTCCATTAAGTTTGAATCATGAATTAAAGTGGGTTTGAGGACTTGAATGATTTGAAATAGTTAAATGGGTTGAAACGACCCATTTAAACTCTTAAGGGCTCATTAGGTCAACCTAGGTTGACCTGGGGGTAGGCCCAAGCTCAAAAGTTTTGATTTGATGTTTGAAAATTGTTGGAAGTGGTTCCAAACAATTTGGAGTTTATTTGGTTTAAAATGGGTATTTGAATCCCATAGGGGTATTTTGGTCAAAAGGTGTTGACCTGATCAACCGGGCTTGACCAGGGTTTGGGCTTGAGTCCAATGTGTTCCTAATGGTGATTAGGATACATTGGAGAAGGTCCTTGGGTTTGATTTGAAGAGGGCATATTGAAGTCTCAAGAAAACTTCAATATTGCCTTTAAGGGGCATTTTGGTCATTTTGACCCTTGGTCAACTGTGGGTCAAAGTGGGCCACCAAGGTGTAGAAGCCCGAGAAGAAAGGTTGGAAAGAGCCCGCAGGATTTCCGGAGGGGATGAGAAAGAAGGGTGGAAAGAGCCCGCAGAATTTCCAAACAAACCCGCTGGTTTAGATTTTCTCCAAAAATCACATTTCAAAACATCATACTTCAAACATTACAATTCCCCCCATATTTATAGGTATGAAAGGGAATATGAAAAGACACATTACATTAATTCAAACACATTAATCTAAGCACCATAACATTAAAACACCTAAAAATAAATCCCAAGCCAAGAAACCGAAGAGGTAGCCACGGGAACCAAGGAGGCCGAGCGGGAACCAAGGGGGCACGGTCACGGGAGGGAGCACAGGCACGGGAAACCAGCGGCCGGCCGGATTCCAAGGGGGCTAATGCAATGAAACCATGGAGGAAACAAAGGAGTCATGCATGGGAATACAAAACACCTTTCTTGGGATTCCAAAAGTCCTTTTTGGAACCCCAAGAGACATCATAAAGTAGACATTTAAAAACAATAATAAAAATGCATTAAAATCAAAGATAAATATGAGCTAAAATCATAGCTAATAATAAGCTAACCCTTAGTTCAATAAATGAACTAAAGTCTAGCTCATAAATGAACTAAAAATTCAGCTCAAATATGATAAACTACTAGACTCAAGGGAAGCCAAAATATGATTTATTTTGGACTAGTGTTGACCCCCCTTTGTCTACATCATTCCCTCTTATCGAGCTCGTGTTCGTTCTTTCACTCCTCTCGTCGCCATAGGCTGTAAGACGCACAATTTTGCCTCTCCCATGCTCGCTCTTCCTCGCCCCAATCTTCTTCTCGAGTTTCCCTCATCTCCCCCTAATTTATAGGGGAGAATTTTTTTTGTCTTCTTGTGAAACCAAGCGATGGAATACCATTGATGTTTTTTGGTTCAAGTTTTTTATCTTCGTCGACCTCAAGCAATGGGAGCGGCATCAGGATATTACACTAGAACAATATTATATTATGACAACATGCCAATCCTTCACAGTTCCTGTATCCTTCTCTCAAAAATCTTAATGTTTGCTACTGGCTCAACTGTGAAGCTTAAATTGTATAATAGTAACTTTGAAAGTTTCTCTTGCGATGTTTTTATTTATTTATTTATGTTGAATATAAATTCAACTACTTAAAGTTAATTTTTTGAAACATAGCCTTATGAGATATTGTCAAACAACATATTCTTTCTTTTTAGTGTTGAAATCGTCTATTTTGTATGATGTTTGCTTTGTTCTTTTTGTAGGGAAATGTTGAATGCTAATGGGTATGCAAAGTTTCAAAACCAATACAGTCGTGTTCATGTGCAACTGAGTGGGGACTGTGTAGGATGGAGAACCGACAACACTTTTTATAATGGAGGGCAGCTCACAACACTTGTTTATGTCGATACAACTGAGCAGAAATGGCATGCCAACTTGAAGATCTCAAGCCTCTTTGCTCCAGTAATGAAATAAATTTATTGAATTAGCTTTTATTTGATTGGTTTCTATGCAACTTTGGGCTCTTCCAAGGTTTTCTTTGTAGTTGATGGCGCTTCGTGACTTTGTGCAGCTATTTGAGAGGATTTTTGATATTCCAATCATATGGTATCAAGGAAGAGCTACCGGTGAGGTGGTTCTCTAGACTTCTAACTTTTCACCATTAGCTCCTCAATTATTGACATGTTAATTTTAGCTCAAATGGGGATATGGTTGAGAAATACTGCAGCATAAATAGCAAAACGTCAAGTATGGTAGATCATTTTCAAAAGCTAGTAGCAAACCGTTGTGCTTACTTTGGTCTTGTGTATAAATTTCCCTAATCTTTGGGGGATTTACATACATACCACTTTATTTCATGCTATTTACATATCTAACATCCAAAACATTAATATTACATGCCTACCACCCAAAGAATAAATTTGGGTTGATGAAATGAAATATTAAAGTTTATAAGATGATATGAATTCTTAGGTTTGAAAGACGACTCTTAAAGTTGTGGCATGCTAACCCTGGATTTCTTGCAAAATCTGGCTTTGCGACTCAAAATGTGACAAAGATTAGTAATCTAAGTTCTGCAAATATTTTTATTTATTGTTTTCTCTGAAGTACTTGGTTCATGATAATTAATTATAGATATATTGTTGGAGGAAAAATTTATATTAAATGATCATGCAGCATTTGACCATATAATAAATTCAAACTTGAAAAGGCAAGAAATGCTTAAATTAATCTACTTTTGTAAGCACACTTTATATTTGGTTTTTTAAATAAAACTTTGGTGCTTGTTGAAAAAACATTTTTTGGGAGGACTATCAGATCAATTTTTATCTGAAATATTGATTTACCTTTTTTAATCTCTCAGGTTCACCTTTGCATGTCAACAGGAGATACTTTTCCTAATATTCATGGACAACTTGAAGTGACTGGTCTATCTTTCCAGATATATGATGCTCCTTCTATTTTCTCGGTATGTTGTATGGTCATTATGTTCACATATGAAGCTCCTTTTCTGGCAGTTATTTTTGTGTTCAAGCTTTTCATATTTGTGGTAAGATGAAGTAGTTGGTGGTTCACTTTCTTCTTACAGGAAAATCTTGGGTAACATTTCATACTATTCTTAGCAGCAGCAAAAAACATTGTTTTATAAAAAAAATTTGAGATAGTTTTCTATCCTTATAAAAAAAAAATGTTGTTGCCATATTGGCTTAGATAGGCTTAGAGAACTCCAACTAGATTGTCTAAATCATGTTAGCCTTCATTGATATAATTGTCTACTTATGCCTTTGTTTTTTTTTTTTGGATTTTGTTGTTATTAATTTGATTTTTTTTTATCCTTGCCCTCCTTTTTATGTATATGAGGACTATGCCTCTAGTTGTAAATGATAGGTGAATCACACTAACGATTGCTCCCATCTAAATTTTGGATTCCCTCCATCCATATTAAATTGGTTGTTTTAAGGGTGTTGTGTGTATCCTTCAGATCCAAATTATGCATCTGATCCCACTTTCAAGCTTTGGTCATCAGATGTTCATGACTTGGTGCGAGATATCAAGTTTAGTTCTTTGTGCTTGGTATCAATATTCCTTCTTCTTCTTCCCTTTATCTAGGCTTTCAGTTTCATCTCCTTCCTTCCTTCAAGCTTTTGAGGTCATGCTTTAATCTTTTGATATCTCACCAATTTCAGTAGGGAAGACTGAAAAATAAAATTGAAGAATGGAGAGGTGATAAAGCCTAGATAGAGAGGAGAAAGTATGATGGAGAAGAGGTATTGAAAGCCTTATGAAGGGATGAAGAAGAAGAAGAAACGCTAATACTGGAACAAAACACAAAGCTTGGAGTTGATCTGTGCGCACAATTTTTTATTTAGAGGACCACACAGCAGCATTGAATCAAGCAATATCTAGCTCGCATTTATGTTGAGATGGGCATGGGTACAAGACTTCAAAAGCCTTTCTAACTTAAGTAATAAACAACAAGTTAAAAATATAAGTTAACATGTGAAAGCAAATAGAGAACCAAGCAGGAGTCCTCTAAGCCTATGATGATACAAGATCAACTGCTCTTCAATGTACAGAATCATTGTAATAACTTAGTGTTATGAGTAATAGTTTTCTTTTCTTTATTAAGCACTGATGGCTTTTTCCTTATTTATGTAGGTTTCCTTTATTTTAGTTTGAATTTTGTTCCTAGCTACGATTCAAATACCTCACTGGGGCTTTAATTAGTTTAGTTAACTACCTTAAGAAGTTACCCTTTTAGCAAGGATAATAGCATTAGCGTTTTGGTATGCCTTTGAAATTTTCTATAAAATGCTTGTTTAGGCAAAATTTCGTAGCTTGGATTGTTTTGCCTGTTACAAGGTTCTTGTTGTCATTACAGAACAATGCTGCATTGCCATGGTATGTGATAGGAAATACTTGAGTTCGCAAGCAACGCTAGCAATAATTGGCCAAAACAGCGAGAAAAACAAGAAAATCTGGAGGAAATCTATTTAAGAACGATAGATTGCAATAGTAGAAACAAAGCAAAACAAACTACAAGCAAGATACAAATGATCCTCAATTCGAGTGGAGGATCATCTCTCCCAATCTCTAGATTTTGGATCTAGAGCTCAAGACACTAAGAAGACTCCAAGAGAACAACTCCAAATCATGCATGCCCTAACCTTAGCCTCTCATGTTCTTTAAATACCATCCTTCCTAAAAAAAAGAATACAACAACAACATCAAGCCTTTATCCCACTACGTGGGGTCGGCTACATGAATCCTTTCTCCATTGTGTCCTATTAAAGGTCAAATTATCGTTTAAATCTAATAAAGAAAGGTCATTTCTAATATTTTCTAACCAGGTCTTTTTAGGTCCGCCTCTACCTTTCTTAACATAAGTCAAATCTAATACCTCTACTCTCCTAACCGGGTCATTGGAAGACCGCCGTTTTATGTGATCAAACCATCTAAGGCGACTCTCTCTAATCTTATCTTCTACTGGAGCTACTCCAACTTTTTCACGTATATGCTCATTTCGTATCCTATCTCTAAGGGTACAGCCACTCATCCACCTGAGCATCCTCATCTCCGCCACACTTAACTTAATATTATGCTTCTCTTTTAATGGCCAACATTCAGCACTAAAGCATTGCAGGCCTCACTACCATCTTATAGAATTTTCCCTTAAGTTTGAGGGGTACTTTTCTATCACACAACAAGCCCGATGCATTCTTCCACTTCAACCATCCAACTTGAATTCTGCTAATAATATCCCCATCTATTTCACCATCACTCTGAACAATAGATTCAAGATATCTAAAACGTATACTCTTATTAATGACTTGATCGCCCAAAGTCACAATCCCCTCACTAGGTCCATTACTACTAAAATTAAACTCCATATATTCCGTTTTAAATTTACTCTAGCGAAAACCTTTAGTCTCTAATGTTGACCTCCATAAAAAAAAGCATCCTAATATAAATTAATTTCAAATTGCCCTCCTCATGCTTAAACCGTCCCCTCTCTCTCTCTCTCTCTCACTCTCTCTCTTATTGCCGCCCAAGGAGGTGGGGCCCACATGCTTAGGCGGTGGGATTTAGAAGAGGCCGCTTAGCCCACCTCATGTAGGTTTGAACTGGCCCCTCCTGGGCCGGTTTGGGCTGAACCGTAACAGTATGCTTGCAGCATATTACTCTGTTATTTGGCTGTTTCGGCTGGGGGCAGGCTCAAAGCTTTATTAACACATGATTTTTAGCCGCTTCATTAGGATTTCTTAAATAATTTTTGCATTCTGAAATTTATGAGTAGAAGTTTTACAACTAACTGAAATGAGTGCTAAAGTTCTGTTGCTTTCTAAGCTTATTTAAGGACCGCATATAATATTCTTTTGTAATGCATGTTTATGTAATGGGACTCTGTATACTCACGTGATTTCAGCTTGAAAGTTGTTATTCCATGAATTATCCTTTAGCTATCATAATCCCAACAATTATATGACAATATAAAAGTAAAATCCTTCTGTGGCACAATTGCTTCATTCAATTATGTTAGCCATCGATTCCTGTATTTATTTGTATTACTATCCTGATATGTTTTTCAAATTGTCTGGTAGTTTTTTTTTGTTTTTTGCATTCAATATTGGTGAATTCATCCTCTAAATGATTTGCTTGAATTTGCTGAAGATTTTTTGAAATCTTTGGGATGTAGATGCTTCATTATTGATGCCTGATGTCAATCTCTAATTATTATATCAAGCATTTCACATTCCAAAATAAATCAAAGTCATGTGCTTCTTATTTTCACATACAGCAAGTAGCTGCAACTTTGTGCTTCCGCGGACAAAGGGTATTTTTGCACAATGCAGTTGGCTATTTTGGAGATGCTCCGATCGAAGCCTCTGGTGACTTTGGCATAAATCCTGATAATGGTGAATTTCATTTGATGTGTCAGGTAGTCTCATTATGCTTTTTGATCATCTTAAAGTGAAAATTTAGATGAACGAAATGGGTGCTAAGATCCAGCTGACTTATGGTTCACCTGGGATAGCTTTTTTATAACTTTTCTTCCAAAAAGTTGTTAAAACTTTTGTAGGCTACAACTTTCTTGCAGCTTTTTCAATAAATTGTAGTGAGAAATTGTTTTTGCTACCAGATTTATTATATAGTTTATTACCTGTAGAGAAGCTATTCTTTGATTTTTTGAAAGGAAAGCAATAATAAAAGCTATTCTTGCGCTGCTTAATTTCAAGATATGTGGTTTAGAACGTGTAAGGAACAGTTCTTGGGGAATCTTGTGAATCCCACTTGTCACCGGCCACATTACTGTGCAATTCTGTCTGCTGCCCTTTGTTTACAGCAAACCAGAAGGATGGCCTGCTGCTGAACACACAATTGTCGGCCTCTCTTGACTTCAAGACAAGCATTCAAGATGGATTGATTTGTGTTGGCAGTCCTAGACCACACTACAACCCCTCTCGTTCCTCTTCTCTCAAGTTTAGGAGTAATTATTCCGTGCGGAGTCCAGATGGTAAAAAACCGTCCAAATTTGAGAGTGTACATAGTGTGTACATTGAGTATAATTTTGTATACAGTTTCATTTTTTTACACAGTGTGTACAAACACTGTGTACACTCACATCCGGACGGTTCTTTACCGTCCGAACTCCGCACGGAATAATTTCTCCAAGTTTAGGGGAAATACACCCCAAGTAAAAGAATTCATTCCCTTCTCTCAAATTTTTAAATCTGGAAATGAAATGAACTCTCCTCTCTCAAATGAACAATAGATATTTATAAAAAGCCAAGGAATTTAATGTAATAAAAAATTTGGGAGAGGAACCCAAATTTTTGATCACAAAAAATAAATGACTTCCTTGATAAAATAAAGACACAAAATGCTCTATAGGATACAAATAAACCACAAATAACTTCACTTTAATATATAAAAGACTATTACAACTTGGACACTTACAAATGACTCAAACAAGACACCTAAAGAAGCTTTCATCCATTAGAAGAAGAATACAGGTGAGGGGGCACTTACGGCGAGATGAAAGAGGTTAGAAGCCAAGACGAAGGGTGGAGAAGCTCGCAAGCCTTCCTAGAAGAAGAGAAGAAGAAGAAGTGATGGAACAAGCTCGCAAGCTTTTTCAACAAAACCCGCAGGTTTACAACTCCAAAAATAACTCACATAACATTCCTAAAACAGCCACAAAACATCTTCTATATATAGACAAGGGAGAGGAATACAAATAGCCCCAACAACCCTTTAATATTCAATATTAAATAAGGTAAATGAAAAGCCAACAGTCAACTCCAGGAAACGAAGCACCAAAGCCTCGGAAAAGCCCCCCACCAGCCATGGGAAAACAGCCCAGGCGGAACCCGAAGAGGCAGCTGCAAAAAACCAAGGAGGCCCGTACGGAACCGAAGCATCAAGGCACGAGAAAGGCCACCCAGCATGGAAAACCAGCAGCGAACCTGGGAAACCAAGGAGCCAAGGCACGGAAAACAGCCCAACACAGGAAACCCAAACTCCAAAGCATGGAAGAAGAAAAGGGGGAAAAGGAAGAGTCAAGTTCACTAATAAATGAACTAAAAAATATAGCTCATAATGAGCTAACTCTTAGTTCATTAAATGAACTAAAAACCAGTTCATAATGAGCTAAATCTTACCTCAAAAATTAATGAGCTAGCAAGCTCAAGGGAAGTCAAAACCAAATTTTTTTTTGGGTTTGATTTGACCCTCCCTTTGTCTACATCATACTCCCCTACTTGAGGACTCATCTCCCGATGAGTTAGCTTTTGATTTTTTATGAGGAGGTGAAGGTGGAGTATCCAACTCTTTAATCTTTTCTCCAAACTTCTTCAAAATTTCTTCTTGCTCTTTCTCGAACTGTCTTTGTAGATACGTCTTCCATTTTTGTTCCATTAACACTGCCATTGCCAGGTCCCAAGTCCTGGATGAGAAAAGTGGAGGGTTGCGTTAGGTAGTCGACAGCCAGCGTAAAACTTGTCGAACAAAAATGACATGAATCCTTTAAGAAATTGTGTTAATGCTAGGGCGTCCCCTGGAAGCGACGCGCTGTATGGCCTGAATACAGTGACAAGTGTGCAAGGGCCGCTGCACCGGCGCCCGGGTGCAGTGTTAAATAGGCAAGGGTTCCCACATCAAGGACGGATGTGGGCAAAGAAGCTAGTCCATGAAACTAAAATTAGGATAGGAACTTGGAATATAGGTTCCCTTACAGGAAAATTAATGGAATTAATAGATATTATGATTCATAGGAAGTTAAATATTTTGTGCATTCAGGAAACTAAATGGGTTGGTGAGAAGGCTAAGGAAATTGATAGTTTAGGATTTAAACTTTGGTATTCGGGTAGGAGTCGTACTAGAAATGGTGTAGGTGTTATTATTGATAAGAGTTTAAAGAATAATGTTATAAAAATTAACAGGATTGGAGATAGAATTATAGCTTTAAAGATTGTTGTTGATGATAAGATTGTTAATATTATAAGTGCTTATGCTCCTCAAGTAGGTTTGGATATGAGTTCTAAATTAAATTTTTGGAATGACTTAGAAGAATTAATACAAAAGATACCTCTTGAAGAAAGAGTTTTGATTGGAGGAGATTTAAATGGACATGTTGGTAGAGAGGTAGATGATTTTAAAAGCATTCATGGTGGCCATGGATTTGGAACGACGAATGAAAGTGGCAAGACCATATTGGATTTTTGTTTAGCTTATGATTTTTCAATTGTTAATACCTTATTTAAGAAAAGAAATGAGCATCTCATCACTTATAAAAATGGATATAGTACAACACAGATTGACTATTTTCTTATTAGAAAACTAAATCGTTTAGATTGCAAAGATTGTAAAGTTATTCCGAGTGAAAATTTATGTACCAAACATCGATTATTAGTTTTAGATTTTAAGATAAAGGGGCATAAAATAAAAAATAAAGTAAAACGATTTTCTAGGATTAGATGGGGGCATTTAAAGAATATTAACAAAAATATTTTTGGAAATAAGATCTTAGATCTTAAGATTTTGTCTGTGCATGAGGATGCTAATATTATGTGGGAAAAAGTGGCTAGTGATATTAAGAATATTGCAAAAGATATCCTTGGAGTATCAAAGGGAAAAGCTCCTAATAGTAAAAGTAGTTGGTGGTGGAATCCAAATGTGCAAGAAAAGATTAAAAATAAGAAGCTTTGTTATAAAAATTGGTTTAATTTTAAAAATTCTGATAATTGGGAAATTTATAAAGTGGCTCGTAAGGATGCTAAGAAAGCAATATGCGATGCAAAGACATTAGCTTTTAGTGATTTATATAATAGATTAGATACTAAAGAGGGAGAAAGATATATGTATAAGTTAGCCAAACAAAGAGATAGGAATAGTAAGGATTTAGTTCAAGTGAAGTGTATTAAAGATGAAGATCAAAAAATACTTTTCTTAGAAGATGATATTCAACAAAGATGGATGAGATATTTTGCTAAACTTTTTAATGAAGATTGTGAATATAAGATTGACTATAATGACCTTAGCACCCTAAATGAAAATAAAGATTTCTGTTTTTATCGGCGTATTAGTAAAACTGAAGTTAGAGAGGCTTTAAAGAAAATGAAGGGTGGAAAAGCTGTTGGACCTGATGATATTCCAATAGAAGTGTGGAAATGCTTAGGAGATGAAGGAATTTCATGGCTTACTAAACTTTTTAATACTATTTTGAAGACTAAAAAGATGCCAGATGAGTGGAGAATGAGTGTGTTAATTCCTATTTTTAAGAATAAAGGTGATGCACAAGATTGTGCGAATTATAGAGGTATTAAGTTAATGTGTCATACTTTAAAACTTTGGGAGCGAGTTATGGAGCATAGGTTGCGGCGTGATACTAATGTTTCTCATAATCAATTTGGATTCATGCCGGGTAGGTCGACTATGGAAGCCATTCATTTATTAAGAGGTTTGATGGAGAAATATAGAGAAAATAAGGAGGATCTACATATGATATTTATTGATTTAGAAAAAGCATATGATAAAGTTCCAAGAGAAGTGCTATGGAGAGTTCTTGAAAAGAAAGGAGTCAATAATGCTTATATTCAAATCATTAAAGATATGTATGCAGGAGCTATTACTTGTGTTCAAACACAAGGTGGTTTGACCAAGTATTTCCCTATTTCGGTTGGGTTACATCAAGGATCAGCCTTAAGCCCATATCTTTTTGCTTTAGTCATGGATGTTCTCACTAGACATTTGCAAGAGGATGTACCTTGGTGTATGCTTTTTGCTGATGATATTCTTCTTGTTGATAAGACTAGAAAGGGAGTTGAAGGTAAACTTGAATTATGGAGGTCAACCTTAGAGTCTAAAGGTTTTCGCTTGAGTAGATCTAAAACGGAATATATGGAGTGTAATTTTGGTAGTAATAGACCTAGTGAGGGGATTGTGACTTTGGGCGATCAAGTCATTAATAAGAGTACACGTTTTAGATATCTTGGATCTATTGTTCAGAGTGATGGTGAAATAGATGGGGATATTATCAGCAGAATTCAAGTTGGATGGTTGAAGTGGAGGAATGCATCGGGCTTGTTATGTGATAGAAATGTACCCCTCAAACTTAAGGGAAAGTTCTATAAGATGGTAGTGAGGCCTGCAATGCTTTATGGTGCCGAATGTTGGCCATTAAAAGAGAAGCATAATACTAAGTTAAGTGTGGCAGAGATGAGGATGCTCAGGTGGATGAGTGGCTTTACCCTTAGAGATAGGATACGAAATGAGCATATACGTGAAAAGGTTGGAGTAGCTCCAGTAGAAGATAAGATTAGAGAGAGTCGCCTTAGATGGTTTGGTCACATAAAACGGCGGCCTTCCGATGACCCGGTTAGGAGAGTAGAGGTACTAGATTTGACTTATGTTAAGAAAGGTAGGGGTAGACCTAAAAAGACTTGGTTAGAAAATATTAAGAATGACCTTTCTTTATTAGATTTAAACGAGAATTTGACTTTTAATAGGACACAATGGAGAAAAAGGATTCATGTAGCCGACCCCACGTAGTGGGATAAAGGCTTGATGTTGTTGTTGTTGTTGTTATAAGAATATGTGATATTGAAGCTTGTATAATCTGTCTTGAAGCGGATCTGTTGAATCACCTTCAGTTGGAATCCATCTGTCCATCGAAAGAGGGACATCAAGATTGTCTGGCTTGTTTTCATCTTTGAATGAATCTATCTTTTTGTCTTTTTTCATTTTTCAATAAACTTTGACTCAAATAAAGACTCAACCTAAAGAAACTTAGACTCACACAACTTGACTTGACTTGACAACCAACTTAAAAACCTAGGACTTCCTAACTTGCTCTGATACCAAAATGATGTAATCAAAAATTTGGGAGAGGGACCCAAATTCCTCTCCCAAATTTTTGATCACAAAAACTAAATGACTTCCTAGATAAAATAAAGACACAAAATGCTCAATACGATACAAATAAACCACAAATAACTTCACTTTAATATATAAAAGACTATTACAACTTGGACACTTACAAATGACTCAAACAAGACACCTAAAGAAGCTTTCATCCATTAGAAGAAGGATACAGGTGAGGGGGCACTTGCGGCGAGACGAAAGAGGTTAGAAGCCAAGACGAAGGGTGGAGAAGCTCGCAAGCCTTCCTAGAAGAAGAGAAGAAGAAGTGATGGAACAAGCTTGCAAGCTTTTCCAACCAAACTCGCAGGTTTACATCTCCAAAAATAACTCACATAACATTCCTAAAACAGCCACAAAACATCTTCTATATATAGACAAGGGAGGGGAATACAAACAGCCCTAAAAACCCTTTACTATTCTATATTAAATAAGAGAAATGAGAAGCCAACAGTCAACTCCAGGAAACGAAGCACCAAAGCCACGAAAAAGCCCCCCATCAGCCACGGGAAAACAGCCCAGGCGGAACCCGAAGAGGCAGCCGCAAAAAACCAAGGAGGCCCGCACGGAACCGAAGCACCAAGGCACGGGAAAGGCCACCCAGCACGGAAAACCAACAGCCAATCGGGGAAACCGAGGAGCCAAGGCACGGAAAACAGCCCAACACAGGAAACCCAAAAGCCAAAGCATGGAAGAAGAAAAGGGGGAAAAGGAAGAGTCAAGTTCACTAATATATGAACTAAAAAATATAGCTCATAATGAGCTAACTCTAAATGAACTAAAAAACAGCTCATAATGAGCTAAATCTTAGCTGAAAAATTAATGAGCTAGCAAGCTCAAGGGAAGTCAAAACCAATTTTTTTTTGGGTTTAATTTGAACCCCCCCCCCCCCCCCCTTGTCTACATCAGAATTAAAGATGCAACAAATTATAATCCTACCCGTATTTAAAAATCAGCAAATAAAACTAAGAAAATAAAAGGAAAGTAAATAATAAAAACCTAATGAAATAAAATGCTTAAAATAAAAAAAAATAAAATCTTATCAAATAAAGACTTTATACCTTCTGTGATAATCAATAATCTAACGTAATTGTTTAACAGCTACAACTTGCTCTCATTCCTCATAATTGACTTCACTTTTATTATGTTCTTCATCCTCTTTCTCCCACTACATTCCAGTATTTTTTGTTCGAGATTTTGTTATGTGTAAATTCTTGACTATTTAAATGTCTTTAAATAACTGAATTTTAATGTGTTAAGTATATCCTGAACATGATTCCATAGCTCATGAACTTATGACTTGGGGCTGGAGTACTTCTGATTTGTTGTAACTGTAGGCTATTGTTTTTATTCTTTACCTTGCTACATTCTTTTTTGTTCTTCAAAATTAGAACTTGCTAAACCCATTATTACTGTCGTCCCATTAACTGAATTTATAACTTGTAGTTGATTACTATTTTCAGGTTCCAAATGTCGAGGTGAATGCCCTTATGAAGACTTTAAAAATGAGACCATTGATGTTTCCTGTATGTTCATTCCTCTGTTTTTAGGTTGTAAGTTCTTTAATGAATTACTGATGTAACAATGTAAATGCTTTTCATTGTTTATCATGAGCATTCTTTGCAGCATTTTTTTTATAGTAGAATGTCCTCGCTTATTGGGACTGACTTTGGCGAATCTGTATGTTAATTTGAAACCTCCACTGGGAGCATTCATGTTTATTTTCTTTCTGGCACTTATCTAGCTTCTATAGAAGAAACTTCGCTAGCCTAAACATCCACACAATGCACACCACACTAGAGGAAATTGACTAGCTACATAGAAATAGCTATTATGAAACTTTGATAATTAGAAGTGTTTCTCAATCTAATTTAGTGTACTTTCCAAAAAGTTACACAAGCAATAGATGTGCCAGCTGGTAATATTTAAGGAAAAGAAAATATGTGCTCTTTATTATTTGCATGTTATGCATATCCCTAGGAGGTGATAAAAATTAGTTTAAAAGTCAAAATTGGAAGAATGGAGAAAGGCCATATTAGACGTTTATTTGATGAGTGTTAAATTTCTAATTTGGAGATTCAAAGAGTTTAAAATCCAAAATAATCAAAATATGATGAGAGGAGATCATACGTGACCTAGGGTATCTTAGGGTCCACAATTTCTTATTCAAATATGCTGTGAGATGCCTAAAATCATGCAACAAGCACACTATATTCATAGGTCCTAAACTTTTAATGTTTTAAAATTAGTTGCTGCTATTGATTGAAAGTAAATCAGTTTGGTTGCAAATTCAATGATCTTTCTGCCTTAAATAATGAAAAATAATTCATAACTAAGAAAATCTTTCAAAGAATTGAAATCAATGCAGGTGTTGAAAACGAAAATCCTAGGACTGGAAGAGCATCTATGATAGAGCCATAGGGATAAATGTTGGTAGCGTTAAAGAATTCAGAACTACGAAAATCATGTAAAGAGCTCAATCATCTTTTGCCATAAATAATGAATAAGAATTCAGAACTAAGAAAATCATGCAAAGAATTCAAAGCTACAATTCAACATTACTAACCCACCGCACATTACTGGTTGAAAACGAAAATCACACTTGGACTCTAATAATAATATTTTTTTTAATGAATAAAAAATACATGAAAAAATAATAAAAAATAGAAGAAGAATCTTTATGCATGTGCAAGTAGATTATCTCGTTCATAAATCTTCAAATGTCTCATTTGATTAAGGAGTTAACTCCAGAAGGCCGGAAGGAATATCACATCCAAGTAGAAAAAGCTAAATTGTTGACTATTGTAAATTTTATGACCCCTATTTATGATTACAAAAACCCTTTTTTGAATGCTTACTGATCAAAACAATCCGCAAACATAAAACAAATTAATTCCATTGATAGAGGAAGCCACAAAGATCCTAAATATCATAATGGAAGTTGTCATAGAAGCAAATTATCTAGATGCTGCATATCCGATCAATTTAGAATATCATAAGGCTTCAAGTCCCACAAGTTTGCTATCCGATCACAACAGAAAGCCAAAGGAGAATCACACAAGTTGGAGAATATCAGAAGATCTTCAAAGGAAGGAAAAAGTCCCTGAATAGAGGTCGTAGTAGAGGGGACGAAACCAAGAGGAAGTAGTAGGAAGATCTGCATCAATATACATTGAAAGTTTACGGTACAATTCATTCCTAGGATAGATGGCAAAATTAATATCAAAATTTGAAGGCCGTGCTGAAGTGGAGGAATTCTTATTTGTTTCCTTTTATTATGAGAGCATTCTGGGTGTCTGTGGGCTTCGAAAATTCGGCCTCGGCCTCCACCCGCTTTAATTGCTTTTTCTTTTCGAGCGAGGGGGTTTTAACGGAATAATTCCGGGGTAAATTTTGGAAGGCAGATGAGTTTGTAGATAAGACACTACCCAAAGATTTCGCCCTCATTTTACGAGGACTTTATGATCCGAGTTCTGGTTTCCTATAGGCGCAAGCCCCTATAGTTAATTACCCCTCCCGGTAATGAGAGAGAACTTTCGATTAAGGCTAGTCGTCAATCAGATATGTAGAAATACGTGTTATCTAGCATATAGTAGCAGCATGGGTTTAGGTTTGGAAAGTTTGGAGATTTGGGAATTTGGGGTTGAAATATTTGGGAAGTTTGATATTTAAAATAGGAAATTTCACCACGTAGCACTTAAAGTGGATGGTGGGGGAATGGATGATAGACCCGATCAAGATCCCATGGTTTCGTCGTCCTGGGCCATCGTGGTCCCTTGTCTACTTAGTCAGAGGAGGTAGTCGACCCAACCTGATAGAAGGATCCTTGTCGGCAGCCATGGGTTGCTTCGTCCAAGGGTACCTTGTAGACCTGGGATGGATATTTGCCTAAGGGGACAAATTTGAATCCACCTTAGCTAACAGAGGGCTTTGTGCCCTATCGATCATATCCTATTGATTCATATCTCAAGGATTTGATGCCATTAAGGAGCGTATTGGCGTTGGCCATAACCGGTATTTCGTGATGTCATTTAGCTGCAAAACCAATCGGTTCAGAGGGCCCCGGGTCGTCATAATCGTTTATCCTGCGATGCCATTTGGTGGCAAAACCGCCGGTTAGAGGACATGTACCACGTCCTTATTGGCAGGAGATTGTTTGAGAATGGATCCTAGTGTTATTTTCGATTAGGCATTTGCTCTTTGTGAGCTGAAGTAGATTTTGATTTGTCCACCCCGGCAAACTGTTGCGGAGGGTGGATGGATTTTGCTTTAAGTGTTGATGGATTTATTTCAATTTTAAATATTTTTGGATTTTGATGATTTTGGGATTTTGAGATTTTTTTTGAATTTTTGTGAAATTTGGGATAGCATTTGAAAATATTTAGAATGGACCCCTCCGGTTGAGATTTACATTCAACATAGCCATCATCGGGGTGTTTGGGGTCATTTCCATTTGATTGAACCTTGTCGACCCTATCAACTTACCGATAGGGGATCGGGTTTCATAGGTTTTGTGCCATTGTTTGTGAATTTTCTTTGCTAAAGGCTTTGAAGGCTTAATATGAATGTATAAGATAAATATTCCGATCGATATCATGACTGCATATTTATCTTATGGCTCAAACCCTGTCTACTCCTATTTACCTACTTAGGAGAATCAGGTTTCGTATGCTTCGTGCTTTTGTTAGTGAATTCTTATTGTTATAAGCCTTGACAGCCTAATATGAATGCAATAAAACAAATATACCAGCCATCGCGACCGTATACTTGTTTGTTGGTTCGAACCCTGTCGACTTCTATTGACCCGTATATAAGGATCGGGTTTGAACTTGAATTCACTTATAGACCCGCACAGCATCCCTAGACGTCACTGTGTTCCTACAACACGCTCGCCGGGGCCCATACGGGTCGAGATTATATTTTCCCCTTTAGTGTACCTATGTGTATACAATTTATAGTGCACGTGCAGGGGTACTTTGATATAATTATAATTGTGCATATAACTATCGTTTGGATGCACAACTTTTCATTTAAGAGCTTATACACGCTTTCTGTCTGCTAGTACGAGTGTTGCGGATTCGGTGGCGGTATGATCTTGATGTTGTGAGGCATCTCTTCATCTTGATGTTGACTCCCCCCTTTCTCATTCACCGGGGAGGTACTTAAAATTTGTGACCGCTGTCTTGAAATCTTTTCAAACTCTTTAGTGTAGTAGACTTGTTACTTTCGGTGTTTGTGGACACCAGAACTGTTTTCTTCTTAAATATAGGACCAAGAAGAAACTTTGGAACAACAAGAAGTTTAGTTCTAATTTGTTCAATCATCTCTTCCATTCTGCCAGGGGGTGATCCCTTTTCGTACATCGAGTTGCCCTTGTACTCGACGTACTTGAAGATCTTAATCACCGTTGTCATAGGTGATATCTGTACTTGTGTCCACAGTGGTTCGTTGTATCTACGATATACACACTGTTGTTATCCACAAATGGCTTGTACATATTTATGGGGACCCATTGTATTTTCTATGACCTCCTAGAGGTGTTCGTAGGAGAACTATCGTCCTTGCATCACATCCACCTTTCACTAATCTCAGGTGGGTTTGATTATCGCGCTTGCTTGCAAGGACGAAACTTCTACTATCAGTTGACAATATTTCCTTCTTCAATCAACAGGCATTTGTTTGTAAGGAGATTTACACCTTATTGTGGTCATTTCACATTCGTAGACATTTACACTTAGTTTGCTAACCAACCACCTTTCAGTTGCAAGGGATATATGTATTTGTTTTCGATTGGATGATTGTTGACACTAGCGGGCATTTACATTCATTGTATGCCTCATTGAATACATCCATAAAAGGTGTTGTAGTTTGATTGGTGTCGAATGTGAGAGGGCAATGATGTTCAAACCAGACTAAGTCCAAGTCCTTTCAGGTCTAATTTAAATCAAGTTCATAAGTCCAAAGTGTAATTTGGGTTTCATGTCCTCTGCAGTCCATATCAAGTACTCAAGTTCAAATTGTTCAAGCCATGAATGTTCGAATCCAGAGTACAAGTTCAACTGGCCTTGTAGATTCAATTACATATTCAAATTGATTTGAATTTTAGCTCAGGCTTGATTTCATTTTATTTGGTTCAGGCCTTGATTAATCATTTAGATTTTGTCCAAGTTCAAGTCCTCAAGTCCACTATTCTTCCTCAATTGAGTCCAAGTCCTTGTTCTTTTTGAGTTCAAACAGGTTCGAGTACAGTCATGTTTTCACCCGAAATTTCGGCAACCTCCTGACGTCTCCCCCGTTTAGGGGAAAAACAACGGAAAATTGGGCCTCCCGCCAAGCTAGAGAAAAGCGTGTATGGTAGGTGCCCTCTTACGAGGACACCGCGGCCGTGTAAAGTCTGTCCCCACCACGCCAGAGAAAGGCGTGTTTAGGTCTTCGGTACCTATTGCAAGAAAAGTAGTTATTTCCCCGCGAGCGGGTACTTATGAATATCCCGATCTCGTCGTAGGCGCCGCACCGGGTTCCCATCCCACCACACTAGAGAAAAGCGTGTATAGGCGGTTTGCCGGCTCGACACCAACGTCGATAACAAGATTTGGAACCGAGGGGTCGCTCACTTACCTCGTCGTAGGTGTCGCCCCGGGTTCCCTTCTCACCACGCTAGAGAAAAGCATGTATGGGCGGTCTGCCGGCCCGACACGAATACTGAGATAAGAGGGGCATTTTTGTTTTATTTTTATTATTATTATGATTATTTATTAATAATAATTAATTAGAATAAATTAGGTTTAATTAATTATAATTAATAATTAATTATTAATATAATTAAACATAATTAAATTCAATTAATTATGATTAATTAATGATGAATAATAATTAATTATTATTTAAAGATAATTAATTATAACTAATTCTAATTAATTAAAATTAATTATAACTAATTCTAATTAATTAAAATTAATTCATGATTAATTAATTAAATAATTATAATTAAGGCTAATTGAACCTAATTAACTTAAGTTAATTATGTTCAATCAAATCTTAATTATAATTAATATAATTAATCATAACTAAATTTAATTAATATTAATTCATAATTTAAACCAATTAATTATAATTTAAAATAAATAAATAATAATAATAATAATAATAATAATAACAATAATAATAATAAAGACAAAAATCCCTCTCCCTCTCACTCGGTTCGGCGGACACGGGATTTGGCAGAACAAGCGTGCGAAGGGGAGGAGGATCTCTGCCTTCAAATGCGAGCTCTCGTCGTTTCACCGATCAAAATGTCGTAACTTTTGATCCAACAGAAAGGGGACCGCGTCGGAGGGGGGAGAAGAAGCGCACGAAAGGTAAAAAGTTACCCCCACAGCAAACGAGCCCCCAGTTGTTGCTTCCGACTAAAATGTCGAAACTTTCGATCCCGTCAGGGAAGGAAGTCGTCGCGGGAGCGAAGCCAAACGGCGAGAATGGAGGTAGGGTTTGGTTCCTCTCTCTCTCTCTCGCTCTCTCTCTCTCTCTCTCTCTCTCTTTCTCTCGGCTGATCGAAGGAGCAAAGTCGCACCACCACAAAGAAGGCGAAGAAGTCGGGTATAATGGAGAGAGGGAACCAGCAGCCCAAGCCCCCTCGCCTCCCTCTCCCTTTTAATGACGCGAATGCATCGTGTAGGCGACGTGGGAGAAGTGTCGCGGTCGTGTCTGCGACGTGCGAGCGAACGACTCGACGTGGGATGGCAGAGTAGGTGAGATATGATTTTTATTTTTTTTTGTTTTCTCTTTCTTTTTGTACAGCAGGTCAACAGTGTCCTAAGTTAATATGTTATGGAATGTCAATCAGGAACAAGCAATGTGTGGTAGTCTAGTCATGTTGAATTGTGGAGTGCCAGCATACGATTTGGAAGAGCATCTATGAATAAACAGTAGATTTAGTTGTTTTGGGCTTTTACAAAGAAACAAAGGAATTATTGGAAAGCGTAGTGTTTGATGTCAATGATAAGTTTCCTGGAAGGGGAGTAGGATAAGTTTGATCTGCTTATAATCAGAATTATTAGAACTATATAACTAGACTGCAAGTAGTACACTTATTGATAGGGGGGAATACAGTAGCTATAATGACGAAGCTGGCCTATAATTAATATTGTGAATTTGATAGCTGTTGTTTCCAATTGTGTTCTCCAAGCTTATGTTTTGATTTATTTGAGCAGTTTAAAAACAGGTGAAAAAGGAGGTCATTTGTCAGGTGTAAAGGCCACAAACTAGTTTACTATTTTGCCATAGCCAACATTTTTCATTATGTTTTTTTGTTACAAAAATCTCTTTAAATTACCAACTCCAACAATCTTTATTCAACTTTCTGATTTAACTTGATTGATTTCTTTTAAGCTATCCCTTCTCATAGCTATAATCCCTCCAATTCTGTGGGTCTGGTCTGTCTAAAAAATATTTTCTTCCTCTTTTTCATTTAATTAACCAATATAGCATTAATCTTACATTAATTATGGTATTTTCCAACATATTGATGTTTAATTTTATTGCTTTCAAATTTCGGCAACCACAAGTTTAACAGTCAATTTCATGAACAAAGTTGGCAATAATCCCTCTAATTCTATAGGTCAGACCTATGGAATCTCATTGTCTAAAAAATAGAATTTCTTCCTCTTTTTTCATTTAATTAACCAATATGGCATTAATCTTCCAGCACATCGATGTTTAAGATTTATTACTTTCAAATTTGAGCAACCACAAATTGAGCAGTCTATTTCTTGAACAAGTTGGCAATAATCATATCCATTGTTTCATCAACGAAGTCAAAAGTTTGATTATGAGATTATAAGTTTGAGTAACCTGAAACTTATTCCACATGCTTTTAAGTTTTTCATCAGAAATTGGATTAAGAATTACTGCTATTCAATTCCACCTAGTGATAAGACAATTCACCAACTACGGGTCCATCTTATCTTTGGACTCACCCACAGACTTGTTCTACACTTATTCGCTTCTCTTGAGCTCACATGACGATATACAACTCACTAGGTTGTTGGTTTCGTTCTCTTGTATCCAATCAGGAGATGACACATGTTCTAGATTAATGTGTAATTGTGTAGCATTGTACGGGTTATCTGTGTAGCTTGCATTTTTACGTTTGTATGTATAACTTTTCTTGTAGCCCCCTTAAAACCCTATAAATAAATGATGATAAGGAACAGTTGGGGACCTTTGACCTTTATCTTCATCTTCTATGGATCTTTTGAGCCTCTTGAGTCTCACTTCTTGTATTCTTTTATTGGAATAGTTGAGATCTATGTTGCACCGATACACCTATTTATGAAGGCGTGCTATATCTGATACACCGATACACAGATACGCCTCCGATACGGCACCGATAATATTGGATACAACTTTGCCGTATCCAATAAAATGATATTTAATTTCAAAAGGACACGCGTATTCGATACGTGTGTTCGTTGAAAAACAAAAAAAATCCGAAAAAAGACCCGTCGTATTTACTTCCGCGGCTGCGAGCGAGGATCTCTCATTTCCGAGATGGATTTGAATCTCTTGATGATATGAGAATATTATAAAGTGCTAATCTTTCACTTGATGAGCCTGAATTAGAAGCTATGATATTTATTGAAAATGATATAGAAGTTCAAAGACAAACCATTGAAGAAGCTAATCATATCATTCATTCTATTGAATAGTTGAAGCTTCATGTGCTAGACAATTTATGTTTATGCTTTTGTTGTTGTACTAGACATTTAATGCTTACTTTTACTTTGATATTATAAGCTACAAGGCTACAAATAATGTTACTTTCATTTTTTTTTGTAATTTCAAATATTATGCTTTGATTGCTTTCTTAATTTTTATGTATGATTTATAAATTATAATGCCGTGTCCACGTTGCACCCGTATACTGTATTTTTAAGAATTGATGTGTCCCATATTCGTATCGTGTCGTATCTGTGTCGCCATATCCGTATTGATGCAACATAGGTTGAGATTCTGTCACCTTACTCTCCTCCTCACTATCCTCTCTACTCTTCGTTCTCACCACCAAGCTCTCTGCTCATCAAATAGATCTGCTCGTAAAGTTGGGTATCATTCACTGGACAAATCTAAATTCAGCAATCTATCCACTTAATTTTAATTATAGAAGTTATGTCATTTTTATATCTTCATTGTATGATAGATTCAAAGTAGTTAAATATATCACACACATATATCGTTTACCATTGTTGTTGATTGATTATTATCTATTTCTAATATAATAAAATTACATAAAATAAAATTCCTTTATTGTGATACTAATGTCTCGCAAAATCCATATGGATTCATGCCAGGTAGGTATAATAGGAAGATATACATTTATTGAGAGGTTTTATGGAGAAGTATAGAGAAAATAAGAAGGATCTACATATGATATTTATTGATTTAGAGAAAACATATGATAAAGTTTCAAGAGAAGTGCTATGGAGAGCTCTAGAAAAGAAAGGAGTTAATTAATGATTATATTCAAGTCATTAAGGATATGTATGGAGGAGCTGTTACTTGTGTTCAAACACAATGTGGTTTGACCAAGTATTTTCCTCTTTCAGTTGGATTACATCAAGGATCATCCCTAAGCCCATATCTTTTTGATTTAGTCATAAATGTTCTTACTAGAAATTTGCAAGAAGTTGTACCTTGATGTATGCTTTTTGCTGGTGTTATTCTTCCTGTTGATAAGACTAGAGAGGGAGTTGAAGGTAAACCTGAATTATGAAGGTCAACCCTAGAGTCTAAATGTTTTCGTTTGAGTTGATCTAAAGCTAAATATATGGAGTGTAATTTTAGTAGTAATAGATTTAGTGGGGGGATTGTATCTTTGGGCATCAGGTCATGAATAAGAGTACACATTTTAGATATCTTGATCTATGGTTCAGAGTGATGGTGAAATAGATAGGGATATTATTGTGTGCTAAAAAAGTCCCCCTCAAACTTAAGGGAAAATTCTATAAGATGGTGGTGAGACCTGCAACGCTTTATGACGCTGAATGTTGGCCATTAAAAGAGAAGCGTAATTTTAATTTAAGTGTTGCAAAGATGAGGATGCTCATATGGATGAGTGGCTTTACTCTTAGAGACATGATATAAAATGAGTATATGCATGCAAAGGTTGGAATAGCTCTAGTGGAAGATAAGATTAGAGTGAGTCACCTTTGATGGTTTGGTCAAATAAAATGGCAGCCTTCCGATGACCTGGCTAAGAGAGTAGATGTATTATAGTATGTTAAGAAAGGTAGAGGTAGACCTAAAAAGGCTTGGTTAGAAAATATTAGAATGATATTTCTTTTATTAGATTTAAATGAGAATATGGCTCATAACATGACAAAATGGAGAAAAAAGATTAATGTAGTCGGCCCCATGTAGTTGGATAAAGGCTTAATGTTGTTGTTGTATTGATTTATTTTTTATTTACATATAAAAAATGGCATTTGCACATAATACTCAATACACGTTATATCTCAAACATTATATCTTGTTCAAGCTTCTCTAACCAATACATAAGGATAAATCTAATTCTAATTCTTTATATAATCCTTTCATTTTCTTGAAATTCTTTGGTCAACGCATAACAACATGTAATGATAGCCTTTGTTTTGTCATTCATATCTTTAATTAGTTAAACTTATTTTTGACACCAACTTTTTATCCTTAATGCCTATAAACTCCATTTTCATGGCATTCAATCATATGCTTTTTAAAAATCAATAAAGCCAAACGAAGATCCTATGTTGCTCAGGATACTTGCCCTTTATTTGCCTTACAAAAAAAATTAAATTAATTTTTTTATACCATCTTTCTTTTTCTCAGCCACTCATCTGTGTCCGTCTTCCATAATTCTATTATATTTTGAGTTCCTCTTCCATATTTCTGTTATATTCTAAACCCCTCTCCCATAATTTTGTTGTACTATATATAAGTTTGGTCTCTTCTAATCTTAATTCTTAATATCTTCTTTGATTTGTGAATACTGGTCACAAATGCTTCTTCAGTAATCACTGGGCACTACTCAGTCTTTAAGATTTCATGAGAATTTGCCCCTATGCCAATTCAACATCTTGCATTGCTCTCAAAGTTCCAATATATTTTTCATTTGGATTTAAAGTTCTACATTGGCATCTTCTTCAAAATCTTAAGCATAAATCTATAGGGTACTGCATTATTCTTTTCACTTTGCTCTCCTAAAGATTTTTTTTTTTCAAACTTACTCAAAATAGTATTTTCATCCTTTCTTTATCTGTTCATCTTGAAAAAAGATATTGCATACTCACTTGGATGCCCTTAATTTGATAAAAGTTACTTGCTCTTTTCCTTTGTTTTATCTATTTTATATGTTTCAAATATCATATTTGTTGGAATTTAAATGTTAAATGAAAATGGAAAAACCTAAAAAAATCCATCGACTATTTTTATGTGGCCAATTTAGCCGTGGAGAATCATGTAACTCTAATTTAGTCCCTTGATTATAAAATTGATCTCAAATAATCCTTTTTATGTACTACATTGGGATAAATTTTGTCTAATTGATGGGCTAAATTAGGATCAATTTTATATCCCAATTTTGTGAATTTCTACGTAAGGGATGACGTGGGATCAATTTTGTTTGGCTGATAGACTAAATTTAAGAAATGTGACATTTTAAGATTAAGTTGTAGCTAACAATATTCGGAGGGCTATTTTGACTTTTTATTATAGATTGTGAGAATACGATTGACTTTAATAACCTTAGCACCCTATATGAAAATAAAGATTTTTGTTTTTATCATCGTAATCGTAAAACTGAAGTTAGAGAGGCTTTAAATAAAATGAAATGTGGAAAAACTATTGGACTTGATGGTATTCCAATATAGGTGTGGAAATGTTTAGGAGATGAAGAAATTTCTTGGCTTATAAAATTTTTTAATATTATTTTAAAGTCTAAAAAGATGTCAGATGATTAGAGAATGAATGTGTTGATTCCTATTTTTAAAAATAAAGGTGTTGCACAAAAGTGTGTGAATTATAGAGGAATTAGGCTATTGTGTCATACATTAAAACTATGGGAGAGAGTTATTGAGCGAGTATAGGTTACGAGATGATACTAATGCTTCTCAAAATCAATTTGGATTCACGCCGGGTAAGTCTATTATGGAAGGTATACATTTATTGAGAGATTTGATGGAGAAGTGTAGATAAAATAAGGAGGATCTACATATGATATTTATTGATTTAGAGAAAGCATATGATAAAGTTCCAAGAGAAGTTCTTTGTAGAGTTCTAGAAAAAAAGTATTTAATACTACTTATATTCAAGTTATTGAGGATATGTATGCTGGAGCTGTTACTTGTGTTCTAACAAAAGTTGTTTTGGCCAAGTATTTTACTATTTTAGTTGGATTACACCAAGGATCAGCTTGATATAATCTTTTTGCTTTAGTCTTAGATGTTTTTACTATCATTTGCACAGGATGTATCATGCTGTATGTTTTTTGCTGATGATATAAAACTAGAGGTGGAGTTAAAGGAACACGTAAATTATTGAGTTCAACCCTAGAGTCTAAAGGGTTTTGTTTGAGTAGATCTAAAATCAAATATATGGAGTGTAATTTTAGTACTAATAGATCTAGTGGGAGGATTGTGACTTTAGGCGATCAAGTTATTAATAAGAGTACACATTTTAAATATGTCTATTGTTCAAAATGATGGTGAAATAGATGGGGTTATTATGCTGATGATATTCTTCTTGTTGATAAAACTAGAGGCGCAGTTGAAGGAACACTTAAATTATGTAGATCAACCCTAGACTCTAAAGGTTTTTGTTTGAGTAGATCTAAAACCAAATACATGGAGTGTAATTTTAGTACTAATAGATCTAGTAGGAGGATTGTGACTTTAGGCGATCAAGTCATTAATAAGAATACACATTTTAAATATGTCTATTGTTTAAAATGATGGTGAAATAGATGGGGTTATTATTAGTATAATTTATGTTTGATGGTTGAAGTGGAGGAATGCATTGGGTTTATTATGTGATCGAAAAGTACCCCTCCTTAAGAGAAATTTTATAAGATGGTGATGGGACTTGCAATGCTTTATGACTTAGAATATTGGCTATTAAAAGAGAAGCATATAATTAAGTTTTGCAGAGATGAGGATTCTTAGGTGGATGAGTGGCTTCACTCTTAGAGACAAAGTGCAAAATGAGTATATATGTGAAAAGGTTGGAGTAGCTCTTGTAACATAGAATTAGAGAAATAGTCGCTCTATATGGTTTGGACACATAAAATGTTAGTCTCTGATGACTCGTTTAGGAGGGTAAATGTATTAGATTTGACCTATGTTAAGAAGGGTAGGGTAGTGGTTAAAAAATATTAGAAATGTCATTTTTTATTAGATTTAAATGAGAATTTGACTCTTAATATGACATAATGGAGAAGAATGATTCATGTAGCCGACCCCAAGTTGTGGGATAAAGGCTTGATGTTGTTGTTATTAAACTAATCCATGAGTAGGCTTGGGCATGTTGAATTGAAAAATCTGATTTTGGCACTTCCCTTTCAATTAAGCAAAACTTGGTTATTTTATTTTTTGTTTTTTTCTTTTTAATTGTCAAGTTATGAATTATTGACTCTGTTCTGTCTTCTGATGTTAAGTCAGCTGTCCATTTAAAAGTTTTTCTACACCAATTATTAATCAACAGTGGCCACGTTCTTAATCTTTACTTTATTTATTAATTGTTTTTTGTGTTTTCGCCTTAGAAAAATTAAATTTTTTAATAATCTGCTTTTGTTATTAACCTTTTGCAGCTATGAGACCTGTTTTCTTCTATTTATCTTATTTCAAGACCTTCTCTATCTAGTTTTAGATAAATTGTTTCTTTGGTGCAGTTGGCTGGCTCAATTACCGCCATATTCAATTGTCAAGGTCCTTTGGATGCTCCTTTGTTTGTAGGAAGTGGAAACATCTCTAGAAAGGCTTATTACTCACCTTCTACTTATCAGCCATCTGCAGCATCAGAAGCAGTAACTAAAAATAAAGATGCCGGCGCAGTGGCTGCATTTGACCGTATTCCATTTTCTCACGTATCGGCTAATTTTACTTTCAATCTTGATAACAGTGTATGTGCATGGATTTTGAATATTTGCATTAAACTTCATTGTTGATTCTGAACCTTTTATGAAATTAAGTTGATACCACCAGGTTGTTGATCTCTATGGTATAAGGGCTACACTCCTCGATGGTGGAGAAATTCGTGGTGCTGGCACTGCATGGATTTGCCCAGAGGTTGATGCTTGTTAAATGGCAGTGTACTTCTGTGTATATTACTGGTGCATCTTAAATTTTATTTTTCATTTATTTTTCTTTTAATCACATTTAGTATCTGTTAATATAATTATATATATTTCTGTTGTTCTCCATTGCTATTTGATTAATTGTTCTGATTTCTTCTCCTGAGCAAGGGAACTTTGTGTTGTGTAGAATGAATGACAAACTAATACCCTGTAAACCAGTTTAAATAAACTCCACGTTGTATTGCCCTTACACCATGCACATATTTGCGGTTACATGTTGATCAGTCATGCATGAAATATGTGTTGAAGGGAAGTTTTTTGCTGGTATTCCTTCTTGTCACTTTATTTATTTTCGCAAAATTTTGACGTCTCTAGTATCCTTATCCTTTACTAGTATAATTAATATTCGTATTTCATTTCCCTAAATTTTGAAAGTATCGCAGGTCTTTCTTGAAAATTTTAAATGCTCTTTAGCATAGTAGATAAGGTATGGTGTAAGTGTTTTTCTTTTAAGCTTTTTTTTTTATTTAAATTAATGATTTGGATATGCGAACTATGCATGGAATGCAGCATAATTGGAGCATTTGCATATTTGAGTATTTGATGTGTACACAACTAAAAAGAATTTCAGCATACCTTATCTAATATGTATGCACGATTTGGTGTCTCTTTAGAAGAATATATATATATATATATATATATATATATATATATATATATATATATATATATATATAGTATAGTATAGCCTCTTATGTTATAAGAATCTTTTCCTTAAATTCTCATTAAAATAACATAAGAATGGAAGAGATGCTGGGAAGGATTGTGGGCTCTAAAAAGCTACTCCTTGGTTTGACAGAAATCAAACTTGTGGTGAACGGTTTTAAGAGATAGATTAAACAATAATCAAAGATTTCTTAAAAAAAATTCCCTCTTTTATGATTTATATGTCATAGGGGCCCTAAAATATCTTCGACATGAAAATTGCAAGATCAAAGAAAATTATATCCGTCTCTCACAAAAATATATAGAGGCCTTGCGTGTACCTATATTGACTGATCGAACAGGAGTCTGCTCAGGTGGAGTCGGACGACTTGGGAATGAGGAGATCTGCGTGCCGAGTTGCTTGAGACGTGTGTTTCTGCCTATGTTGCACCGATACAGATACGTCGATACGGATACGGGACATGCCAATTCTTAGAAATACAGGATATGGATACGGCGCGGATACGACATTATAATATATAAATAATACATAAAAATTAAGAAATTAATCAAAGTGTAATATTTGAAATGACAAAAAAATTGAAATAAAAGAAAACATTAAATATTTAAATGTCTAGTACAACAACAAAAACAAGAAGATAAATTGTCCAGTACATGAAATTTCAACTATCCAATAGAAGGAATAATAGGATTGGCTTCTTTAGTGGTTTGTCTTTGAGTTTCTATATCATCTTCAGTAAATATCATAGCTTCTAATTCAGGCTCATCAAGTGAAAGACTAGCAATTTCTAATATTCCCATATCCTCAAGAGATTCAAATCCATCTCCAGCAACATCCAACATCCTATTTTCTCCTTCCATATAAGTTGGAGTTTTCCTTGAGAGAAGCCGAAGGTTTGTATGCATATAAACTAAATCTTCAGCCTGTTGTGGAGTAATTTTATTTCTCTTCATTGATTGGATGAACGAGTATGTGCTCCAATTTCTTTCACAACAAGATGAGGATGAAACTTGGCCAATCAATTTTATGACGATTGTTTGAAGTAGAGGTGCTGAAGCTCCATGTATAATCCACCACATTTTTGGATCAATTCTTCACCTATCACGCAATGACTCTTGGTCACCAAAGTCCTCTAAATAACCAAAAAATTTAGCAAGCTCAATTTTGACACTTCTTCTCTCCTTCTCATTTGGAAAATAACGCTTCAAACATGTCTTCCTCATATTTGAAATTTCTAAATCTTTCTGTAGAGAAACTCTTTGAGGATCCTCTTGAAGTCATTTTTTAGTTGAATATTTTCAAAAAATATTAAAATGAAATAATGAAAAAATGTTGAAATTACTAAACAACAAATTGTTAATTAATAATGAAAAATATTAAAATTTACCTGGGATTTAGTGAGTGTGCCAAGCAATGTAAATGTGTATTACTTTTGCTCCACCTATCTTCTAGAATAGCATAAATAACATCCTAGAAGCTTGAGTGTTCATGAAGTGCCTTCCTCTCATGTCTATATATAATTTTTTTATGATGTATTCAATCTCATCCCACCATAAATCATCTAAAAGCTTATCTTTTATATATCTAGCCTTTCCAACATCATCTTTCCTATAATAGGACCATTTGTCACTGATTACCATAGCTTGAAGAGCATTTTGTATTTTTTTGAATCTTCTCAACATCACTATAACTGAGGCAAACCGAGTTTCAACAACTGCTAACATCTTCAAATTAGAGAAATCATTGAACATAAAGAGTCTCATGGAGTGATTCATAATAAAATTCCTAATTACAACTGCATCTCCAACAATCACTGTTATCCAATGACATTCATTGTAGATGATTTCATTTGCCTCGGTATTTTTAGCTTCACAAATGATCTTCAATGCAAGATTAAGCATATGCACAATAGATGGTGTCCAGAAAATATGAGGGTAGACTTGCTCTACAAGTAGACCTGCAATTCTACAAACAGGTGCATTATCAGTAATGATCTGGATGATATTTGAAGGCCCCACCATCATGATAATTTCTTTGATTAAATTAGAAATGAAGAACTTATCCTTGTACTGTCCTTCACAGTTTACAGCTTTAATAAACATATGATAGCTCTCTGTTACAGCCATGAAGTTGATAAGTGGTCTTCTTTGTGGATCTGTCCACCCATCACAAACCAAAGTATTTTCCAAACTCCTCTAGTAGGCTCGAGCAACTTCTTAATAGTATCCCTCTCTCTTTGCAACAACTTCGTTCTAATGGCATTATATCCAGGTGGCACGTATCCTACAAGATTATTATTGCATGCATAGGTAAAGACATTCTTGTAATGTGGATTCCTTGCTAGGTTAAAAGGAAGTCCAGCTGAGTAAAACATTCTAGCTATTTGCCCATCTAGTTATTCTCTCATTTATAAATTAAATGCTTTCTCCAAAGCACTATCTACAACATGTTTTTTTCTTTTTGGTTCAAATCCCTCCATTCGAAAAGACCCCTTATTAACAGTACTATCATCACTTCTAATTGAAGAAGATGATGAAGGATATGAAGCATGAGTGCTTGGAAGTGAAATATGTTTTGGAAGCTCTTTTTTACTCCTTTGCTCAGTTTTACTAATTTTTTTTTGCAATTCAGCCATTTGTGATGAGCTTATATTCGGGCATACTTTAATTCCATGATCACTAATTTTCAACAAATGAGCTTTCACTCTATAATATGATCATTTGTATATGGCATTACAAAAATTGCATTTGAAAGCAATATTGCCACCCCCTTATGACGTTTTACCTATTTTTGTCACATAACCCCACAGAGGTTTGTTATCTTCTATATTGGTCTTTGATGGACCATCAGTAGGCCAAATTCCTACACCACTAGAGCTCATTATTCTACGAAGGATCGACACAAATTAATCCACATGAATTTGAAACATGAAATTTTTAAATTAAAAGTGTAGATATGTTGCGCCTATGCTGGGGGTCCAAGGGGGCGCTGCGCCCTGACGGGGTTCAACCTGCCCGGTCAGGTTGCGGGGTCAAGGGGCAGCGCCCCTGCGGGGGTTTCCGGGGGCAGCGCCCCTGCGGGGGTTTCCAGGGGCAGCGCCCCCGGAACAAAATTTTATTATAAGAGTTGCTTTAAAGTTTTCTATCTTCTTGGTACTGCTTGGTACCATTCGGTACCCCTCTGTACTGAGCAGTACGGAGCGATACCGAGTTCCAGTACCGAGCGGTACCGAGTTCCGGTACCGAGCAGTACTGAGCAGTACCCAATACCGAGCACCGAGCAGTACCGAGCGGTACTGAGTACCGAGCGGTACCGAGTTCCGGTACCGAGCCTACGATTAAGAAAACGAAGAATGAAGAAAACGAACCTTCAATACTCACATCGCCTTCACTGTTCGTGTTGTGGACTTTAATGCTCGCGTCGTCAAGCCTCTTTGTCGACGAAGGATGATACTGTCCGCTTCTATGCTCGCGTCGTCGAGCAGCTCCTTCGATTATAACGAAGAAGACTAACACCTGTGCGGAAACGAAAAACCTAGCTCACCGAAATGTTTAAGCCGCATAAATGAATAGGGATATTGAGCGAATAATCGAAATGAATAGGGCAAATTGCGGCTTTATTTTTTTTTAATAGGACACGCGTATCGGATACGCGTGTCCGATCAAATTTATATAATATTTTAATTGGACACGGCAAAGTCGTATTCAACACGTATCCGTGCCGTATTGGAGGCGTATCCGTATCCGACATGTGTCCGATACAACATGCCTCATAAATAGTCGTATCCGTGCAACATAGGTTTCTTCTTTGTCCTTGAAACTTGCCACAACCCTAACACTAATTTGTTTTCCTTTTTTACTGCCATGCCTTCCCTTGAGAACCGATAGGGAGACGAACCTGAATGATAATTAATCAACTTTCCCTGCTGTCCTACCACCGGCCTTTATTTCCATTTCCGGTATCCTAAGGGCTATTATCCAACACAACCTTCATTGCTGCCCTGCACCTTGAAGGCTTGATTAAGATAGGCTTCATTGCTATCCTTTGTTGCAACAATGTTTGATGGTAATTCCTCCCAAAGTTTTGACCAAATGAAGGACTCTATGGGCACCAAGTGACTTGATTACTCTACTTTTTTGTGACTAATTACCAAGCTGGGAATGACATATTTATATTCTCCAGCGTGAGGGGGAGTGTTAAAATCCCAGCGTCCCTTGATACTGGATCCCACGGCTAGTATGGGAATCCGTGGGAGGCTCATCTGGATCACGCTGACCTCTGTTAAATCCTAGCCGCCCCTTAACACTTGATCCCACAGCCAGGATGGGAATCCGTGGGAGGCTCAACAGGATCACACCGATCTCCTTTCGTATTTGGGTGGCTGATTTAGGAAGGATTATATTAAGGAAATTATGCATGATTATGTAGTTATTTGTTTCTTTATTAAGACATCTTGTATAGATATATTAATATGGATTGTTTTGTGTAAAAAAATTAAGCCTTTTCCCTCTCCGATTAATTAATATTTTTTCTAGTTGATTTTGAGGCTGACGAATGCTTGACCTGGTTGTCTGGCATTCTGTTGGGACATTTGGAGTAGATTGTTGCTTGACAAGTTAGATTTGTTGATTCTCTAGGTTGAAAACTGTAGGAAAATGACTTTCAACACACGTTTAGACCTCCCTTGACCAATTTCTCTCTTAGGGGCTTCGATGTAGACCTCCTTGAGTGAATTGGTCTGAACTAGACTTGCCTTTATCATGATAATTTCTACTTGGGAGCTTCTATGAGGTCAGAAAAGATGCGATCAAACTTCTTAGGATGGGTTAATACTAATGATATTCATTCCCTCAAAATTTACCAATGTAGTGCTTTATCTCTCCCACCTTTTTACCTTCTTGCTTTTCAGTCTCCTACAATAATGTTGTTTGTTATGCGTTTTGTTTCATCTTTTCCTATAATTATCTAGTCAACTATGGGGAAGTATTTCCATCAAAATTTGGAGAGGGAGAGGAAATAAAACAGTAGAAAGAATACATTATGCCTTAGGAGATTAAAGCATAGAGGATAGTTCTGCAATCTTCTGTATTGAGGAGGTTTATTGATACAAACAATTCTAAGAATTGTTAAAATCTTAAATCCTATAAGTTTTTTGAAAGTTTCCAAGCTATAAATATTTCTATATTTTCTGATATAATTGTGTAATTTAAAACAATATGAACGTATGATGCTACCAAGAAATTTCATTGTCTACCGAGAAATTTCATTGAAATAGATTGGCTGCAAATCTAGTAGAATACTGAGTTTTCTGGCATTAAGTTTCCTCTGTAAGTATGGCGGTCTTTCATTCATGCAAACAAATTACTTATTGTGATTGTTGTTATGTGCAACTTACCATTATTTTTTGACTTATCTTGAGGAAGCTCCTAATCATCTGTCTTCCCTTAAATCTTTTGAGTTTCTAAGACTGTTGGTTTCTTCAAAAGCCTTCTTAGTATTATTATTGCAATGGTTTCTATTAAAAGGAAATTAGCAAAGCATATTCTTCATTGAGACAACATAATCATGCATGTGTTTTATTTTTATCAATGGAAGGAAATTTTTTAGAGTCTCCAATTAGCATGGATGATACGGCCGTGATTTTATAAAGTTCTATTTTTATTGCTGTAACTTTTCTTTACTTATTCCCACTAGAACTTTGTAGGGGGAGGTTGATGATACAGCAATGGATGTGAACTTTTCTGGAAAATTTTTGTTTGACAAAGTCTTACAGCGATATTTGGCTGAAGGCGTTCAAATGATTCCTTTCAAAATTGGCGAGGTCAATGGGGAGACCAAGTTGTCTGGGCCCATTTTGAAACCGTAAGTTTTTGAAATATGTTGGAACAGATCGGAATTGTTTTGTGACATTTTCAGCAAAATTGTGATTTCTTATTACCTTATGGTTCTTCTCAGGAGATTTGATATAAAGTGGGCTGCACCTGAGGCTGAAGATTCATTCACTGATGCACGTGGAGAAATTATAATTTCTCATGAGTTTATCACAATCATCTCATCGGCAGTTGCCTTTGACTTGAATACTAAAATTCAAACTCTTTATCTTAATAAATGTTTGCAGCTGGAAGAAAATTTAGAGTATCGGCGAACTATGGCCACTCTTATTATAGAGGCAATCGAGCTGGATTTACGCATGCGTGGTTTTGAGTTAGCTAGTTTTGTTTCAACTCCTTTTGAAGCACCTAGGCCGATTCATTTGAGAGCAACTGGAAGGTTTAAACTTCAAGGAAAAGTTGTAAGGCCGAACAGAAGTATTGATGGGAAGGAACCAGGATCTTGTGGGATGCCATACCTTCACATGGTTGACAGTGACAAACCAAGGCTTTCTGGAGAGGTTTCCCTGTCTGGAATCAAGATTAACCAACTTATGTTGGCTCCTCAGTTGGCTGGTTCTCTCTCTATATCACATGATGCTATAAAGGTTTAAATAATGCCAGCGAGCCTTTTCTATTTTTATTAAGTACTGAATAGCATATGTCATATTGATGTTCTATTGGCAGATATGCTAGATTTAGGATCTTTTTTGAGGCCCTCTATGGTGGTGAAGCTGAGGGTTTCTTCTTCCTATGAACTTGAGTGTAATGGAGAGCTCAACATAAACAAATTGGGATCTTTCTTGATATATTTCATATTTTTGAAAGAGTGGGTTAGGAAGGTTTATTACTATTTTTCCTTTATTTTTTAACCAATATAGTGAATGCTAATTACGCGGAAAAGTTTGTTTTAACTTATAACGCTAATGATATTCCAGGAGTGGATATGATTGTAAAGTTTAGCATTTAGTATATTCCTAGATTTCTTTGCCTTATTTCTTTTTCCGTTCCGAGTTTCTATTGAAAGGCCAATAAATCTTATTTGAAAATTTGCATCAGCTTATCATATCCCTGTTTTGAAGATGTAGATTGCCTGAAACATTGCTAAAAGTATATTCCAACTATGATTTATCATGTATGCAGGATAGGATTGAATCCGAATTTTATGTTTACTCTTAATTTTTTTAATCAAGGTTATGAGTTCATCAAATTTACAAGGACAGTTTGGCTATGGAAAGTTAAATATGAATTAGTTGTGCTTAGCAAAACTTGTCATTGGTAATTACGGGTGAATGGAAGATAAGTTTCTTCTTTATGCAGATATTTTTTGAGAAGATTTCCTAGGCTTCGTTTGGGGCGGCTTTTTTCTGCTTCTTAAAGCAGTTTTTAGTATAAATTTTTTAATTTTTGTACTAAAAAGCAGCTTTAAGAAGCAATAAAAAAGTAGTCCCAAACGAAGCCCTAGTTTTTAAGTATACATAAAGCATGTTAGACTGTCTTTCTAGGCTAAGTTTATGGATGTGTGGTTGTTGTTGTGGAACTAATGCCATTCTGACAAATCATTTTTATGTCGTTCTTGTATTTCAGAAACATGCCAGCACTACTGTTAATCCTTTTTCTTGACTGGTGGCTTATAATTTACAGTTGGATGCCATGGGTAGAGCAGATGAAAATTTGTCCATCGAGGTCATTGGGCCAATAAGTCATCGAACTGATGAGACCCCATATAACAATAAATCATTATCTATTTCCCTTCAGAAGGGACAACTTAAAGCTAATATTTGTTACCAGCCTCAACAGTCTGCTAATTTGGAGGTGCATCAATATTTTTTGTTTCTTATTAGTTAGTGAAATTCATATCTGTTGTATCATTATTCTCTTAAGCAGCAGCAGCAGTAGTTGATACAGTGGTTTAGATGATCATATAATATATTCTGAATTTGTCTTTTGGATAGGTAAAAAACTTACCACTTGATGAATTGGAGCTTGCTTCTCTTCGTGGATCTATCCAGAGGGTGAGATTTTTACTGCCATTATTTTTTGATTTCCATTCAAGTAAATATGATCAATTTTGTATTACAAACCCATAAATCTTGAAATATGAATTTGGAACAGTATAGTTTGATATTTTACCTGGTATATCTATAGAACCAAATTTCCTCTTGATAAGATCCTCTCTAGATATGGACGGATTCCTTTTTTAAATGCAAATCATTGGATAATCCATTTTGTGGGCTATGTGAATATTTCGGAAATGTTGTGTTAATGTAAAAATTTTGAATAGATCACATTAATCCTTCTTATTCACATTCACGCTCATCTTCGTTGTAGGTGATTATTTTCTCTCTTAGGGATTGAGATAAATAATGTATTATCTTTGTTTGTACGATGGACTTTCTATGAAGTGTAATCTCTCCATGCACCCCTTTCAAGCTTAGTAGATTATTTTATCTCTGTATAATTGTGTGCATACGTGGATCTCATTAAACAACACAAATTTGGTTGTGCTCTTGATTTTGTTGTTTTTGCTCAGTTGATTTCACGTCTTTTTATATGATACATTGTTTATTGTTATTTTCTTCTAGCATTATCATTTAGAGGAAAATTTATTTTGTCCTTTGTGAAATAGAGAATTGGTTTATGCTTGTTTCATGGAGACAGAAGGAAGCATGGATAATGCTGGGAGTTAGGATTAATATTGTACATATTGAGAAGGAAAAGGTTAGGCTAAAGCTAAAAAAGGGTTGGGCAAAATGGTTGTCTTAAGGAAGATGACAGTAAGCAAAATTCCTCATTTGTTTAGATAACTTCAGGGAGAATAGGACGAAAAATTCTACTCCATCCTACAACTTTTTAATATATAATGATAAAGATATAGATATGATGGGAATCATCATAGCAATGATCTAATTTATAGGGATAAAATTGGGAAACAAAATTTTATAACACAAGTGTTTGATTGTATTAATTATGTAAAATGAGGAATGATTTTTCCCAGCCAATGAAATTGTGTCTTTGCCATATGGAAGGTATTTATTATGTGTTCATGAAATAATGGTTGAAAGTACAATAAAATCAAGGCTTTATATTCCTCTTCAATTTTGACCTGAATATTAGCTTATATAGGGATTTAAATGGTCATAGAGTGATGTTCGTTATTTATGCTAAATGTATCTGCTGCTTTAGATGGTGATACTTTAAAAGGTTGTTATAGATCTTTCAATCACATCTACAAAGACTTTGTGGTACATTCATGTATAACATATATGAAGAAATGTCTCCCAAACAAAGAACATTATAACTGCCGCCCTTTTGATTAGCTCATCTCTCTTTTGGTGGTGCAAGTGATTAGTAACTTTAGCTTCAATTCCATAGGCTGACCCTTTTTGGATAAGGAGGTTTTTATCATCATCTCCCATTAGTTAAATTAACATTTTCCTTCAAAATTGTCAGTCATATTTAGGGTGATGGTTACCAACTTCTATGGACGATATATTCACCATTTCTTACATAAAGTAGCTCTTTGATAGGAAATACTTGAGTTTGCTAGCAAACCTAGCAGTGATTGGTGAAAAACAACAAGAAAACTGCTGATTACAGCAACAATACAGCAACCTTCTTGAAAAATATGGAGAAAACTGAGAGAAAAACGAAGAATTCCACTAGCCGATGCTGGAAAACAGGAAACAATATCAGTTTCTTCAATTCGAGAGGAAGAAACAACTCTCCAAATCTCTAGCCAAGCTTAGAACCCAAAGGAACAAACCCTAGATCTCAAATTTGATTTCAAACTCAAGATGAAACCCTAATTCTAGCAGTAACAACTGATTAAAGCCAAAGGAAAAATGCAAAATCCCTAAACTGCCCCTCATTCAAATATTTCTCTCCAATGCAATTATTAATCAAGGTGTGGGCCTCATAGGAGCAGCCGGCCCCTTCCCTATCCCTTCCTTGGGCCGACGGCTGTAGAATAAACCCAGTCCAATAGGGACCGATTCAATAGGGACAGCCAGTCCCTCTTGGGTCAGCTTAACATTACTCCCCTCCCAAAGACTCACCTTGTCCTCAAGGTGAAAAGAAGGAAACTGGAGCCTCACTCTCCCAAGTCAACTATGATGCATGGAAAACTGGGTGTATGGTGGCGGATAGGAGTAACTTAAAACTATACATCACTGCTCCAATCTTGTCCAAAATCTCATAGGGGCCAAAGTACCTCGGAGCCAATTTCTCGTTTCTTCTTTTGACAACTGATCTCTGCATGTAGGGCCTTAGTTTCAAGAATACTTTCTCCCCAACCTCAAATTTTATGTCTCTCCTATGTCTATCTGTCTGCTTTTTCATGATTTGTTGTGTCCTAGACAGATGTTTCTTTAATTCCTCCAGCACCTTATCCCTTTCCTCTAAGCACTGCTTAACTGAATAAACTGGTGTGCTCCCCCTCCCAAAATGCAATAAGCGTGAGGGGTCTCTTTCATATAGTATTTTAAAAGGAGTCATTTGAGATGTATAATGGTACAAAGTATTGTACCAATACTCGGCTCATGCTAACCATTTAGCCCACATCCATGGATTTTCAGAAATAAAACACCTCAAATAAGTCTCTAAGCTTCGGTTCACTACCTCTGTTGGATCGTCTGTCTGCGGGTGATATGCGGTGCTTTTCTTAAGAACAATGCCTTGCAACCTGAACAACTCATGGGAGTTGATGGGGTTTCGTCAGGGATATGAGGGATTCAAGGAAGTCCTGATCAAATGGAAGAGCTTACTGGACTACGATACTACATGGGAGCCTTATGAGAGGGTGGCATCAATTTCTCTCCTTTCACCTTGAGGACAAGGTGATTTCTTGGGAGGGGGTATTGTTAGACTGGTTCCTATTGGATCGGTCCAACCGGCCCTTAGCAAGGGGCAGGTTGAGTTCTACAAGAGGCAGACCAAAGCTGGTCCGCCCTCTTGAAATTGCCGCCCAAGCTATGGGTGGGGCCCACTTGGAAGAGTAATTAGGAAGGAGGGGGAGGCTAGGGTTAGGGGATTGGTATATGCTTTATGTTGGAGAAAAATAGGAGGATTAGGGTTATGTATGATTATTGTAGTTGTTTTCGTCTTGGAGTTGGTGTCTTGGGCTCTAGCGGGGTCTAGGGATTGGGAGAGATAGATCCTCCTCTCGAATTGAGGATTGACTATATCTTGGTATTTTCATTCCATTATCATTGGTTATTGCAATAAAAATTACTGTTTTGTTGTTCTCCATTGGAGTTGTGGATTTTCCTGCTGTTTTTTTTGTCAAGCTTGTTATGTTTTACTTGAGATCCTCAAGTATTTCCTATCACAATGCCATTTATATCACTTGAACAGTTTTACTAGAATTCAGATTGTAAGAAGTGCCATCTATTTTATAAGCAATTATTCCATAGAAGTCGTTCATACTGTAACCATGAATCTTTTGCAGCAAGGACTTTGTCTATAGAAGTTAATAAAATATTTTTGAAGTGTGAATTCTCAGGGTTTTATAACCTAAACTTTTTAATTTATTTCCTCTTTTCATTGCTATCTGCCATCCTTTGTGCTCTCTTTTCTCTAACTCATAATAGTAAACGCTTTCTCACTTTTTCTCTCTCTCAATGTTTTTTGGAAGGCTGAGATCCAGCTTAATTTTCAGAAGAGGAGAGGTCATGGAATATTATCGGTGCTTCATCCAAAATTTAGTGGTCTGCTGGGGGAAGCACTTGATGTTGCTGCCCGATGGACCGGAGATGTTGTGAGTAGCTTCTTTCGTTTGACTGCATTGTTGTTTTAGTGCGCACAGTTATGACCTAAATTATGTACATCATTCTTTTCATGTAACAGCATAATTCTTTGGCTCTTTTATTTCAACCAGAGAAGTATGAAATTATCATATGTGATGGAAAGTTTTGTAGTCTATTTAATCCTGAAACTTTCTTACGAACTCAAATTTCTGTTCTCGTTTCTTGTGAATAGCCTCATGGTCTGTTTGTTTTCAAGTGCACTCAACATCTGTGAGGAACTATTACTAATTTTAGTGTGGAACTGTAACTTATAATTAAATTAAAGAAGCATCATAGAAAATTTCCATGAATTGAGAATAAATTTTAGGAATAGTAAGAAATATTTTGTTAAATGCTTATTAACATGAAAGAAAATTCTTTTAATCTCTTTAGCCCCATAATTACTTGTTAAACATTCATTGGTGTGAAAAGGAAATTATTTCAATTTGTTTAAGCACAATTGTCAAAGGAAGATGGATGTATTTTTTTTAATCTTTTTTGGAGTAATTTGGAAAACCATACAATTGGTGAGAATATGATCTATTTGCATGACTCTGGTAAGGCTGCGTGCATCAAGCCATCAACTCATCTCTAGATTATGCCTTTGAAAAAGCCTTGTCATTAGGTTTACGTTTTTTATAGTATGATGATTTACTCCAGACCTAAAAATGATAGATTCATTGAGCATGGATGCAAAATAAATATGTGAGATATTATATGATACATTGATATTTACGAGTGGTAATATATATCTATTGATGAGGTTGTGGCTAAAAAATTGTTTTTGGTGCATGCACGCACATACAAACATGAGTGCATACGTATGTGTGTATGTGCTCACACACACATGCACAAGCAGGCACACAAGTGGGCATGGCCGGCATGAATGGTTTGGGGCCTTTCCAAAAGTTTTGATGCCTTGAGCTTATCAGGACCATCCTGTCAATGAAAAAAGCTATGAATTGAAAGTTTTTTTTCATGCAAACATTACATTTTGAGTCATTTCTTTGTGAAACTTTCCTTCTCTATCACATCGGCTTTTGGAATATACATGTAGGTCAACAAAAGCAAACCTTAGTTTAGGTCCAAGATTTTGAGGGAAAAATATGAATTATTTTTTTGCATTTAGGTTTTTAAATCCTATGGCATTCGATTTTGCTTTTACTACCATGTAGGACTGTTAAAAAAGGTTAACATATAATCACTTTAAGCATTCATAAGAGATTATATATTATATAATGCTATCTAGCAATTGCATGGTTTTTCAATATATACTAAATTAACAAACTTTTGAGTTATGTTTGAATATGCTATTGACCTCTACATCTATTTAAAAAATCAAATGAATTGAATGTGATGATGGTGGAAGATGGGTGTAATGTCACACAAAATCATTTTAAGATGCCTTGCTTGCATTGAAATCACTCAAACATAATCTATTCCGCAACGCATACTCCTTGAAGTGTTCAAAGCACTAGAATTATCAAGATAGGACCATTCTGGTCGAGTCAATTTAACATGATTACAATGATGGATGACAGGTGTGACTAGAGGAGTAAGTTTGTCAAGCTGAATCGTGAGTTTGTTTGAGCTTGGTTTGATAAATAGCTTGTGAGCCGAGTTCTTTGAGCTAGTGAACCAAGCTTTTACTAGTCTCGCCTGGACTCGTTAGCTTGCGAGTCGGCTTGTTTATAAAATATTAATATATAATGCACTTAAGATAAATTAGCATTTAAGGATTTAAGTATAAAGTTGTTTAAAATATTTTAAAATTATATCTTACTTCTTTATTAGTGTAACCTAAATTCCATAACCAAATAGGAGAACACTAGGATAAATAGGACACCACTTCAGTAAACAAAAGTCAGCAACAACATAAAAAAAACTTAATAGAAACAGATGTAATAGAACTACTAGGAAACTTAGCAAAAACAAACTAATATATAAAATAAACTACCCTCAGATCAACCTTAAAAAAAAAGTCACCTCACATGCAAAATATGAAAATTCAAACCAGAGGTTCACCACAGAAATCTTGATCCAACACCGTTCGTCACTCCTCCGGCAAATACCAATAAACTGGCCAAACAACAAAACACACTCGCTATATTTGGAGAAGAAGGATACAATTGGAAGGGAAACCGTGGAGAGATGAAATAGATAGAAGACTAGAAGAAGAATTAAGTAGAGGAAGATGATAGCTTTCAAGCTAGGTTTAGAGAAGATTTCAGCCAACAACCAACCCCCCACCAGCAACAAACAACCCTAATTTATTGGGAAAAATGAATCCAACAGCCACGTAAATGTGTCGCACCCAAGCACTCTTTATTTTGTAAAATCGCACATTACCAAATCCTCGCTTTCTTCCTCTTCTTGGTCTCATGCAAACTCGCGATCAAGCCATATGCTCCTATTTTTTCTCCTTGCTTCGTTCTCTTGGAATTCACCGCCGACATCAACCCATCTAACCCTCACATGCAAGCTCTTTGACCCTCCTCCCTTGCTCATCCTCAAGCCACCAACTAGCTGCCGACTTCGTCGCCTAGTTGGTGACATATTCTTCTCATGCTAACTATTACCCCAGCCCAACGCATCATCCTCGCTCGACATCATCTCTTCCTGTCGCTTTCGACAGTTACTTCTAATTCCTATCTGACTTTAGCATGCCCTCTGGCATCAACTCCTCTATCTTTTTAATCTCCTCCCACTTCCTTTTTCCCTATCTATCTCTTTTCATTTCTCTTTCTATCCCTTCTTCTCTTTTTCTTGACCCGTCTCTCCGTGTGTATATATATATATATATATATATATATATATATATATATATATATATATATATGTGTGTGTGTGTGTGTGTGTGTATTTTCACCCTTGCGAACTCGTCGCCTTGTCGTCTAGTTTGTTGTTACTACCACACAATTGTATAACATTGCAGCCCTAAAAAGATCTTGAAATCGCGATTTTGATGTGTTTGGCACGACAAGTGAAACCTGTGAGCTTTTCTTAGTGCGGCGGGGGAAACTCGTATGCAAATTTCATGATGTGGCGAACCCCTGCGTGCTTTTCTTAACATGACGGGGAAATTATTGCGTTGCAAGTTTCATGCAAGTATCTCATGCGTGTCTTTTTTGGCGCAATGGGTTTTAGAAGTTCTAGCCGCAATGTCTTAGGTCACTGACCATGTGCTTTTTCCTTGGTGTGGTGGGAAGACCCGACCCTCCTTATGCTGATGAGTTGTTGGGAGGCTCTTGAGATTTTTACTGAAAAATGTACTTAAAAATAGCACAATGAAAGAGGATTTTTCGTTAATGAGATTAGATTGTAGACAATATTTTTCTTTGAGACTTTACTCTCATTTTGCGTGGACTATTAACTGATTCCAAATTTCTAATAGGCATAAGTCTGTATGGTTAATTATTCCTGTCGATGATGAGAGAATTTGCGAATAAGGATAGTAGTTCGAAGTTAAGTGCTTAGCATATAGTAGCAAAATATTTCATATATAGTTGAAAATTTATCACTTTAAACTTAAAATAGATGATGGGGGATGGTGAACCCGCTCAAGATCTTATGGTCTCATCTTTAGTTATCATGGATCTTGGTCTACTTAATCTGTGGTAGTTGGCCCAACTTGATTGAATGATCATTTTCAGCAGGTATGTGATGCTTTTATCTAGAAAACCTTATAGATGTGACGAATGTTTATTTAAGGAGATATATTTAAGCCGGCTTTAGCCAATAGAGGGTTTTACGCTTGTAAAGTGCACCATATGATTCATCAATATTATAGGTTCTAGCTTTGATCAAAATTTAATAGTGTCATTTTGTGTTAAAATCATTTGGTCATATGACTGTAATCATAACTTTTTATCTATCGTGCCATTTGGCGGTAAATTTATTGATTAGAGGATTAGTTCTACATCTTTACTTGTGAGAGTTCATTTGAAAAGAAATCAAAGCATTACACTTGATAAGACATTAGCTTTTTGTAAGTTTAGGATATTTTTGAATTTGTCTTTCTTGAAAAATGATTGTGGAAGATGGATATATTTTAATTTATGTTTTATGTGTAAGTTTTACTTGGAAATATTTTTAGATTTTAAAAAATATTGAATTTTATTATTTTATCATACTTTAAGCCCCAAATGATTAATTCTAGACTTTGGGGGCATTTTGAAGATGGTCCCTTCACTTGTTATACTTTATTGATGTGGTCATCATTGGGGTTTAGATTTTGTTGACTCCATCCTTATGAAGAGGAGGGTAACACTTGATATGTAGGTCTTATGGCCTTACCCTATAAGCAACGCGGCCTACTTAAGAACATCGTGTGAAAATGAAAGCTTGAATTTGTATTTGGAAGAAAGGGAGCATGTGAATTTTCAAAATAGTTGCTTGTTTTTTTTTAAATGGGTTGCTTGATTCTGAGAACGGGGTGAATTCAAATTTCATCTCATTTTTAGGCACAACATTCCCATACTTTGTATTTGAGTATTTATAATATTTGTTGGAGCACATGCATATGTTTTGACTTTGAAGGAGTTCATAAATTTTAAAATTCAAATATTTTATAGATTAATTGTGCACTTTTCAAAATGGGAGAATTTTTGTTCAACTTGTTCTATGCCTGTGCAGCATTCTTAGAGTTTATGCTTGAATATTTAAAATGTTTGTGAGCATATGCTAGTAAAACTAATTTCAACTATTTTGTGCTGTGCATGCTTTTGGGTACATTTTTATTTTATTTAGTGCATTAACAAGATGCACTTACATCCTTTTCGCTATAATTGCATAGTATTGTACACTTTTCATTGTACTTGTGCGTGCACTCATTAGTGCATCTAAGTGATGCACTTGTATGCTTTTCGATGCATTTATATAATATAGTTGCATATTATTCATTGCATTTATATAATATAGTTGTACACTTTTCAGTGCATCTACATGATACATTTGCGTGCTTTTAGTAAGTGGCATGCTTCTCAGTGTAAATGCATATTTCTCGAGGTAGTTTACAAGCAACAACATGCTTCTCAAAGAAGTTCTCTTTTCGAGGTAGTGGCATGCTTCTTAAGGCAATTGTATGCTTCTTGAAACAGTTACACGCTTCTAGAGGCAATTATATACTTTTTGAGACGACAACATATTTGAACTTGATAAATATGCTTTTTTATGCGCAAAAATTTGAAAATATCTGAATTTGTCTTGCTGGCACGAGCATTTGTTATTAAAATGCACATAAACTTTAATTTTGAAATTTTAAAATATGTTTTTTATTCTGTGGCGTTGAAGGAAAATAAGAATCCGGTTACATTTTAAGATGTGATCATTTTGTTTTTATATGTTTGTTCATTCGGTGGGCCCCATAGGGAATTGGATTTCATCTTATAAATAAGGGAGTTGTAATTTATTTCACTTGATCTCGTTCCAGTTTTTATTTGGCACACATCTTGTAGAGACTTGTGTTTACTTGGAGTCGGTAAGTTCTATTGTTGCCCGTAGGCAAATTGTTGTGTTCACTATAGGTACCTTGTTAATCCGTGTTTTAGTTCAAAAATTGTTTTTATTTATCATAACATACGTTGAATTTCAGGTGTACATATTGTTCGTCTTGCAAGTTTTTTTTATCATTTTTCATTTTAAATTGCATTTTTATTCATAAGGAATTTTTGTTTTGTTTTGTTTTGTTTTTTCTTTCTTTGGTGTGAATTTTAGCAGTCTCCTTTGCGGAGGGGACATCTTCGAGGGTGCTAGGTCTTCTCACCATGGTTAGAAAATTGTTTATGTCATGAGGCACTGCTGGGTTTCTTCTATCTTATCATGTTTGAAAAAGTATACATAGGCATCATGTACCTGCAGGAGCAAAAACATGGAATTACCCCGCCGCGTTGGAATAATGTGTAGTGTACTTATCAGCCTCAATATTGTTTGTTTCTTTCTCAACCCCTTTATAATGCATATGTTATGAGAGAAACTCATCCCCCATTTTTAAGACTAAAGAAATAGTTTAATCCTCAACATCCTGGACAATCCCATGAAGCGCTTGCAGAAAATCGGAGTATTATAATGCAGAAGTATTTCTAGTAATTCAGAAATGCTATGGTTTAAACATTGTATCTTCAGAAATTCTTTCAACACGTGAAAATTCTTCAAATAATAAGACAGACCAAAAACCCTAAAATAAAGGCAGGAGTATCTATTCTATTAGTAATTGAAGCTCTGCTTTGCAGTATCTTCTTGATTTTGACTCAGCTATTTGTGAGTATTCACCATTATTTGCCTTAAGAAGATGAAGCATTCAATCACTGCATTTGTTTGCTTCTTCTCAGGAAGGTACCTTGGATGAGTTTAAGTAATCAAAAGAATAGTTAGTGGAATACTGATGTTAGGGACGTACATGAAACATCATTCAATGTCAGGATCTTGATGTAATATTTTTAAAAATATAGATTGACATGAAGCGCCTCTTATATCTCTATAGGGATTTCTTGTGTTTATGCAGATTTAAATGCCAGTGGTTGAAAATAGTGTGAAGGGAGTTACGTGAGAGTAAAAAATAATGAAAATAACGTGGGGCACGTGACCATGTATAGGAAGTGACTTCATGAGAAAGAAATAATGCAAGGATGGGTTTGGAAATACAAAATGTTGGCCTGTTGGGTACATGAGAGTATGTTTTGGAAGGGATTTTGCATGAGATTGAGGGAAGAATGAACATGCTTGAGGGTTTTTCTCTATTGAGTTCATTAGTGTGTTTTGGCATTAGATTATGATAATATGCTGAACCTTATGTTAGTTTAAGTTGATATATTGATGATTGTGACTGGCTTTTAGTTTTTGCTGGTTTTGTTAGCTTGAATGGATTTCTAAATATATAGCATAAAATGGACTTGTTTGAAATATCTAAAATTAAAGAGGCACTTTTATGGTTCTAATTAAGTAGCCAGTTAATGTGATTATTTCAAGGAGAAAGATGTGGGATTACATGAGAAACTTCAACGTACAGATTGCACCACGTTCCTTAAGTTTCTTATTTGCACAAAAAGGCATTTGAGAAATCATCAAAACTATTTATTTATTTCATTTCATATATATCTTTTTTTATTTTTATTTTTAATTTTGCTCGTTTTTTCTTAGAGGAAGTAACACACCTGGAGTCGTTGTCTAAGAGCCTTTTTAGGTTCTTATTAGCTTTGTCATGGAGTTTAATTTTTCCAGAGTGGGAAAGATTTCTTAGCCTTCCGAAATAATTATAACAATAGAGATAAAACTGAGGGTTGATAACTTTAGTTGATAGGGCAGATTGCATGGCATTCATTGCAAATGGTCTAAAATGGGTTAAAAGCTGTAAGATTCCTTGTCTTTTAAACTTCAGATATTATCTAGCTAAAATTGAGTGCAATTCATTCTCTGGACGTAAATAGAACTACATATAGGCTAAGTAGGATGTGAGATAATTCAACTTGATTTGATATAAGCAATTCTAAATTTATTTGTTTAGCCGAACTCGCCATTTTCTTCTGCAGATATCGGGCACTACTACATTTTTTTGTCACATCTTGTCATGGATACCATTATTTACCATTCAAATAACTTGAATTGGTATTTGCTTATAAGCTTCCTTTTCTTGATAAATTAAAGTTTTTAAAATCTTGCAGATTACAGTTGAAAAAACTATTCTAGAACAAGCTAGCAGCAGATATGAACTTCAAGGGGAATATGTGTTGCCTGGAACACGTGATAGGTATTCCAATGAAAATAAAGGTGTTGCTTTACTTAAGAGAGCTATGGCTGGGCATTTTGGCAGTGTGATTTCATCAATGGGGAGATGGCGTATGAGACTAGAAGTTCCAGGTGCTGAAGTTTCTGAAATGCTTCCACTTGCGAGGCTCCTTTCTCGAAGTACAGACCCTGCCGTTCAGTCTAGATCAAAGGTTATATACTACCTGTTTACATTATGATTGTCAAAATAGAGAGCCAGTGGATTATTGGGTTTGAGATAACGATGATTTTAACAAAGTTTCTCTACTGTTTGTTATATTTGTAATCACAAGGTATATGGAGACTTGAAAATAAGTAATTGCTTTATATGCTTTAAAAGTTTCTCATTTGGTTTGATTTTGTTCTTTTTTCTGTTTTTGGCAGGAGTTTTTTATGCACTGTCTTCAATCTGATGGATTTCATGCTGAGGGCCTTCGTGATCTGCTTGAGGTATTTAATAATATGATGCTGTATCTCTACAGTGATTTAAGCAGAAAAATATCCATGCTTTAATTTTAATGAATAATTTTATAGGAAATACAAAACCATTATAAGTGGTCAGAAGATAATATCCTTGAAGATGTTACACTTCCGGGATTAGCTGAATTTAGGGGTCATTGGCGCGGTTCTCTTGATGCCAGTGGAGGTGGAAATGGGGATACAATGGTAAGTTTTGATAAGAACTTGCTATTAAAATATACCTTGTAAATCCATTGTTGAGTTGTCATTGTAAGTTACCAAATGGATACTTTCAATTATCACTTTACACAGGCAGACTTTGACTTTAGTGGAGAAGATTGGGAGTGGGGAACTTACAAATCTCAGCGTATCATAGCTTCCGGTGCATACAGCAATAATAATGGTTTGCGCCTTGAGAAATTGTTCATCCAAAAAGAGAATGCAACTCTTCATGCAGATGGAACCTTGTTGGGACCAGTGTCAAATCTTCATTTTGCCGTTCTTAATTTTCCTGTTAGTCTAGTTCCAACTTTGGTTCAGATTATCGAGTCCTCAACTGCAGATGCAGTACATCCCTTGCGGCAAGTATTGTTACCCATCAAAGGTATCTTGCACATGGAAGGAGATCTTAGAGGAAACCTCGCAAAGCCTGAATGTGATGTTCAGATAAGGCTCCTAGATGGTGCTATTGGCGGAATCGATCTTGGACGAGCTGAGATTGTTGCTTCAGCTACAGAAAATAGTAGATTCTTGTTTAATGCCCACTTTGAACCTGTAATTCAAAGCGGTCATGTTCATATTCAAGGTAGCATTCCTGTGACTTACAGCCAGGATGATTCAGCAGATGCAATTGACAATGAAGGGGATGTTTCAGTTGGTTCTTTGAGGAATCCTATCTGGTTAAAAGAAAACGAAAGAGGTTCCTCAGATGAAACTAGTGAGAAGAAGGTTAGCAGAGAAAAACATGAAGAGGGTTGGAATATTCAGTTAGCTGTAGCTGAAAGCCTCAAAGATTTGAACTGGAATCTGCTAGATGCTGGCGAGGTGAGAATAAATGCAAATATTAAGGATGGTGGAATGATGCTGTTAACGGCCCTGTCTCCATATGCCAACTGGCTCCATGGGTTTGCTGATATTGACCTCCAGGTAGGCCTGATAATAGCATACTACTTGATGCCTTGGATTTATTTTTTGATGTGCATTTTTATGCTTTTTAAAATGATTTATCGTATTACAGCATGCAATTGGTGCTATGATGATATCTGGTGGGTATTGGTGTTGTAAGAAATATTATTAATTGAGTAAAAGTCCAAAATAGCCCCCGACTATTAGTAAATGCCAAATTTAATCCCGGACTATTAAAAAATATCCTAGTTTGGTCCCAATGTCAAAAAATAACAGTTAAAGCCAATAATAGTTAGATGTGAGGCCTTTTTTGGTATTATTATGTATATGAGATTATTATTATTTTTTATATTTTTTTTGTTATTTATCATATTAAAATAAATATAAAAATTATAATGGAAGTTAACCAAATGATTTTTGTATTTATTTTGATATGATAAATGACAAAATGTATAAAAGTAATAATGTAATATCACATACACTCTAATACCCAAAATACCCTCACGCTTATCTATTGCGGTGAGCTTTAAGTATTACTTTTGGCCTTGGGACAAAATTTTGATATTTTTTAATAGTCCGGGGATTAAATTAGTGCACTATTAAAGTTTGGAACTAAATTGGGCATTTACTAATAGTTGGGAAATTATTTTGGGCTTTTAATCATTTTTAATATTAAATGTTAGCTCTACTTATAATATTGTATTATTCATGACACAGGTTACAGGCTCTGTTGAACAGCCCATTGTGGATGGATCTGCATCATTTCACAGAGCAACTGTTTCTTCACCTGCATTATGGAAGCCACTAACTAATTTTGGAGGTACGGTTCACGTTATATCAAACAGGATATGCATCAGTTCTGTGGAAGGCAGGGTGAGTAGGAAGGGAAAGCTATCGCTCAAAGGGAATTTGCCTCTCAAGCCAACCCAATCATTTGTCACAGATAAGATTGAGCTTAAATGTGATTTCCTGGAAGTGCGGATGAAAAATTTTTTCAGGTTCTAAAATGCTTTTAACAAGATAAATTTCCTAAAGAAAATACATTTTCCTTTAAAGTATTCCTATAAATATACACACGCGCACAAAAACATCCCAAATTAGTCCCCAGACTATTCTTGTGGGGTGATTTAGTCCTAGGGTATCATAGTTGTTGACCCCTATGCGCAAAAACACGCAAAACTAGGTGAAATTGACGCGTGATGCGTCACTTGAAAGTCAAATGACCTCCAATCTCCAAATGGACAGCGTCATTGCGATCGGAGCGTCATATTCGCTTAAATGGGAACCCTCCCTATCAAATCGAACGGAATCGATCAAAAGGGACAACCGACACCCGAAATTGACGCGTGACATTGCCCAAATGACGTCTGATTGCGAAACGGACTGCGTCGTCGCTTTTGGAACTCCAACAATATCCAAAATCAACTGTAATCTTGCCCAACGGACTTCGTCCAATGAAATCTTCAATGCCCAAGAATGACCATAAATTTGTTCAATTAAAATTGCGCAGGTAAAACGAGCCAAATCCAAGGCAACAATGTGTAAATTGAGGAAATTGACGCACAACGTTGCCCAAACGACGTCCGATCATCAAACGGACTGTGTCGTTGCGTTCGGAATGTTTGCAATATCCAAAATCAACTGTAATCTTACATAATGGAATTCGTTCGGTGAAATCGACGTGGACCTCGAGGCAACAACGCGAGAATTGAGAAAAATACGCGCAAATCTGGCAATATCGAAGAATTAACCCGTTTTTGTCATTTCAGAGTTTAATGATATTAATAATCCATTATTATTATTAATTAATTAATTTATTAATTAAATCAAATCGAAACTTAATTTCCTCGTTCTGTTGAAAATCTCGCAAATCTCGTTGTACCTGCCTCATGTCTCCTCCCGTGAATCACTCACCTCGATTGAGCTTCGCTGTCGTTGATAAATTGAGATCGAACCAACCTTCGTTTGCGTTTTATATGCAAGATAAGCTCCCGACTACAACCTTTGTTTTCAATCCTGCACATGAGAGGTCTCCCGCCCCTCTTCTTCATATTCTTGTACGCAAACAACCCAATTCAAGATCCCGATCCCGTCCTTCTACTGCCTCTAATCCCTATATCGAATTCAATAGCCCCTAATATTAACTCCTCTGCTCTTCACTCAACATCCTGACTCCAATCCCTCTTAGTCATGCATCCTGTCTGCACCCAAGCTTGGCTGAACCCCCTTGTCGGATCAAAGCCCCTCTGATACCTCTCCTTTGCACTGAACGACCTCCAGAGCCCGTCACCTGTGCCTGTCGAATCAGCCGATGAACTCAGCAATCCATCTCTCTCGGTCCTTCTCTGTCGCACACTACTGAGTATTATAATTATTTTTTTTATTAAGTAAAAAAAAAGAGAGGGAGAGAGAAAAAGAGCCATAAAAAAAGAATTTTTTTATTAAAGAGAGGAAACAAATTTTGTGCAATTTTTCGATCCTCGTGTTCTTGTTGTCGCCATTGTTCATGATCGCGAAGGTATAATATTTTCCAAACTCAAAAGGCCTTCAGATCCCTCTTTCGGCTCTCATAGCGCAAAATAAAATCACATATACACATTTTTCTTAGCGTTGTAGGAGAGAACCTAGTGCAAAGCTTGTGGCGAGGTGGATAAGCCTTATACACGTTTTTCTTAGCGTGGCAGAGACAATTTTTAAGTACCCGTATACAAGCTTCAGTGCCTGCGGGGAAAAAACTATGCATTTTAAATAGGTGCCCGCGAAGACCCATACATACATTTCTTGGCATGGTGTGATTAATGACTATGGCTGCGGTGTCTCCTAGGGGTGTCAATTTTTGACCTGACTAGAAACCCGACCCGAACCCGACTTGGAAAAATCCGGGTTCGGGTTAACTCGTTTGTGAAACGGGTCGGGTTCGGGTTCAATAAACTGACCCCTTTCAAAAATCGGGTTCGGGTTGACCCGGGAACCCGAAAATAACCCGAAATTGACACGGAAATGGTCCCTGCCCGGCCGCCTGCGTTGACTGCCCGGCTGCGCGACGCGTCAAGTCGCGTCTCTTAGTCGTTCGGGAATCACGACGCATGCCACGCTGCCAGCGCTCCGTTGCCCGCTTTGGCTTCTTCATTTGCGGTTCGCATGTCAGCGCGGCAAGGCCTGCTTCAGATTCAGTTGCGTCGCGTCGCTTCGCCGCTCGCGTGCGGCGGTGCCGCTGCCGCCTGCGCCCTGCTGTCGCCACACCTGCTGCCGCTTCGAGTTTAACTAACTGGGTCGGGTCGTGTCAACCCGACAACCCGCGCGGGTCGGGTCTGGGTTGAGATAGCCGTCCCGTTTACAAAAAACGGGTCGGGTTCGGGTTGACCCATTTAGAACCGGGTCAACTCGGGTTCGACCCGAACCTGACTCGTCGAACCGAATCGACACCCCTAGTGTCTCCCATCACCTATCATACACGCCTTTTTTGGCATGGTGGTGATGCTCAGACTCCTGAAATTTTTCCTAAAAGGTGAGATGCTGGGAGATTGCTAAAATTTTCAGTAAAACAGAGGACCTGAACTTGAATAAAAGTACCACAGTGAATCGAACTTGAAAAATTAATAGGGAACTTAACTTGTAAATTGAACCACATGGAACCAGATGTAATTCCTAAAACAAAATTGTAATTTTCAAGACAACAAATAAGGTGTAACAAACACAGCAACCTTCTTGCAAGCAAAGGAAAATGGAAAATATAATGGCACGCTTACAATCAACAACATAAAGTTGTTATGTCAACTAAAATGCTAATATCAGCAAGCAAATTCACTATGCAAGCCATAAGTTATATCTTCACAGACAGTGAGAAACTTGTGATATTTGACATTACTCGTGCACAAGAAATGACCAATGAAAATTGTGGGGAATATGACGATCTACTTGAAAACGACAGCATGAAACCTTCAATAGATACTACATCTCATTTATAATGATTGTATAAGTTGGAATGTAAATGCCAATAAACAATGATGGCAATTTTACCAGGCATATTATACGCCACCCTATAAACACACTCAAGAAGCATGTGGTGAATATAGTGACAATTCCCTGTGAGCAAGAGCAATAGATCTATAATGAATGCAAGCACTTGCAAGTAGTGATAAAGGACTCATCCTCCACACAGTGGGTGGTCATGCTTGTAAGCAACATTGGAAGACTTACGCTTAGTGTTGCTTATTATAATGCACACAATAGCCTTATCTGCGAGAAATGTTGAAGGATGTTGTGTTGGACATAGTTCACATTATCATGCAACGAACAATGAAGGTTGACATACAATGAAGGTAGTGATTTGCCAACCAACACGCATAGGGAGATGTGCGATGAATATAGTACATCCAACAATCAATGTTAATTTGCAAAGAAATACACCAAAATCCTGTAAATGATGATAGCCGACATGCAATGATTACAAAGTTGCCCTCATAGTTAACGCCGATTAAATAACTAGCAAATGCATAAGCCCTCTGTAGGCAAAGAAATTTGACATGCAATAAATGCAATGGCTGGCTCGGGATAAAGCATAGTTCTCATGCAAACAATGATAAAAGAGTTGCAATACGCATACTACCTACAAGCAAGAATAAAAAACCCACAATAAATTCCAATACGGCAACACCTACAAGCCATTGTTGGAAGTTCGGCATGCATACGATAGCTGACCTACGAGTTAAAGAGGCGATGGCAGAAATCTTAAAATGCATAGAACGATCATATTTACAAGTAGCAGTGATAGTAGATATGTTGCAGGTGGGAGGAGTCTCCTGTGAATATAGATACACATGCAACGTACTATTTGCAATCAAGGACCGAAGATCGCATCAAATGAGGAAGAACTGCAGCAAATGCAAGTACCCGCGAACTGCAGTAGAAGACTCTTCATATGCGTTACATGTCATCTACAAGCAAATACATAAGGACTTCAGCAAATGCAAGCGCCTACGAGCTACTACAGGAGATTCGTTAGTGCACGACAGTCTACCTGCATAAAGTGGCAAATGATCCAAAACAAAACGCTACGATTCACTGTTGGAGAATTTTTGTATCCTCAAACGGATTGCATATTTTATAATCGGGCACGGCATAAGAATACGATATATTACCCCGAAGGATAAAAATATCATTTCCTTATGGACTCAATAATAAAATTTACAATTATTTAACAGAGATTCCCCCACTCGATGTTTGGTCGAGTGGAGTTTATTTGTTTCTGGGGTACAGACATCCCATAAGGGCAAGCCCCTATGGTTAATTACATCCCAAGTTTGGTTTGGGAAAACTTTTGATTAAACTAGTGGTTTTCTTCATTTTGAAGTCATTTAAATGTTGGCTAAAGCTTGATTTTTATTTTAAAATCCATGAAAGTCTTGCTTAAAGGTTTTGGTCCTTTAGGAATTTCAAGAAGTGGATCAACTTAGATTTGGATTTTTTTTGGAAAGAAAGCCAAAGGAGTTGAAGTAGGGGCATTTGATTCTGAGATGAAACTCAGAGGTGCCCAAACTATCCTATGTTGGGCTTTACATTTTAGCAACCTAATTTTGGTTTAAGTTGGTATTTTATTAGAAGATTGGGGCTTACATCCCAACAACACTTGTTGGAGGAATTGCCCGAAAGTTGAGGGCTTATAGGGTGATTTGGAATCAACCCGTGCCTCGGACCCTAAGACTAAGGTGAGGACTACCGAGAGGTAGTGCCTCGAACCTAGATCTAACGAGTGCAAAGAGGGACTTACAAGCTACACCTCACAAGAGGCATAACCCGCCCGACCTCTGGATTTATTATCCCGCCTGGAAGGGACTACCAGCTAAACTCCCCCTAATCGCTTTTAAAACCATGCTATTCGGTCTCAATGCAAATGTAGAGTGGTAGGGTTGTTTTTATTTAGAAGATAGGTCTTACAACTTGGCTTTGAGGCCAAGATGCCTTTTTATGTGGGTATGCAAAATGTTGACTCATAAAGAAAAGATTTTATTATCTAGTCCTTAAGTTGAGGCATTCTACATGTGACACATTTTTTTTTGGCTATGCATGTTTATTTTCATTTTGAAAACTTGGCTCCTTGAAGGGAGCCATGCAATTTTCCTTATTTGAAAGACATGGAGCCTAATTTGATTTTATTATTAGGTTGCTTACATGTTAAGGGGTAGAAAATTTAGTTTTTAACCTAAGAGCCTAACGTAATCAAGTCCAGGCCACACCCACAGAAACAAAAGAAGAAACCTAAGAAAAACATGCTTTTCTAATGCGCACCCAGTAAACACTTCAACACATGCTTATATATAAATAAAATGCAGAAATGTAGATAAAGTCCAATTTATTACAACCAAATTTGGCAGCTGAGTTGCCTGCCATTATACAACCCAGTTGAATTAATTACAGACTCTACTTGTGGGGATCTTCAAGCTTTAACCTTCAAGGAGGTCTTTGAGCTTCATCTCCAAAATGATACTTTCTTCTTTGATCCTCCTTGCTTTCTAATTCAAACCCCACAAGTTTTACATCCTATTTCTACCAAATACATGATAAAAAAAAAAGACTCAAATCTGCAAAACAGAGTTAGGAGGCAGTTTATATAATTAAGCATGTAATCATCTCAAAATTGGCCTAACACTTAGAGTGCTAAGTGCTAGGCCCCCTGCTTCTACCCTATTGGCCATGTCTCCTGGGGGTATTAAGCAGCGCCTGCAAGCAAACAGCATTAATAAAATTATGACATTTACCCCCTTCTTGGACATGACCACCTGCACAGAAAAGCATATATATTTCTATACTAACCACTTAAGGGCAAGTGCCCACACGCAGACAATCCAAGGGCAATCAATCCACAACATCAATCACATGCGCACACAAAGAAAAGTCCTAATCCTAGTATGCCTAAGGGGTTGTGCAACTAAGTGTGTGAGGCTTGTGTGGTATGTCACACTAAAGGTCCTCCTAGAATTTGGGTCTAAGGAAGAAGTGCCCAACATGTAGCTTTTGAGCTCAATGTTGGAGAAATTCCCCCCCAAGCTTTTGGAGCAAGAAAGGGAACGAACATTTCTTTTAGCTTTGAAGCTAAAGAAAGGGAAAGGGAGAGAATCCAACACATGGCTTTTGGGCCAAGTGTTGGAAGAGTTCCCCTTAGCTTTTTGGGCTAAGAAGAGAAAGTAGAGATCCAACATTTAGCTTTTGAGCTAAATGTAGGAGAACTCCCTCTAGCGTTTGGAGCTAAAGAGAGGGGGAAATCTCCTACAACTTTGGAGTCGGAGGAGGATTGGAAGAAAATGCAACTTTTGGGTTGCAAATTCATTAAGGCCTTTGGACATTTCGATGTCCAAAGAGGGAATTGCCCCCTTCTAACTTGAGTTTGGAAGGACAAGGAGAAATAGGACTTGAATCCTAAGCTTGGGGTGAAATTACTTGTTATTTTTGGTTCAACAAGTAAGATAATTTGGGACAAAAATGGATCACTCAATATAGGTTGAGTGAAAGCGGGCTTCATACAACTTTTGAGTTGTATGAAAAGTGAAAGAACCCATGGTTTTGAGCTAAGGTAAAGAATTCCTTAAGACTTTTGGAGTCTATAGGAGTGAAAGAGGATTTGTAACTTTAAGGTTACAAATCAAGAAGGTGGTTCTTTGAATTTTTTTGTATTCAAAGAGGAATTTCATTTTTTTTAATTTGGGTTAAGGGAAATGAAGAGGATTTTGGAGGTTTCCTACAATCTAGATTTGTAGGAAAAAGAAATACTCCAATGTGCAATCTAGAGATTGCAAATTGGAGGAATTTCTTTGGACATGTGGTGTCCAAAGAAAAGAAAAGTTTCATCTCTCCAATTTTGGGTTGGAGGAGAAAAGGAGAGGGGAGGTGACTTGGAAGTTACAACCCCTAGAGGATTCTTTGAACATTGGGTATCCAAAGGAGAAGGGTGCATTCTCAAAACTTGGATTGAGAGAATGAAAGAGTTTCCTACAATTTTTTGGATTGTAAGAAGGAGGAGGTTTCCCTACAACTTGTAGGAAAAGAAGATACGAAATACAACTTATGAATTGTAAGTTAGAGGTTAGGGAGGACCACTTACTTAATTTAGGCTAAGTAAATGGTGAAGTCTCTTTGAGCATTTGGTACTCAAAGGAAGATTATCATTTGCTCAACTTTGGGCTAAGCAAATGAGAAAGACTAGAATTTGAGTCCTAAATTTAGAGGATTACTCATTGGTTTGTATCCCAATGAATAAATGATTTAGTGAATTTCCTACAACTTTGAGGTTGAAGGAGGAAGATGGCCTTCCTACATTTTTCGGGTTGTAGAAAAGGGGAAATCATGTGCAACTTGGAAGTTGCAAGTTAGAGGAATTTCCTTGAGCATTTGGTGTTCAAAGAAAAGGACACACATTCACTTAATTTAGGCTAAGAGAATGGGTTGATAGTTTAGAGTTTAGTTCCAAACTACAACGATTCATGTGGGTATCCTTGAAGACTTGAGGGGCTTCAATTCACCTCACATGAGAGGATACTTGTTGGTTTTGGGGTTCCAACAAGAGATGTAAGAAAACTTGGATTTTGGCTCCAAGTTTCTAAAACTTATAACATGATGCATTAAGGACTTTTGCCTTTTGGGAATTCATAATGCAACACATGATGAAAGTGGGTGATAGCTCCTACGATAGACTAGGAGACATGCAATGAGATATTTGAAGCTCGGGACGCTCCAAATAACATCGCATAAGAGATGTAATTTGTAGTTTTTGGACTACAAATTAAGGGGTCATCTACCTATATAGGTTAGGCAAATGAAATAGGCTAGATTTTAGAATCCTAAGCCTAAAAAGGAATTCTTTCATTGATTTAGTCTCAAAATGAAAGAAGGGGAGAACTTAGGTTTTTTGGCTCTAAGCTACAAGATTTTCATATAATGATAGGTTTGGAATTTTAGAGAATTCCAAATCATCATTTATGAAGGGAGAAACATTTATTTGCTAACTTTGTGTTGTTAGCAAATGGAAATGGGAGAGAGGCTTAGGATTTGTTTTCCTAAAACCTTGATTCATGCACTATAATAATTGGGACTTAGAGAACGTCCCAACTATTAAGTGCAAGGGACATGTACATGAGGACGAGGACTTCCAACTCTCCTACAAATGTTTTGGATTTGCTTGAAAGAGGGAAAGCTAACTTCCTAATGCGTGGAAGGTTTTCCCAAATCAAATTTGATATGATTTTGGGGACTTGAAAGTTTCTAGGAGAAACCTAAAGATCTATTTTGGCAAGATCTAAGAGGGACCTAAGAACAAACATGTAGTGGAACCTAGGCTTTTGGAATCCTAGGTTGAGAACAATCATGCAATGAAAAGATGGAGCTCCGTGGTGCTCCAAATTACCATGCATGAGGGAGAGATAGGTGAGTGATTGTAGAATTTGTATCTACAAGCAAAGAGAGTTGAATCTAGGATTTTTGGGGTCCTAGGTTAAGATTTGTTCACGCAATGGAAAATTGACACTTTAAGATGCCCCAAAATTCCATACATGAGAAAGGAAAGACTATTAGAGAGCTTCCAACTCAATGAAAAGGTTTCCAAATCAATTTTGGCATAATTTGGATAGAAAGATTGGTCCTACAATTTGAATTTGGAAGACAACCTATAATATTATCAAAGCTCTATAAGAAGGTGGTTTCCCCTAAATCGTACCTAATATGATTTGGAAATTTGAGAGCTTGTATTTGGTTATATTATCTTGCAAATTAGGAAAAATGAGCTTAAATAACCCCTTAATATGATGGAGCATTGATCATGGGCCTTTGAGGTCCATGAAATGCTCCAAATCAATCTTACCAACACTTAGGATTAAGTAAGCACATTTATGAAAATTTGCAAGTTAATACATTCACTAATTTTAAGCAAGGAATAAATAACATATGGCTTGAATCATGATTTAGTAGGGAAACATGTATCTTAAAGCCTTTAAGGGATCAAATCACTTTTGGCATGATTTGACCCATTAAAAACATTAAAATGAGTTTCCAAACTTTGGAATATTTGCGTAACAAAAATGATTAGCCATCAACTTTTCTATCACAAACCATACAACGCATCCAAAGGCGAGTTTGATCAAAAACACTTGCTCTAGGATTTTCGTAGTGAATCTTTGGAACTCACACTAGATCCTACAATAAGTCATCACAAATATTTTGGATATGTTGCAAGGCTTATGACAACCCCACAAGCTCCACAAAATTCCTAAATCATATGTCTATTTAGCGCATGACACTAGTGTTGTATAGATACATGTACACAATGTGAGATTTGGGAAAAGATGTGAGCTATCCACTATGTTTTAGCTACAACAAGTATCATGCCCTAAGGTTTAAATGTAGGCGAAGGTGCTAAGCTCAATATGATGCATAACATACATTTGAGAGATGTCGGATAACAACCCGACGCCTCTACGCGTGTTAAGATCCTCTCCGAACTCTTACATAAGAGTCAACTAATGGAAATTTCCTAATTTCCATAGCCTTTGCGAAGTGGACAGCCAACATAAAGGTTTTGGGGGATCAAAAAATTAAAGTTTCTAAGGACCTAAGGCTTTGGGAGCGTCAACCACACATCAATTGGCCTTGGGAGACCCTAGGTTTCGCCTAAGTTCAACGGTATACCTTCCCCGGGTTGTCCAAGCGCTCCAAACCAAGGTCCAAGCTGCTGTCCAAGCTCCGCTCCAAGCTCCGATTGCTGTCCAAGCTCCGCACAAAGCTCCAATCCGCTGTCCAAGCCGTTCCGGACGTCGCCGCTGCTGTCCGGGACGTTTCGAAGGTTCCAAACTGCTGTTTGGGAGGTTTAGGAGCCTCCTTTTGCTGTTTGGAGGCTTCAAAAAGCTCCCAACTCGTCTCGAGGTCGCCGGAGTTGAAGGAGGAAGAGCTAGAAACCTTCCTACTTCGTTGATCTTTGAGAAAGGAAGCAAATGGGAGGCTTAACCTCCTTTGGAATGAGGAAAGAGCTCAAAACCTTGAACTTTTCTTCTTCCTTCCACTAGAAGAGCCACGAGCAAGGCTTCTGGCTTGCTGGAAGAGGGGCGACAGGACACGGTGGAGACGCACGAAGGAGCCGCACGCAGGGGTCCTCGGTTTCGCCGGGTTGAGTCGCGCGCGGGGGAGAAATTTCCGCCTGGAGTCGCGTATGAGAGGGGATTTCCGATCTCCTCTCTCGCTCGCTCGCTCTCTGGGTGTCGGGACGGGAGAAGGAAAGCGACGGGGGAGCCGAATGAGGCTCCCCGCTCTTTTGTTTTTCTTAGGGACGCCAGCCCAGCCGAACGAGACTCTCGTTTCGTCCCATCCATCCGCCTCGTTACGCGAAACGAGAGAAAAATCCACTTGAGTAGATTTGCTGCTCAACTGGTTTGAAATTGGGTGGGATTTGTGATTCAATCCCAGCCCTAGATCAAGAAATTTGATTTTAGAAATCAAATCAGCTTATGATTTCATTAGTTAGGGCTGAAATTAAGCCCGAATTGGACTCGACCCGAACCGATTTGGGTCGGTTTGGGTCCAATTGAGTTCAACCAATTTAATTTCATAAAATTGAACCTAAATCGACGCCGAATTGCGTCGAATTTGGTTCGACGAGGCTCAATTAGGTTTGATTTGATTAATTTGATTTTAATTTAATTAAATTTGATTTAATTTAATTAAATTTGATTTAATTTAATTAAATTGAGGTCCGATTTGAGTCAATTTCGTCTCGACGACATTCGATTGGGTCGATCGAGCACGATCGAGTCTAGTCGGGCTCGATTGGGGTCGGGTTGATACGAAAATATTCGTCAACAAAAGGACCCCCAATATGTGTGGTGAACGAAAAGAAGTACGCCACACATATTGGCGTTGACCAAATAATGATCAAACGAGATCTTCCAAATCAAATATGGTATGATTTGAAAGAGAAATAGAGATCTATGAAAGCCTAAACTTGAATTTAGGCAAGATCTACAAAGATAAGGAGATTTCTATCTATCACCTTAAAGAAAGAGTTTTAGATTACTCTTGAAAGAGTGTTTAGAAGCATTTTGGCGACTTCTAAAGAGGTCTCTAAAGACATTTGATATCTTTAGGGAGGATTTGATAGGAATAGAAGTATTTTGGCAACTTCTAAGAAGAATTCTAGAGACATTTGTTATTTCTAGAAATGATTCCTAAAGATATTTGGTATCTTTTAGAAAAAATTTGATTTGATTAGAAGAAATTTGATAACTTCTAAAAGAGCTTAGGGATATCTTATAATCACCTAAAGGCTAGGGGTATTTTAGCTACCACCTAAGAAGCTTTCAAGGATGTTTTGGCTATCACTTGAAAAGAGATTAGAGACATTTGGTGTCTCTAAAGGGTCTTAGGGATATCTTGCTATCTCCTAAAGGTTAGGGGTATCTTGGCTACCACCTAAAGGGTTCTCAAAGATATTTTCACTATCATTTGAGAGGGTTAGGAACATTTGTTGTTTCCTAAAAGTCAAAAGGCATTTGGCACCTATTGGAAAGTTCTAAGAGGTATTTTGGCAACCATCTAGAGGTAGAGCTTATCTTATTTTGGCAAGACAAAACTTAAAAGAGTTAAGGTTAAGAGTATTTTTACTACTACTTAAACCTTAAAGGTAATTGGTGTAAGATTATCTATTTTGGCTAGATAAATCTTAACATTTTGGGAGACTAAAGGGTATTTTGGCAACCACTAAAAGTCTAGATTTGGGTAGATCTATGATGTTCAATTTGGTTAGAACAAGATCTAAAGGAGTGAGCTATGAGAGACCTTAGAAGGTTTGAATTCTACCTAAACTCAGAATTTGATAAGAAGACTCCTATTTGGGGATGTCTACACTTAGCGTTTGGTACTAAGATTTGCATTTGACTTTCATTTGGAGAAAGATAAATTTGAACTTTCTTTCATTTGGAGAAAGAAAAAGATGAACTTTCCTTGGAGAAAGATGAACTTTCTTCCCTTTTGGGGAAATATGAATTTTCTTCCCTTTTGGGGGAAAGATGAAAGATTTGAAATTTAGACCAAGGTTTTGGTAATCCGGACCCAGTCCACAACCGGATGAAAAGAACATTTCCACTTGAAAGAAACATTCATTTATTGAAATTTAAAATTTGCATACAATCAATTGTAATATTTCTTGAGGTAACGCCCATTGATAGGCAACATAGGACGTTCACCATTACAATCAATCAACTGGTAAGATCCACCTTGATAGGCCTTCTCTACTACAAAAGGGCCTTCCCAAGTAGGTTCGAACTTGCCACCTATTTTGCGGTGGGCTATAATCGGTCTGCGAAGAACTAGGACCAAGTCGCCAACCTTGAAAGTCCTAGGACGGACCAATTTATCGTGGGCTTGAGCCATGCGGGCTCGGTACAACTCGAGGTTCTGTTGAGCAAGCAAACGCTTCTCATCTAAACCATCGAGTTCCTCCAACCTTAGTTGGGCATTTTGTTCACTTGTAACTTCGTTGTTTATTGCAATTCTAAGAGATGGGAGCTGTAACTCCAAAGGGAGAACCGCCTCCGCTCCATAGACTAGAGCAAACGGAGTGGCCTGTGTTGGAGTTCTATATGTGGTCCGATAGGCCCACAACGCCTCCACCAACTTTTCATGCCATTGACGTTTGTTCTCATCTAAGGTTTTCTTTAACAACTGAACTAATGTCTTGTTGAAAGCTTCAGCCAATCCATTAGCTCGAGGATAGTATATCGTACTATACCTCCAATCAATGCTATGTTTGTTAACAAATTGATTAAGCTTGGTACTCTTAAAAGCAGGACCATTATCGGATATGATTCGACGTGGAACGCCAAACCTGTATACGATATGGTCCTTCAAAAATTGTAGTACATGGCTAGTTTTGACTTCTCTCAGTGGTATGGCTTCAGCCCACTTTGAGAAGTAGTCGGTAGCAGCAAGTATAAACCTATGACCCTTAGAGGAAGGAGGATCAATAGGCCCAACAATATCAGTTCCCCAGCTTTCAAAAGGCCAAGAGGCTATTGTTGGATGCAAAACATTAGGTGGTTGATGCAAAACTACCCCATGTACTTGGCATTGGTGGCATTTCCGTGCTATTTCCACACAATCTTTAATCATTGAAGGCCAATAGTACCCAAGCCTTTTAATTTTCAATTTCATTTTGGGGCCCGATTGGTGGGCACCACACAACCCCGCATGCACCTCGGTCACTATCTTATGGGCTTCATCTTTTGCAAGACATCGCAACCACATTTGGTCAAATGACCGCCGATACAACGTGTTGTTAATCAGTGAAAATGACAATGCTCTATTCTTTATTTGGTGAGCAACAGACTTCTCCTTTGGTAGTTTACCATTTTGGAGATAATCAATGAATGGTTGGCGCCAATCATCTTCATCATCTACCACAAACGAAAACTCACCACAAGAGGAAGGTTCATTCAAATTCTCAAAGTCAATAGGAGACAAAATTTGGCGATTTTGAACTTCTATTTGGATTGAACCCTTTTCGGGGCATGACATTTCCTTAGCAAGCTTTGCTAGAACGTCCGCCGTAGCATTTTGACCACGCGGTATTCTAACCAAAGTAGCATTAGGAATTTGCTCAAACAATTTCATGGCATACAAGTGGTATTTAAGCAAGTTGGGTTTTAGACTTTGTAGGTTCCCGCAACTTGGTTAATCACCAACTGTGAATCGCCATAAATTTTGATATTTTTAATTTCCATTGATATTGCTAATTCTAAACCAGTTATCAGAGCTTCATATTCCGCCTCGTTGTTTGTACAAGGGTCCGATAAACTGTAAGAATATCGCAATATAGCTTTATCAGGTGTTATGAATATCAAACCAACTCCAGCCTTGCCGGGGAGAAGACTTTGTGGTTCAGTACCTCTTTGGAAAGAAGCCGCACCATCAAAATATAACTCCCAAGCGGGGCTTTCATGGTCATCTAAATTCATTATTTGTTCATCAGGAAGATCGTCATTTAAGGGAGATCCTGCCGGTATTGGGTGTGCTGCTAAGAAATCGGCAAGAGCTTGCCCTTTTATAGCACGTTGAGGAGTGAAAGTGATATCGAATTGAAGTAGTATCATGGCCCATCTGGCTAAGCGTCCTGAGAGTGTAGGACGGGTCATGAGATATTGAAGGGGATTGACCTTAGAGATCAGATTGACTTTATGAGAGAGCATGTAATGCCTAAGCTTTTGAACAGCAAAAATAAGGCATAAGCAATGCTTCTCAATGGAAGGATAATTCATTTCAGTAGGAATTAGACGTCTACTCAAGTAGTATAAAGCATTCTCTTTTCCTTCATTGTTGGTTTGGGCCAACAAAGCACCAAGAGACTCATCTGAGGCTGCAGTGTAAAGAATTAATGGCTTCCCCGGGATGGGAGCGGCCAAAACTGGAGGGGACAAAAGATAGCGTTTTATACTATCGAAGGCTTTTTGGCAGCTATCATCCCAATAGAATTCTGAATCTTTCTTTGAAAGGGCTGCAAAGGGTTGGCATCTACCGGACAAATTAGATATAAAGCGTCTTAGATATGCCAACCTACCTTGGAAAGATCTTAATTGAGTAAGACTTCTAGGAGGTTTCATTTCTAATATCGCCTTGATTTTAGTAGGGTCAATTTCGATGCCACGGTGTCGAACAACAAACCCAAGAAACTTCCCTGAAGTTACCCCAAAAGCACATTTCAAGGGATTCATCTTGAGGTCGTACCGACGAAGCCGTTCAAATACAACCCTTAAATCAAACAAGTGATCCTCTCTTTCTTTGCTTTTGACCACGAGATCATCAATGTAACATTCAACTTTGTCATGAATGAGTTCATCAAAGATTCTGGTCATTGCACGCTGGTAGGTTGCACCAGCATTTTTCAGGCCAAAAGGCATGACCTTATAACAGTATATTCCAATGGGTGTTCTAAAAGCAGTGTATTGCTCGTCCTCCGGGGCCATTTTTATTTGGTTGTACCCCGAGGACCCATCCATAAAGGAAAAGAGACCGTGAGAAGAAGCAATGTCAATCATGAGTTCAGGGATTGGTAATGGGAACTCATCTTTAGGACATGCTTTATTCAAATCTCTAAAGTCGACACATACGCGAATCTGTCCATTCTTTTTCTTAATGGGGACAACACTGGCTAACCAAGAGGGGTATTTTCCTCTCGAATAAAACCAGCTTCAAGTAATTTCTTTACTTCTTCAATCACTTGTTGTTCAATCTCCAAACGCATCCTTCTAGGAGCTTGTTTGACTGGAACAACATTTGGTTGAATGGCAAGTTTGTGGACTGCTATGTCTGGATTTAATCCTGGCATTTCATCATAACTCCAAGCAAAACAGTCCTTAAACTCTGTCAAGAGTTGTACCATACCATTGGCATCAGTTTCATTTAACAAAGCACTTATGAAAGTGGGGCGTGGATTTTCTTCAGTACCCAAATTAATCTCTTTCAATTCATCAATCGTTGATTTGATTTCTTCCTCAAATTCAGGGGGTGCATCCCTAATTTGAAGGTAATCTGGGTCGTTGCTAGCCTCTAAACATAACCTCTCAACAGCGTTGTAGGTTTCTGTAAAGATCATATCAACTTCCAGATTGTTGGTAATAACCAAACAGTACTCATCATCATCTATTGGTCCGACAGTGCCAAAGCCAATGCCATATTTATTTTTCTTTAATTTGTATTTGGCATTCCATATACTTTCATGTTGTTTGGCTTCGCCTTTGGACCACATAGAAGGAGCAAAACCTCTTTTAATCAAACTTTTTACACCAGCGGGATACCAATCAAAAGGTAGTTCTACCATTTCATTCAAAGAAAGATCCTCAAGTTCTACACCCACTTCTGAACTTGAGGGTTGATGTGCTTTATAAAAGACACGATTCTTCCCAACATCTTCTTCTAACTTAGGTGCAACACATACATTCAAATCTTCTACTGTGCTTTCAGACAAAGAAGTTAAGCTCTTTACAAATTCATTCAACTTTCCAAATGTAGTGAAATCGGACACCTCCTCTTTCTGAGAGTTGTCCTCATCACATAGAAAATTTTCTTTAATGTTCCAAATAGGCTTTTCAGTGATAACCCATTTTGAAGCAGCATCTTTTGAACTACCCACCACATTTGGCTCAGCTTTTGTATTGGACCCTGAGCCTACATGGGTGATGGGCCTTCTAGGAGTAGGTGGTGGAGATGAGGCTTTGGTGGCCCTCATCCTCCACCCATCTTGGCTTCTACCTCCTCTGCCACGATCTCTCCCACGAGCACGTTGTGCCATCCTACCTCCTCGTTGTGTTGAAGGAGGGGCAGGGCTCCATCTAATCTTTTCCTCAAGCTCCTCTTGAAGGTGCTCTTGGACAAGTGTTGGAGACTTTTCTTTAGGTGCACTAGTTCCCACTTGATCTTCAGTTGGTACCACAGATCTAGAAAACACTGATAGCCTCTTTGGAACATAGTAAGAAGCATCTTCGTATTTCCCAACTTCATGCACACTAAATGGTTTCAAATCTCCCTTTATGCAGTACTCTACACCATTCCTTTCATATTTCATACATTGGTGTAGAGAGGAAGGAACCATTTTGTATTCATGGAGCCAAGGCCTACCAAGAAGTGCTTTAAACGAAGTTTCAGAATCTATGATATGGAATTTAGCCTCAGTTCTCAAATCCCCTATCAAAAGAGAAAGAGTGACAGAGCCTAAAGCCCTTTGCCCCTTTTCATTGAAGCCACGCAACATCATTTTGTCAGAACTTAGTTTTTGCGTGTCAACATTGAGATGGGCCAAAGTTCTTAGGCTCATTATGTTGACCGATGCACCCGGATCAACAAGCACTCTATTCAACTTGAAATTGTCAATGTCAACAGTTATATAAAGTGGACGATTGTGATCTGAAGTACCCAGAAGTAAATCCTCATCAGAAAAGGTTACTCCAGGTACTTCTTTGAAGTGTAAAGCCTCCTCAAAGGAACACTCTGCGAGTTGAGCCAAGCAAATTTCAGGATCAAGTAAGGCCTTGACCAAAGCCTCTCGCATTTCAGGAGAAAGCACAAGAGCATCATATATGCTCAACCTCGCAGGTAGTTTCCTAAGGTGAGCTAGCACATTATAATCCACTTTTGGTGGTCCACCACCCACTTGTCCTTGTGGAACATGTGTTGGTGGAACCACGCCCTCATTTTGCTGGACAGGTTCTTTTCCCTTATCTTTCTTAGATGCCAGTGGAGATGGTACAACCCGACCACTTCTGAGATTTATTTCTGTTATTTCTTCAGGCTCAGAAGTTGTGGTCACATCAACCAAAACCTCAGAATCAGATTCTTCTTTCATTTGATTTGTCTCTAAATCAGGTGACTCGGGCTCAATGACAATCCTTACTCCCTGCATTTTGTACACGGGTAGATCATCATCAGAACTAGATTCACATGATTCAGGATTTTGAGAAGATTCAGTTACATGTTCATTATCAGATTCAGAATGGACAGATCGCACGTACGCGGAAGGATAGTTCATTTCACCAACACCCTTTGGAACATACATGAAATCAGAGAGGGTAAGAGGCTTGGGGGATTTCCCCTTGCCATTTGGAAGGATAACTTGCTTGACTTTAGAAAATGATTCTTCTTTTTCCTTTCCCTTCACCATTGAAACTCTCTTTTCAAGAAGTTTCAAAGGTGAATGACCCTTTCCCTTCATCGAGTTATTTGGAGGAACTCCAAATGTCTTTTTTATGGACATTTGAGTTTCTTTTGGAAACTCCAATGAGGTGTTGGGTAGTTTGTTTAACATTTTCAAAGAAGATTTAGACAAAGACAACTGCCAGCCATCTGCATCTGTAAGCAACTCAACACTGCCCTTCTGGTTGAACACTGTTGGAGGGGAAACTGTAGTGGCTGACTCTGCTTTCTGTCCCTTGGTAGGGATGACCTCCACATGAATAACTTTAGCAGACCCTTGTGATGGGTTTGCTAAGTATGCATTAGGAATACTCATCCTACCAGCTTTGTACTCACTTTCAACCCAATCTTTAAAGACATAGCAATCCTCTAGAACATGACCCAACATCCTATGATAAGGGCAATAGTTTGGCTCATTGCTCTTATCAACATCTGCTGGCCTTTTGGGTTTGGGAGTTGGAAATTGTCATCTTGAATCAAAGACTTAAAGATTTTCTTTGTGGCATCTCTCCTAAAAGAGTACTGTTGGTTAATTTTTTCTGTCAATCCCCTAGGATCGGGCTTTTTGGCTACCCTATCCTTATCCTTTCTAGGCTGTTGCTCAGTAATCTTTCTAGGCTGTTGCTGCTCAGTAATCTGAATCTGCTTTCCCTTCTGAAATGATAATGCTGACACACTGCCCTTTCTTTCAACTGGTTTCTGCTTGAATTTCTTGGCTTGGTCACCATTACTGTTATCTTTAAGGAATGACAACTGAGATGCTTCAGATTGCAAGCCAGAAGCTTTACTAATCAATTTTTCAAAAGTCCTAATAGTGAACCCTTTGAGAATGAGTGCTATAGGACCGTGAATATTTCTTAGTAAAATTTCTATGGCGTGCTGTTCTTGGAGTTGTGGTTCACATTTTAGGCTAAGATTCCTCCACCTAAGAATGTAATCCACCAACCCCTCATTTGGCTTTTGCCTCTCCACCACAAGGTCTCCCACTGTAACATGATGTTGGGCCCCCGCAAACCTCTTTACAAACAAGGATTCCAACTCTGAAAAGGTCTTTACTGAACCATTTGGTAACTCAGCGTACCAGTCAAAAGCCACCCCTGAAAGACTGCTCACAAACTGTCTGAAGAGGAGAGCGTCACTGCCACCCACATTACAACACCCAGCTCTGAAGTGAGCTAAATGTTGACGTGGGTTTCCTATACCATTGAAGAGCTTGAAGGAGGGGGACACAAAACCTTTGGGGTACTGCACCAAGTCAAACTCCTCGGGATAAGGTCTTCCTCTTTGAATAGAGTGACCTCCTTTCCCCTGTGCTATTGACTCCTTAATCTGCTGACTAATGAAATCCTTCAAATCTTCCTTTGAAGGTTGGAGATTTACTGACCCAGGCTCATTCTTCTCCTGACTACCAATATCTTCATCAACTTGTACTACCTCCTTAGCCTTTTCTGCACTAGTGGAGGGTTTATCAATTGTGTTTGGGGCCTTTTGGGGACCCAACAGCTGAGTAGTAAGGGCAGTCATGGCTGAGGCCATCTCATCTAATCTCTTAGCCATATCACTAAGCTGAGTGTCTTTATCTTTCAACTGTTGTAGCAAGGCACGGATCTGGGGATTTTCACTCCCTTCCTCCTCTACTGGCACCTCCAACAGCTCATCTGTATGAGGGTCTCCTGGAAGAGAGGATCCTCTTCTGCTATAGTGGAGAACATAGATATCCTCCTCATCCATAAGATCATCCTCATCAGGATTAAAATTTTCAATCAACTTTTTATAATTTTCCTCTTCCTCCTTGTCTCTCCTTTCATCCTCATCAATTTTTTTGAGACTTTCTTTCAAGTAATCCATCATTTCTTCAATAGTTTTGCCTGTTGAAGGGTTAACATGGGAAGGATGATATTCTTCATAACTGTTCACCTCCATTGGTGCTTTCCCTTTATCATTAGGATCAACATGAGTGGAAGAGGAAGAGTGTACCTTTGATGGAGCCACTACCTTGGGTCTCCATTCTTCCTTCACCCCAGATGAGGAGGTATGGGATTTTTGGCGTCCCAAATTTACCTCATCTAAAGGTGGAGTCTGAATGTGACCCCCAGAGTATGGTTCATCATAAGGAGTAGGAGGTCGGTCTTCTTTTGGAGACCTCCTAAACCTAGTGGGTACATCAGATCTAACAGAACTAGACAGAGAAGTCCGTGGGACCACTTGGCGATCAGGGTGATCAACCTTTGGTCTGCCACGAACCTCAGGTAGCGGTGCTGAGTAGTCAACCAAAACAATCTGCTCACTAGTTGCCCTCTCCCGACGAGGCCCAGAATTGTAACCATCTGTCAAAGCTGACACTGCTGGCTGCCTAGAGAATCTGCGCCTATTTCTTTGGGATGGTTCTACAATCAGTTTACTATCCTCAGGATCTCTATCCTCTTTCAGAAGTAGCTTAGCAAAATCTCTGGTGATTGTATTTTTCATGGCTTTAATCACTTCCTCCTTAGTTGTGTGCATTTGATCAGCCACCCTTTGAAAGATTCTCCTTATTCCTTTCTCCCACTTCTTTGTCATCTCATCAGGAGTACATTCAGAAGTTCTAGATGGAGGCCTAGGGGGTGGTGCAACTATCTTCTTAACATCCTCCTCTCCCCTAGACAAAGAAAGAGGATAAAACCTACTCCCCTCAGCTAATGGAGAGAGGTCCATCATCTCAGAATCCCGCTCAGCTTTTTCTTCCCTTTCCTTTCTCTTCTTATACCTCCTATATTTGTTCCTTTTCTGGGATTTTGTAAGGAGGTAGGTAGAACTGCCCCCTTCCTCAAACTGACTGAACTGGAAAGGACCCTCAGACCCAGGGACACTCGGAGCAACTACTACAGACTGAACTGGCTCAGGTTCTTTCTTAACAAACTTCTGCTTATGCAACATCGGAGTCAAAGCTGTTTGTCTTTCATCTGATTTCAAGACCTTAGGGAAGGTCAATCTATTAAAGACAGAAGGCCGAGAGGCTAAAGCTTTGGGAGACAGCTCAGCCACCCTCTTCCTACTATCCTGAGTAGGTGACCTCTCCCTAGTGGGCAGGTTTATTTCCAACACCTTCTTTTCAGATGAAGGTTGGTTTTCCAAAGTCCTAGCTTCAGAGAGTGTAGGACCTTGGAAAATAACCTCCATATCCTCAAAACCCTGCCCAAATTTGATCATGTCCCCAGGAGCAAAGCGGGACTGATCAAAGGACAACTGTAACTGATCACCAAACTTGAAAATCAGTCTTCCTTCCATTTCTTCTTTACTGAATTCTCAAATCACTGATATCCTGAAAATTAAAATCCCTTGATCAACCTTTCTGTTGCATCTTTTGAACCTAATTATCATGACATCAATCAATCACTGCACTTTTTCTGGGTTTTCTGACCACTGACTTGAATCACTAACTACCCACAACTGTGACCCGGATTTTGACGAATGATGATGGAATTTTGTTTGAATTTGGAATCCCACACCATTTGATATTGTTTGGTTGTAGATTTCATACAACCACAACAATTATGGTGAAGAGAAGATTTTGAAATTAGGAATTTGAGAATGTGAAATTTTTTTGAAAATGATTGACTTGAAAAACCAAAGTTCATCTTTCTCACTTTTAAAAGTTCATTTTGCTTTGCATTTGCTTGTATTGACATCACTCAACCCAATTTGCAAAGGGAGAGGCATACAACACAAAATTTGATTTTGCAAATCCATTTAGCCAACATTTAAAAAAATGACTAAATGAAAACCACTAGTTAAGATGAAAAGAGACATCCTCCCCAGCGGAGTCGCCAGAAAATCTGTTGGAGAATTTTTGTATCCTCAAACGGATTGCATATTTTATAATCGGGCACGGCATAAGAATACGATATATTACCCCGAAGGATAAAAATATCATTTCCTTATGGACTCAATAATAAAATTTACAATTATTTAACAGAGATTCCCCCACTCGATGTTTGGTCGAGTGGGTTTATTTATTTCTGGGGTACAGACATCCCATAAGGGCAAGCCCCTATGGTTAATTACATCCCAAGTTTGGTTTGGGAAAACTTTTGATTAAACTAGTGGTTTTCTTCATTTTGAAGTCATTTAAATGTTGGCTAAAGCTTGATTTTTATTTTAAAATCCATGAAAGTCTTGCTTAAAGGTTTTGATCCTTTAGGAATTTCAAGAAGTGGATCAACTTAGATTTGGATTTTTTTGGAAAGAAAGCCAAAGGAGTTGAAGTAGGGGCACTTGATTCTGAGATGAAACTCAGAGGTGCCCAAACTATCCTATGTTGGGCTTTACATTTTAGCAACCTAATTTTGGTTTAAGTTGGTATTTTATTAGAAGATTGGGGCTTACATCCCAACAACACTTGTTGGAGGAATTGCCCGAAAGTTGAGGGCTTATAGGGTGATTTGGAATCAACCCGTGCCTCGGACCCTAAGACTAAGGTGAGGACTACCGAGAGGTAGTGCCTCGAACCTAGATCTAACGAGTGCAAAGAGGGACTTACAAGCTACACCTCACAAGAGGCATAACCCGCCCGACCTCTGGATTTATTATCCCGCCTGGAAGGGACTACCAGCTAAACTCCCCCTAATCGCTTTTAAAACCATGCTATTCGGTCTCAATGCAAATGTAGAGTGGTAGGGTTGTTTTTATTTAGAAGATAGGTCTTACAACTTGGCTTTGAGGCCAAGATGCCTTTTTATGTGGGTATGCAAAATGTTGACTCATAAAGAAAAGATTTTATTATCTAGTCCTTAAGTTGAGGCATTCTACATGTGACACATTTTTTTTTGGCTATGCATGTTTATTTTCATTTTGAAAACTTGGCTCCTTGAAGGGAGCCATGCAATTTTCCTTATTTGAAAGACATGGAGCCTAATTTGATTTTATTATTAGGTTGCTTACATGTTAAGGGGTAGAAAATTTAGTTTTTAACCTAAGAGCCTAACGTAATCAAGTCCAGGCCACACCCACAGAAACAAAAGAAGAAACCTAAGAAAAACATGCTTTTCTAATGCGCACCCAGTAAACACTTCAACACATGCTTATATATAAATAAAATGCAGAAATGTAGATAAAGTCCAATTTATTACAACCAAATTTGGCAGCTGAGTTGCCTGCCATTATACAACCCAGTTGAATTAATTACAGACTCTACTTGTGGGGATCTTCAAGCTTTAACCTTCAAGGAGGTCTTTGAGCTTCATCTCCAAAATGATACTTTCTTCTTTGATCCTCCTTGCTTTCTAATTCAAACCCCACAAGTTTTACATCCTATTTCTACCAAATACATGATAAAAAAAAAAGACTCAAATCTGCAAAACAGAGTTAGGAGGCAGTTTATATAATTAAGCATGTAATCATCTCAAAATTGGCCTAACACTTAGAGTGCTAAGTGCTAGGCCCCCTGCTTCTACCCTATTGGCCATGTCTCCTGGGGGTATTAAGCAGCGCCTGCAAGCAAACAGCATTAATAAAATTATGACATTTACCCCCTTCTTGGACATGACCACCTGCACAGAAAAGCATATATATTTCTATACTAACCACTTAAGGGCAAGTGCCCACACGCAGACAATCCAAGGGCAATCAATCCACAACATCAATCACATGCGCACACAAAGAAAAGTCCTAATCCTAGTATGCCTAAGGGGTTGTGCAACTAAGTGTGTGAGGCTTGTGTGGTATGTCACACTAAAGGTCCTCCTAGAATTTGGGTCTAAGGAAGAAGTGCCCAACATGTAGCTTTTGAGCTCAATGTTGGAGAAATTCCCCCCCAAGCTTTTGGAGCAAGAAAGGGAACGAACATTTCTTTTAGCTTTGAAGCTAAAGAAAGGGAAAGGGAGAGAATCCAACACATGGCTTTTGGGCCAAGTGTTGGAAGAGTTCCCCTTAGCTTTTTGGGCTAAGAAGAGAAAGTAGAGATCCAACATTTAGCTTTTGAGCTAAATGTAGGAGAACTCCCTCTAGCGTTTGGAGCTAAAGAGAGGGGGAAATCTCCTACAACTTTGGAGTCGGAGGAGGATTGGAAGAAAATGCAACTTTTGGGTTGCAAATTCATTAAGGCCTTTGGACATTTCGATGTCCAAAGAGGGAATTGCCCCCTTCTAACTTGAGTTTGGAAGGACAAGGAGAAATAGGACTTGAATCCTAAGCTTGGGGTGAAATTACTTGTTATTTTTGGTTCAACAAGTAAGATAATTTGGGACAAAAATGGATCACTCAATATAGGTTGAGTGAAAGCGGGCTTCATACAACTTTTGAGTTGTATGAAAAGTGAAAGAACCCATGGTTTTGAGCTAAGGTAAAGAATTCCTTAAGACTTTTGGAGTCTATAGGAGTGAAAGAGGATTTGTAACTTTAAGGTTACAAATCAAGAAGGTGGTTCTTTGAATTTTTTTGTATTCAAAGAGGAATTTCATTTTTTTTAATTTGGGTTAAGGGAAATGAAGAGGATTTTGGAGGTTTCCTACAATCTAGATTTGTAGGAAAAAGAAATACTCCAATGTGCAATCTAGAGATTGCAAATTGGAGGAATTTCTTTGGACATGTGGTGTCCAAAGAAAAGAAAAGTTTCATCTCTCCAATTTTGGGTTGGAGGAGAAAAGGAGAGGGGAGGTGACTTGGAAGTTACAACCCCTAGAGGATTCTTTGAACATTGGGTATCCAAAGGAGAAGGGTGCATTCTCAAAACTTGGATTGAGAGAATGAAAGAGTTTCCTACAATTTTTTGGATTGTAAGAAGGAGGAGGTTTCCCTACAACTTGTAGGAAAAGAAGATACGAAATACAACTTATGAATTGTAAGTTAGAGGTTAGGGAGGACCACTTACTTAATTTAGGCTAAGTAAATGGTGAAGTCTCTTTGAGCATTTGGTACTCAAAGGAAGATTATCATTTGCTCAACTTTGGGCTAAGCAAATGAGAAAGACTAGAATTTGAGTCCTAAATTTAGAGGATTACTCATTGGTTTGTATCCCAATGAATAAATGATTTAGTGAATTTCCTACAACTTTGAGGTTGAAGGAGGAAGATGGCCTTCCTACATTTTTCGGGTTGTAGAAAAGGGGAAATCATGTGCAACTTGGAAGTTGCAAGTTAGAGGAATTTCCTTGAGCATTTGGTGTTCAAAGAAAAGGACACACATTCACTTAATTTAGGCTAAGAGAATGGGTTGATAGTTTAGAGTTTAGTTCCAAACTACAACGATTCATGTGGGTATCCTTGAAGACTTGAGGGGCTTCAATTCACCTCACATGAGAGGATACTTGTTGGTTTTGGGGTTCCAACAAGAGATGTAAGAAAACTTGGATTTTGGCTCCAAGTTTCTAAAACTTATAACATGATGCATTAAGGACTTTTGCCTTTTGGGAATTCATAATGCAACACATGATGAAAGTGGGTGATAGCTCCTACGATAGACTAGGAGACATGCAATGAGATATTTGAAGCTCGGGACGCTCCAAATAACATCGCATAAGAGATGTAATTTGTAGTTTTTGGACTACAAATTAAGGGGTCATCTACCTATATAGGTTAGGCAAATGAAATAGGCTAGATTTTAGAATCCTAAGCCTAAAAAGGAATTCTTTCATTGATTTTAGTCTCAAAATGAAAGAAGGGGAGAACTTAGGTTTTTTGGCTCTAAGCTACAAGATTTTCATATAATGATAGGTTTGGAATTTTAGAGAATTCCAAATCATCATTTATGAAGGGAGAAACATTTATTTGCTAACTTTGTGTTGTTAGCAAATGGAAATGGGAGAGAGGCTTAGGATTTGTTTTCCTAAAACCTTGATTCATGCACTATAATAATTGGGACTTAGAGAACGTCCCAACTATTAAGTGCAAGGGACATGTACATGAGGACGAGGACTTCCAACTCTCCTACAAATGTTTTGGATTTGCTTGAAAGAGGGAAAGCTAACTTCCTAATGCGTGGAAGGTTTTCCCAAATCAAATTTGATATGATTTTGGGGACTTGAAAGTTTCTAGGAGAAACCTAAAGATCTATTTTGGCAAGATCTAAGAGGGACCTAAGAACAAACATGTAGTGGAACCTAGGCTTTTGGAATCCTAGGTTGAGAACAATCATGCAATGAAAAGATGGAGCTCCGTGGTGCTCCAAATTACCATGCATGAGGGAGAGATAGGTGAGTGATTGTAGAATTTGTATCTACAAGCAAAGAGAGTTGAATCTAGGATTTTTGGGGTCCTAGGTTAAGATTTGTTCACGCAATGGAAAATTGACACTTTAAGATGCCCCAAAATTCCATACATGAGAAAGGAAAGACTATTAGAGAGCTTCCAACTCAATGAAAAGGTTTCCAAATCAATTTTGGCATAATTTGGATAGAAAGATTGGTCCTACAATTTGAATTTGGAAGACAACCTATAATATTATCAAAGCTCTATAAGAAGGTGGTTTCCCCTAAATCGTACCTAATATGATTTGGAAATTTGAGAGCTTGTATTTGGTTATATTATCTTGCAAATTAGGAAAAATGAGCTTAAATAACCCCTTAATATGATGGAGCATTGATCATGGGCCTTTGAGGTCCATGAAATGCTCCAAATCAATCTTACCAACACTTAGGATTAAGTAAGCACATTTATGAAAATTTGCAAGTTAATACATTCACTAATTTTAAGCAAGGAATAAATAACATATGGCTTGAATCATGATTTAGTAGGGAAACATGTATCTTAAAGCCTTTAAGGGATCAAATCACTTTTGGCATGATTTGACCCATTAAAAACATTAAAATGAGTTTCCAAACTTTGGAATATTTGCGTAACAAAAATGATTAGCCATCAACTTTTCTATCACAAACCATACAACGCATCCAAAGGCGAGTTTGATCAAAAACACTTGCTCTAGGATTTTCGTAGTGAATCTTTGGAACTCACACTAGATCCTACAATAAGTCATCACAAATATTTTGGATATGTTGCAAGGCTTATGACAACCCCACAAGCTCCACAAAATTCCTAAATCATATGTCTATTTAGCGCATGACACTAGTGTTGTATAGATACATGTACACAATGTGAGATTTGGGAAAAGATGTGAGCTATCCACTATGTTTTAGCTACAACAAGTATCATGCCCTAAGGTTTAAATGTAGGCGAAGGTGCTAAGCTCAATATGATGCATAACATACATTTGAGAGATGTCGGATAACAACCCGACGCCTCTACGCGTGTTAAGATCCTCTCCGAACTCTTACATAAGAGTCAACTAATGGAAATTTCCTAATTTCCATAGCCTTTGCGAAGTGGACAGCCAACATAAAGGTTTTGGGGGATCAAAAAATTAAAGTTTCTAAGGACCTAAGGCTTTGGGAGCGTCAACCACACATCAATTGGCCTTGGGAGACCCTAGGTTTCGCCTAAGTTCAACGGTATACCTTCCCCGGGTTGTCCAAGCGCTCCAAACCAAGGTCCAAGCTGCTGTCCAAGCTCCGCTCCAAGCTCCGATTGCTGTCCAAGCTCCGCACAAAGCTCCAATCCGCTGTCCAAGCCGTTCCGGACGTCGCCGCTGCTGTCCGGGACGTTTCGAAGGTTCCAAACTGCTGTTTGGGAGGTTTAGGAGCCTCCTTTTGCTGTTTGGAGGCTTCAAAAAGCTCCCAACTCGTCTCGAGGTCGCCGGAGTTGAAGGAGGAAGAGCTAGAAACCTTCCTACTTCGTTGATCTTTGAGAAAGGAAGCAAATGGGAGGCTTAACCTCCTTTGGAATGAGGAAAGAGCTCAAAACCTTGAACTTTTCTTCTTCCTTCCACTAGAAGAGCCACGAGCAAGGCTTCTGGCTTGCTGGAAGAGGGGCGACAGGACACGGTGGAGACGCACGAAGGAGCCGCACGCAGGGGTCCTCGGTTTCGCCGGGTTGAGTCGCGCGCGGGGGAGAAATTTCCGCCTGGAGTCGCGTATGAGAGGGGATTTCCGATCTCCTCTCTCGCTCGCTCGCTCTCTGGGTGTCGGGACGGGAGAAGGAAAGCGACGGGGGAGCCGAATGAGGCTCCCCGCTCTTTTGTTTTTCTTAGGGACGCCAGCCCAGCCGAACGAGACTCTCGTTTCGTCCCATCCATCCGCCTCGTTACGCGAAACGAGAGCAAAATCCACTTGAGTAGATTTGCTGCTCAACTGGTTTGAAATTGGGTGGGATTTGTGATTCAATCCCAGCCCTAGATCAAGAAATTTGATTTTAGAAATCAAATCAGCTTATGATTTCATTAGTTAGGGCTGAAATTAAGCCCGAATTGGACTCGACCCGAACCGATTTGGGTCGGTTTGGGTCCAATTGAGTTCAACCAATTTAATTTCATAAAATTGAACCTAAATCGACGCCGAATTGCGTCGAATTTGGTTCGACGAGGCTCAATTAGGTTTGATTTGATTAATTTGATTTTAATTTAATTAAATTTGATTTAATTTAATTAAATTGAGGTCCGATTTGAGTCAATTTCGTCTCGACGACATTCGATTGGGTCGATCGAGCACGATCGAGTCTAGTCGGGCTCGATTGGGGTCGGGTTGATACGAAAATATTCGTCAACATTCACATGTAAGCAAAATCAGGGAATTAGTAGTAGAAATTGCTAGCCACTGAAGCGCTATGTCACGCCATCGAATCTGTAACACTCGTACAAGCAGATAGAAGGCGCCTACATGCTTCTAAATAGAATGTTGCGCACACCCAAATGATAATCATTCGCACAACTGATTAGTGCCAATTATTTTAAAATGCCCCCATACATACATTGCAACATGCATAATAATATATTCAAATATGTCATTCGTTATCGCAAAATGCATTATGCTATAATAGTATTTCGCATTTACATGCCGACATATTATACATGCATATCGGACACTGCTGCATTAAATATGTGTGCAAAATGCAAAAAAATATTGATATACGTGCATACATACAAAATGTTGCATATATCCACTATATTGCATGCATACAACCATTATGCAATGCATACCCGTATGGGCTCCGGCGAGCGTGTTACAGGCACACACGCGACTCCTAAGGATGCTACACGGGCCAAACATGAACCTAAGTTTGAACCCGTTCTTTCTACATAAATGGATAGGAGTCGACACGGTTCGAACCATCAAACAAATATACTGTTGTGGTGTTGATCGGAATATTTTTTTTATACATTCTTATTTAGGCATTTAAGGTCTATAATAAAGAAAATTCACCAACAGAGGCCCAAAGCCGACAACGAACTCGATCCTTTGTCGACAAATAGAAAAGAGTCGACAAGGTAAGAGTCGACAAGGTTCGACCTGGTAAAATAAAATTGCCCAAAAAAATCTTGATGATGGTAATGTTGACAGAAAATCTCAATTGAAGGGGGACGACAAACATAAAAATGCCTCACGAATTCTCATGAAATACAAAACTCAAAAATCACCAAAAGCCTAAGATATTTAAAATTGAAATTAATTATTAAATATTTAAAGCAAAATTCATCCACCCTCTATAACAATTTGAGTTGATTACCTCCTCTGACTAAGTAGACCAAGGATCATGATGATCCGGGATGATAGAATCATGGGATTTTGATCAGGTTCATCATAATTCCCTCTACCACTTGCTTAAGTGGAAGGTGGTAAATTTTTAATTTTAAATATTAAATTTCAAATACCAAATCATGATGCTACTATACACTAGATAATACGCACCTCTACATATCTGGTTGACGACTAGCCTTAATTAAAAGTTCTCTCTCGTTATCAGGAGAGGTAATTAACTATAGGGGCTTGCGCCTATAGGAAACCTAACTTAGATCATAAAGTCCTCACAAAATGAGGAATGAGGGCGAAATTTTTGGGTTGTGTCTTATTTAAAATCCAATCTGTCTTCTGAAAATTTGGTTCAGAACTTGAGCCTTAAAACTCTCCACGACGACCTGAAAGAAAGAAAGGGACCGCGGAGAGGCTGGGGCACAAATTTTTGAAGCCCACAACAGTGTCCAATTTAGTCCTTTAACTATATAAAACTGTTCAAAAATGGTCCATCATGTTGTAATTGTGATATAAAATTGTTTCAAATTTAGTCTTAAAGTGGTTGTTTTAGATCAATTTTATATAATCGAGAGACTAAATTGACCATATAAGAATAATTTGGGGACTATTATACACACACATATACACACAAACCATTTATCTTCATCATATAGATTACTTTCTAACTTATTACAACCATTTTAGTGGTCAAGTTGACAGCCAAATGCAAATTATGGGTTCTATTCTGCAACCTAATATCTCTGGATTTTTTAAGTTGAGCCATGGAGAAGCATACTTACCTCATGACACGGGGAATGGAGAAGTTGCTAACAGTGTTGTTTCCAAAAGAACTACCTTCCCTGCTGCTGGTTTCAGCCGTGCAACTGCTTCAGGCCATATATCAAGATTTTTTGGTTCATTGTCTGGTTCCTTACACAGCATATGGCCGGAGCCTGGAGGTTTGCTACCCAATTGATCTACTTATTTTCATTTAAGCTTGGGAAATTAGTGAACTCACTTCTGAAAATTTAGAAAGATGAATAACCAATGCTTATCATGTACAATGGAATGAGAAAACGTTTAAATGTTTATTGAATTGTTTATGAAAGTCATGTTAGTCCCTGACTAACTTAAGTGTCCAATTTAATTCCTTTTACTCCTCAAATTCGATTCAAAATAGTTCCCTAACTTCCCAATTTTGATCCAAAATAATTTAAGGAGGACTATTTAGATATTATTTGAGGATTTAAGAGACTAGTTGAACACATTCATTAGTTTCGGATTAAAATGGGCCCATACAATAATTTAAGAATCATCTTGACCTTTTTTTTTAATTGAGTTGATTTATTGCATAAAATGAAGTTTACTAATTAACTAATAAATTTATAATTTTTTGTGTTATGCTTGTGGCAATCCTTTTCTCTTTTTAAATGTCCGCACCATTAATCCATAATTCTGGCACACTTTTGACTTCATTTTTTCATGCTTGCGAGCTTTTTAAAGAAAAATGCTACGCTATTTTTTACTCTGGTGAATCATGAACTTTTGCAACTCGTCTGTGTGTAAACTTCATCTTTTCACCGAGCATTCATATAATCAATTTTTGTTGCATGGTTAAATTTCTTTTTAGTTTCTTTTCCTCTGTTATTAAATGGTTTGACAATTGATGTCAACTCTGTCAAATGTGCAGGCAAACATTCCAACGTTGAGGAGAAGTTAGAGGTGGAAAATGCTAATCCAGGCATCGATGCAAGGCTTACTGATCTGAAGTTAGTTCTTGGACCTGAACTAAGGATAGTATACCCCTTAATCCTAAACTTTGCCGTTAGTGGAGAACTTGAGCTTAATGGTATAGCTCGTCCAATGTATGTTAAGCCTAAAGGGATCTTGATGTTTGAAAACGGAGATGTTAATTTAGTTGCTACTCAGGTGCGTTAACAGTTTCAATTCACTTGTATAAGTTAGGCTTTGTTTGGGTCGACTTTCTTATTGCTTCTTAAAGCAGCTTTTTAGATAAAAAATTAATTTTTTTGTTCTAGAAAGCAGCTTTAAGAAGCAATAAGAAAGCCGTCCCAAACAAAGCCTTAATTGTTTGCCTATCAAACTAATTGAAAAAAAAAGCTCCGCAAAATTTACAACTGTGCTTGAGGGAAAAGTAATTGTTACTTTTATTTTTAAAGGTTGCGTATTGGGGAAGCTGCTTTTTGATTGACTTTTAACCGCAGGTTCGGCTTAAACGTGATCATCTAAATGTTGCCAAGTTTGAGCCTGACCTTGGCCTAGATCCTATTTTAGATTTAATATTGGTGGGATCTGAATGGCAATTCAGGATCCAAGGTCGTGCCAGTTCTTGGCAGGACAATTTAATTGTTACATCAACTCGCTCGGTGGATCAGGATGTTCTCACACCTAGTGAAGTAAGTGATCGATAGTATTTGTGTCTTTTGCTATTACGAATATGCTTGTACTTGTTTGTTTGGAAGATTTGCATTTTATGATGGATGATCCACTGTTACTTTCTGCGCTTTTCTTCTCTGATGCTATAATTCACCTTGCAATGTGATACGAGTGTATTGTGCTTATAGTAATGCTCAAATATAACAATGTCTTTTTTATTTTCTGCATTTTTTTAGAAAAAATGCACCTAGATTCGAAATATCAAATCAGCAACAAGTATGATGCAGCACAAAATAACTATACATTAAAATTTATTATGGTTATGTCTAAGTAAGCTTACATCCATGAGAGCTGAGAGATGATTCAATCCACTAACAAAAATTCACAATCGTTATGTATAGTAAATTGACACTTATCAACTCTTTGTAAAATCAAGTATACCCTCACTCAACAAAGAAAAGAGAGCCCCAAGTCTCTAAAGACAATTAAGAGAGTACAACTTAGGTGAGATAACAAAGATAGAGGATTAAACAAATACTAGAAAATTTCCAACTTCATTAGTTCTTCTTAAGGGTACCTTTGATTTTATAGATGATACTTTGAATTCCCAAAACAAATTTCTTGTGATTTCTTTCTCTTTCTTTCTTCTTCTCTCCACTATTTTCTCTTTTGAATTTCTTCTCATCTCCTATTTTCTAGCACAAAGGAAATTTGATATCTACCTTACCGGATGATCCATTTATAAATATTGAGTCAATACCTAAAAAGTTTTCTAAAAGGCTGGCTTTGCTGGATTGGTTGGTTTGCCCCACTCTAACCTAGATGTCTCAGAACTAAGTATAGCAAGTGTCTCGCTATTCATGATGGGTAAGGGCAGATGAATCAACTTTTTGAAAAGTTTTCTTTGGCAAAAGCTTATGTACTTGGTAGGCCTCTCTTTTTTTAATGATTAGCTTTTGGGGCTATTAAGTTGTTTAATTCTTAAAGCATTATGAGTATTGCCTTATTTTATAGAAAAACAATCTTGTTTCTACTGTAATTGAATTTAACCTTCTTGGATCTTTTTTTAGATAGTTTTAGAAAGATTCCTTGAAGAATTGTACCTTTGTATAAAAGTAATTGATAATGGTCTAATTGTATTAAGATAAAATGCTAAACGAGTATATATGTGATAAGGTTGAAGTAGCTCCAATGACAGATAAGATTAGAGAGTCGCATTAGATGATTTGGTCACATAAAATGTCGGCTCTCCAATTACTCTGTTAGGAGAGTAGTGTAATAGATTCAGCCTATGTTAAAAAAAATAGAGGTAGATCTAAAAGGCTTTGTTAGAATGTATTAAAAATGATTTTTTTATTATATTTTAATGAAAATTTAACTTTTAATAGAACACAATGAAGAAAAAAAAATTTATGTAGCCAACCCGACCTAGTGGGATAAAGACTTGTTGTTGTTGATGTTTTTCTTGATGTTGTTGTATCATATTTTAAGATCAATGCATTTGAAGGTTGGCAAGAAAATGTCTTGATCTTTGTGAAAGATATGGAGATAAAGTATATAATGGAAAAGTTCATCTGACGAAGAAGAGAACTAAAATGACTTGTACACAAAACTAAAATTCTCTTTGGAAGAGAGGAAGCATCATTGAAATCAAGGTGCCCGGAGATGGGCTTCTTCAAACCCTAAGTGGAGAAAGTTCACAATCGTTGAATCATTGAGCCTAAAAGGATATACTAGGGTTGTTCATAGGAATAATATGACTTGAATGATTACTTGATAGCCTTTGCATCTCTTAGATAGCAGTCATTTCTCAGTCAGAAGACATACACCCCTGACTTGACTAAATGCTGCAGGACCGGCATGGATTTCAATTGAATTGTCATTATGCTTTTTTAATTAGTTTACTTTTTAATCTTATTTTAAGTATCATAAAAAATACGGTCATTAGTTAATCTTATTTTAATTGTTGAAACTTTTGGGATTGAACTTTGTTGGGCTATTGTTGGTTTCATCTACTTCTCTGTCTCTGTTGTTCTCTGTCTCTGTTGTTGGGACTACAACATGGGACCTTAACTTGTATGATCTTGTATAGGATTTGAGTACTTTTATATGGTAATCATGATTCTATCTTTCTAATTTTAGTTTGGAATTTAATTTTCTTATTAACGTTGATTGTTTTGAAGCATTGACAAGCAACGGATTTAGGATAGCTTATGCTGAGGTACATGAGGTTTATATTTGGTCTCCATATGAGATAAAATTGATGCCGTTATGCAACTCTAATATAGTAATTATAAATAAATTAAAACAATTACAAACACCTTTTAGTGCAAAAGATTTTATGAAATTATGTAGAGATCTAGAGACAACAGTTTTTTTCTTATAGGAATAACTAAAATGAGGAACTAGAGGACGCAAAACTTTGTTTGAACTAGAGAAGTGTCACGATCCGACCCGGTGAGCTCGTATAGACGAGGCGGGAACGGATGTCAGACGTAAATGATAGAACATAACATTTTACTAGTATTAAAATATTACATAATGAAAATCTATAATACTTCAAGGGATATAAAAAGTGCCTCTAAAACAACTTCCATAGAACGAAACATTTCATATAATTTGAAAGATATGCAAAGGTGGAAAATAAATTCTTTCTTTCATGTCAATGTCCACCCTTTTTTTTTTCTACAACTACAAAAAGAAAATATAAGGGGAATCTGTCATTCAGTCATCTACGACTATATGTGAACCAAGATCGATCAGTCATTCCTAGCAGCAGGGTTTCCTGAAAAAAAAAATTCCAAAACGAGAGAATGAGCTAACGCTCAACATGTCAACGGCAGTGTTGTTGTTGGTACTTATTTAAGCATAGCATTATGCCTATTATTCTTTTTTTATTTAAGGATATTTACATTTTGCAGGCTGCAAGGGTTTTTGAGAGTCAGTTAGCAGAATCTTTGTTGGAAGGTGATGGACAACTAGCTTTCAAAAAACTTGCTACTGCAACACTTGAAACTTTGATGCCAAGAATAGAAGGAAAGGGAGAGTTTGGGCAGGCACGTTGGAGACTAGTTTATGCACCACAGATCCCTAGCTTGCTTTCTGTGGATCCTACTATTGACCCCCTTAAATCATTGGCCAGTAATATATCTTTTGGAACTGAGGTTGAAATCCAACTTGGGAAACGTCTTCTGGTAATTTGCTACAACTATAAATGTTGTTTTATTTTACGTTGGAACAATTTTTCGTGTGCTTTCTTTTTCCTTCCTTTTTGGTCTTCTCATATATACCTAATATTATATTGCCTTTTCTATTTCTTTTTAAAAGCCAGTTGTTATTAAGTCATTTACTTGCAGGCATCAGTTGTTCGACAAATGAAGGATTCTGAAATGGCTATGCAATGGACTTTAAGCTATCAGCTTACAGATCGACTCCGTCTTCTTTTCCAGTCCGTGCCATCCAATCGTCTATTGTTTGAATACTCTGCAATATCCCAGAAGTAGCAAGTGGGTGGTTTCTAACTATTCATTTCATGGTAATTTTGTTTTATATTTTGTATAGTTCAAAATGAAGTCTACTACATATATGCTGCACTTGTGCTCTAATACATAATAGTGCAACATTGTAGTTATCTAAACTAAGTTATAGTTATTAAAATGGAGAACATTGAAACAATTTAACTACAATCTTTTCGGAGAACGTTTTAACTTAGTGAAATGTAGTTGGATGAGATCATTTCAATTTGGTTTTAAGTGAATCAAGAAGCATCGTCGCACCAAATAAGAATGATTTGGGGATTGTAGAGGCAAAGTTAACATTAGAAGAACAAATGCATGAGTGATTTCATATAGCGGACATATAAAAATGCATGTCATATGTTTGTGTTAAATTCAAAAAATTGGAGAGCGAAACAAATAACTACATAATCATTCATAATTGTCTTAATATAATTCTTCATAAATCAGCCACCCAAATATATAAGGAGATCGGCATGATCCAAGTGAGCCTCCAACAAATTCCCATCCTTGTTGTGGGATCAAGTGTCAAGGGACGGTAGGGATTCAACAGAGATCGGCATGATCCAGGTGAGCCTTCCACAGATTCCCATCCTCGCCGTGGGATCAAGTGTCAAGGGATGGTTGGGATTTTAACACTCTCCCTCAAGTTGGGGAATACAGATATATCATTCCCAGCTTGATAATTAGTCACAACAAAGTGGAGTTATCAAGTCTCTTGGTGCACCATAGTGTCCTCCATTTGGTCAAAACTTTGAGAGTAATTAACTTTAAACATTACGACAGTAGCAAATGATTGCAATAAAGGCTACATCAATCAAGCTTGCAAGGTGCGGGGCAACAACGAAGGTTGTGTTGAACATAGCCCTCAAGATACCGAAAATGGCAATAACGGCCGATGGTGGGACAACAGGGAAAGTGGATTGATTATCCTTAGGGTCCATCTCCCTCTCGGTTCTCAAGGGAAGGTTAGCAATGAAGGCATGAAAGTAAAAAAGGAAAAAAAAAATATTTTTTAGGGTTGCGGCAAGCTTGAAGGACAAGAGTAGAAACACACTTCTCATGCGACTCAGTACTCAACATGCAGATCTTCTTCTTTCCAGGTCATGCGACTCCTAAATAGACTCCTATTCGACAAGCCAGTTAAGGTGCATGCAAAGCCTATGATCCCTCTAGTATGATCGTAAGAGGGAGTGCAAGTCTTGCGCTCTTGCTTGTCACTGCGCCCCCCCCCCCCCCCCCCCCCTAGAGGGAACTCTCTGCTCTTTTCAAACACACACAGGAGGTCCTGTGCTCTCTTTTGCTCGGTCGACTCTGGATATTGCATGCAAGAGGGATATATTAGTAGAAATATATATACTATTAATGAGCCCCGGCGATCGTGTTATGGGTACACATGTGACATTTAGGGATGCTGCAAGGGTTAATAAATGAACGTAGTTCGAGTCTAATCCTTCTATATGGATGGATAAGAATCGACAAAGCTCGAAGTATCAAATAGATATATGATTAAGATGTTAACAGGAATATCTATTTTATACGTTCATATAAGGCCTTCAAGACCTATGAACAGAGAAATTCATTAATAAAACATAAAGCCTAGAAAACTTGATCCTCTGTCGGTAAAGTCTACAGCTTGACAGAGTCGACAAGGTTCAACTCACAAATGGAAATGACACCAAACACCCGCATGGGTCCCGGTAAGCGTGTTATGAATACACACGTGATATCTTCGGATGTTGTTTGGGTCAATAAGTGAAATCCAGTTCGAGCTCGATCCTTTTATATAAATTGATAGAAGTCAATACGGCTCAAACTATCAAACAGATATACGGTCAAAGTGACGACCTGAATTTCTATTTTATACGTTCACATAAGGCCTTAAAGGTCTATGACAAAAGAAATTCATCAACAAAAACATAAGGCTTAGGGACCCGATCCTCTGATGACCAGTCCTATATAGATTGATAGAAGTCGACACGGCTCAAACTATCAAACAGATATACGGTCAAGGTGACGACCTGAATTTATATTTTATACGTTCACATAAGGCCTTCAAGGTCTATTACAAAAGAAATTCATCAACAAAAACATAAGGCTTAGGGACCCGATCCTCTGATGACCAATAGATAGAGTTGATAAGATCCAATGAATAAAATACAATTGCTCATTAACACCTCGATGATAACCGCATTGAATGCAAAAATCTAAATAGGATGGGTCAATTCCAAATATCCATAGTGCCACTCAAACACCCACCAAATCCAAAATTCAAAAATACAAAATCCCAAAGTCCAAGATATTTAGAATTAAAGTCAATCATCAATCACTTGAAGCAAAATTCACCTATCATCCGCAACAGTTTATCAATATGGACAACTTGAAATCAACCTCAGGTCACAAAGAGCTAATTAATGTCCGGTCGAGAATATCACTATTATTCATTCTCAAAATAGTTTCCTGCCACTAAGGATGTGGTAGGTGTCCTCTGACCGGGAGTTTTGTCATCAAATGATACCGCATGATAAACGCTTATGACTCGGTGCCCTCTTAATCGAGTGATTTTTTTGCCAAATGGCATCACGAGATAACGGTTATGGCCAGAGTCAATACGTTCCTTAGTGGCATCAAATCCTTGAAATATGAATCAATAGGATATAATCGATAGGGCAGAAAGCTCTCTATTAGCTAAGGTAGATTCAAATTTGTCTCCTTAGATAAACATCCATCCCAAGTCTACAAGGTTCCCTTGGACGACGCAACCCATGGTTGTCAACAATGATCATTCTGTCAGGTTGGGTCGACTATCTCCTCTGACTAAGTAGACTAGGGACCATGATGGCCTGGGATGATGGAATCATGGGACCTTGATCGGGTCCATCATCCATGCCGCCATCATCCGCTTTTAGTGTAAGATGGCTTAATTTCCAGTTTTAAATATTAAAATTTCCAACCAAAACTTCAGATTTTCAAATTCTAAATGCTAATGCTGTTACTATATGTCATATAACACGTAGTTCTACGTATCTGATTGATGACTAGCCTTAATCAAAAGTTCTCTCTCGTCATTGGGAGGGGTAATTAACTATAGGGGCTTGCGCCTATAGGAAACCAGAACTCAGATCATGAAGTCCTCGCAAAATAAGGGAGAAATATCTGGGTTGTGTCTTATCTACAAACTCATTTGCCTTCCCAAAATTTACCCTAGAACCTAAATTTGTTAAAACTCCCCCAAAAAGCAACAAGGGAGGCTTTCGGAGCCCACATTTGACATTTTGTAAGCATTGGTGCAGTCTGTTTTACAAGCATGCAATATTCGGGCGATTTTTGTGCGATGTCGCATCCATAGTCCTTCATTTTCATTGCATTCAATTGAATCAATTGTATGGTTTTTAGTGGTTTTGATGCTCCAGAAATGTCCACATTGTCTATTTTGCAAGCAGGCAACATTTAAGTCATTTTGATTACCAACAAGACATTTTTAACTTGTGTTACATCGCATCACTTGGTCACCATTCTCATCCCAATTGTTCTTGAAAGTGCATTTGCATTACTTCAAAATAAAGATAAAAAAGTATATAATGAGTACAATCTAATATGGAGTCTCTAGTAAGAGACCTCCTTTAGCTAAATAAAACAAAAATGAAAGAAGCACATAACAAATTATAACTGTCCATACATATGTATAGTGGCCACCAAAGTGCTTATAGTAAGTACCGAGCAACCTAGGTAGGGTTCACTCCAGAGGAAGGAAAAAGAAGGGGGGGGGGAGGTGTCACTACGGAAAACCCGCCAAATCCGCCGGTAACATGGAAAATACGACGGAAAGTTACCATTTCCGGCGGATTTTCATGCGCCGGTTTCGAGCGCGTCGGAAAACGGCTTCCGATGTAAATATTACGCCGGAAACCGTTCCGGCATACTCTCTGGCGCATTACCGGCGAAAAATTGTTCAGAAATGACGTCATTTTTTGTACATTATTCCGACGTTCCATGCGTCGGAATTTGCGGCGTACCTATCCGCCGGAAATACCGGCGGATAAAACGTCGCAACATATGTCATACCAGAAGCTTCGAATTTGTACAGTCACTTTATCCGCCGGTATTTCTGACAGATATGTACGCCGAAAAATAATCACATAATTCGTTTGGGGGGGGGGTGTCACTACGGAAAACCCGCCAAATCCGCCGGTAACATGGAAAATACGACAGAAAGTTACCATTTCCGGTGGATTTTCATGCGCCGGTTTCGAGCGCGTTGGAAAACGGCTTCCGATGTAAATATTACGCCGGAAACCGTTCCGGCATACTCTCTGGCGCATTACCGGCGAAAATTGTTCAGAAATGACGTCATTTTTTGTACATTATTCCGGCGTTCCATGCGTCGGAATTTGCGGCGTACCTATCCGCCGGAAATACCGGCGGATAAAACGTCGCAACATATGTCATACCAGAAGCTTCGAATTTCTACCGTCACTTTATCCGCCGATATTTCCGGCGGATATGTACGCCGAAAAATAATCACATAATTCGTTGTATCGTCATTTCCCGTAGCCGGTGGGGGTGGTGAAATCGCCCAAGGGGTTGGAAAGTATCTCAATGCTCTTGCAGCGATTTAGCTAAGTTGAGGCCCCCCTATAAGACCCAATGTAGAACCTCAACAATAACTAACTAAGCGGTAGTCGTCCCCGCCACCCTTCCCATCCTTCTTTCGCTTCCTTGGTTGATTTGCAATAGGTCTCAAATGTTGAAGCCTTTTAGTAAAATGATTGTTAGAGACTAGCTTTTCTTGGTTGGTGCCTCATTGGGCTCTGGCAAAACATCTCTATAGGAAACTTCAAATGAATGTTGGAAAGATCATTGTCCATGCTGCTTGCTTGGAAGATTCACCAACATCCTAGTTCACGTGAGATGCATGAAAGGAAGGGGAGCAAGCCTTCTTCTTATTAATTCCTTCATTGGATGTCTTCTTCTTTTGTTTCCTGGTTCTTCTTGTAGTTACTAGACACCAAGGCCCATAGCTTTCTAAAATTTCCTCGCCACCAACAAATTGAAAATCAGAACAGGTTTTCTCTCATATTGGTACTTTGTAATTAGTTGAACATGAGTGTTCAAGCTCCATATGATGGTTGGAAAGCTTACATGTCTTTCTTTGACGTGGTGGGATTGAATATTTACGGACGCGGTGTCATCTAATACCTACTGTACATGCTTTTCTATAGCGTGGCGAGAGACCCAGACTCCTAGAATTTCTCTTAAACGGGAAAGACGTCAGGGGGCTGCTGGATTTTATAGTGACAGGGGCCCTAGACTTAAGCAAACGACGGATTGAATTTAAAATGAATTTACACAAAATTTGAACTTAAGTAAAAGACGACGAACTAAACTCAATTAATTTGAATTTAAACTGGAACCAAATAACAGGGGGACTTGAGCTTGAACAACTGAGCAAGAGACTCAAATTATCAAACTTGATCAAGGACTTGAATTATTGAACTTGAACTTGAACGATTAAGAAGAGACTTGCAAACTTGAATGTGACTCAAGGAACTGGATTCTAATTTGACAAGTGTACAATTATAATGACAATATACATGTTAAATAACAAGTATGGACTATTCAATCGAATGGCAAGGAACAATTATAAGTCCATCTAAAATCAAGGACCACAAACCCTCGTGAATGTATACAAGAGAATATGTAGTGAACGGGACAATTGGCCTACAAGCATGTGCATGAGCTTGTGATGCACACAACACTTCGTCTGCTAGCGACATCATCACAATCACAATGAATGCAAACATTTGCAATACTAGAAGATCTATGATGTACATACCGTTTCATCACAAGTAGTAAATGAATCATTCCTTACAACCCGCTCACAATTTGTGAGTTCAAGGTAATTGCAAGAAATAGTGATATAGCAATTCACCTGCAACCCTATGTGAAGGATGCAGCATGGCCAATAATGAAGGGAGGAAGGCTATGGAAAATATAATTCACTCACAATCAGCAATAGTTAGCTGATAAACAAGCACACTAATCCGCTTATGAGCAACGTTAACGGATAGGCATGAATCTAATAGTCTCTCTACAATCAATGTCAGCTAGTCTGCAATTACGTGACAATTTCTACAAACACTGGAAGTCATGCAAGAAAATGCAATGACCCTTCAAGTGACAATGACTGATATGCCATATGCTGAATCTTCTATGCATATGGATACTCATGCGAGATGCCATTTGCAAGCAAAGACAAAGATCTGCAATACATGCAGGTTCTTTATGAATACAAATGTACACACCACATAACTTTTTAGTTGTAAAAGCAGAAAAAAAAAGGATGTAAGAAAGACTTTAGTAAATATAGTATAATGTAGTCAATTTCAATTTGTGAATGAATACACCTAGGGGTGTCAATTTCGGGTCACGGGTCGGGTTCGTGTCTAACCCGAAATGACCCGAAGCTAAACGGGTTGACCCGAACCCGACCCGATTTTGGATACGGGTTACTATTCAAGACCCGAACCCGACCCGAGTCGGGTTCGGGTCAACCCGGATTGACCCGCTAACCCGAGTAATTTTCATTAATATCTCAAAAAAAAAAAACATCAACACAGTTAAACAAAAAATTGCATGAAAAAATTTTTTATTTATGAATTAGAAGCAATTTGCTAATTACAATATACAAATTATACAAAATATTAAACTAACAAATAAATTAAACAAATAATTACAATTTACAGATAATTCAAACGAATATTACAATTTAAAAAAATTTTGAACTCCTTGACTAGTTGAAGTCTTGTGAAGTTGTGCCTGCCTGCCTGCACTCATGAAGTCCTGGAGATATAAGCTAACTGCAAAAAAGATAAACAATTAAATAGATATAATTTTAAATCCATGAATTAGTTGAAAGCTTGAGTTATTAGCTCAGATTAACCCTTCAAATAATTCATCATTCAATGAAATGTGAGTCAACAATATAATTTTATACGGACTTGCGAATTGAGATATTGTCATCCAAGGCGGCAATTTGTATTTTATACTTAGTATCTGTTTGATTAGCCCTCCAAATGCCACCTGGTTGCAATAACTTTTTTCCCACAAATGACATCACAATAAGTTTAGAAGGGTACTCATCATTGCTACTCAACTTTCAATCCTTTCGGAACCAACCAGCAACAACACAGCCAACCAACATCCCTGGGCTTCTTGAATCACCCAGCAACAACACAGCACCCAGCAACAACACAGCCAACCAAGTAACCAACATCCCTGGGCTTCTTGAAGCACCCAGCAACAACACAGCCAACCAAGTAACCAACATCCCTGGGCTTCTTGAAGCACCCAGCAACAACACAGCAAACCCAGCAACCAAAGTATCACAGTTACCCAGCAACCAAAACAACAACACTCTTAACACAAAAAACTCAACAACCTAAATGTTTAAAGATAACCAACACAGCATTTCAAGACATCTGCCCAGAAAAAACAAGACAGAAACCAACCCAGCGAACTAGCAAGGAAGAAACAACACAGCCAAGTAGCTAACCATGAACAACCCACAACAACCCTGTCAACCCAGCAACAACCCTGTCAACCCAGCAACAACACAGCCATCCAGTCTCCCTCCTAAACACAGCCAACCGATCTCCCTGCAAACACAGCCACACAGAAATAACAGCAAACCAAGCTACCCAGGCAATAGGCCTACCAGCCAACCATCCCGAAAATCCACAAAATTTTGAAAGACAGTAATAACATCAAGACAGCAACCAATCCAACAAGAACACCCTAAACACAGCAAACTTAACACCCTAAATGTTTGAAGACAGCAACAACACCAAGACAGCAACAACACAGCAAACCCAACAATCAGAGTATCACAGCTACCCAACAACCAAAACAACAACACCCTAAACTCAAAAAATCAACAACCTAAATGTTTAAAGATAACCAACACAGCATTTCAAGACATCTGCCCAGAAAAAATAAGACAGAAACCAACCCAGCAAACTAGCAAGGAAGCAACAACACAGCCGACCATCTCCCTCCCAAACACAGTTTCTGCTGTTATTTCTGTGCAGTTTTTACTATTTTTTCAGTTCAGCAAACCATCCCAGCAAACCAAGCATAGAAATAGTTCATTACATCAAATTAAAGAAAAATTAAACAGCAAATAAACTGATGTTCATCCAACTACTGAACTGTCACCAACATCTCCTTCATTGTTGTTCACATCTAAATTTAGGATATCATCAGTTATTGCGTCAATTTCGGGGTTTTTTACTGCTGCAATAATACATGTATTAAAAAATAAATTAGCATATTGAGATCTTAAACAAAAAAACAATAAAATATAAGATGAATGAATAATCACCATGCTCTCCGTATAACCAATCCTTAGCACAAATTAGTGCCTCGACAATATCATGTTTTAATGCACTTCAGTATTGATCTAAAATTCTACCACTATTGCTGAATGCACTTTCAGATGCTACTGTTGTTATTGGAATGCATAGTATATCACGAGCCATTGCTGAAAGACTAGGAAATCTATATTGGTTCCCTTGCCAAAACTTTAAAATGTCTAAATCAATACTGCTATCAATCTTAGGTTTCTCTAGGTAGATGTCTAATTCAAATTTCCTAGGTGTAAAGGCATCCTTCTGGAATGAAGCAAAATCCTGTATTTTTTGGATGGGTATTAGAAATAAAAAATGGAAAATAAATGAAATGATAAATATACATATAAAGATCAACAATGAACCTGCAAAAATTTAGACTTAATCTTTGTAGGACACCCTTGTACAACTGCATTCATTCTTGTACTTTCTCCTATTGGAGGATTCATTCGTGAATTGTAGTTAGCACACAATGAAATTAACTTGAGTTTCAGCTTCCTAAGTTCGGAGTTGCAGTTGCCAGCATACAATTTTTGATAACACCACTCAACAAATGCCATTTTATATCTTGGATCTAGAATCACTGCCACTGCCAAAATATCACTGAATTCTGACCAGTATATTTCAAATTTCACAATCATTCCAGCAGCCATTTTCTTTAGAGACTGATGGCTACTCAACTGTTAACCTTCATGTAAAAACCAAAAAAAAAAAGAGAGAGAAGCATCACAGTCATACCTTGCCCGACGGATCCTCAAATCCAGCCGAAATTGTGCACAAAATCCGCAGAAATCCCGCCGATTCGGCGTCGTTCGCGTCAGTTCCCCGAAATCTAGCTGAAATCGGCGCTGCTTGCAGTCGTCTCCCAGAAATCCTGCCCGAATCCCGTGTCTCTTCCTCGATCCCGCTCCCATTCGCGTCGTTAAATACTGACCCAAACGAAGCCTTCCGTCGCTGCTCTCCACGCTCGACTCCCTTCGACTCCCCACTGCTCTCCCACGCACACAGCAAGCTCCCGTCACTGCTTACCTCTCCGATCAGACTCCCGATCCCAGCCGAAGCTCCAACCCCAACCCATCGCCTGCTCCTGTCGACCCCATCTCCACTGTCTCCCTCCATTCGCACGCCAACCTCACGACCTCTGATCCAAATCCCGTCCGAGCACCTCCCGTAGCCTCTGCCCCTTTCTTCTTTAACCCGAGAGAGAGAGAGAGAGAGAGAGAGAGAGGGAGAGAGAGAGGAAGAAGAGAGCTCCACCTACCTTGCTTTCCAGCCGAACCCGCCTCCTCCTCCCGTGACTCCATCTCCCTGTACCGATCCATCCTTGCCGCATTTGCTTCATACCCGAGCACTCATAGAGCCTTAGGTATATTTTATTATTATTATTATTATTTACTAATATTATTAGTTAATAGTTATTAATTAGTATTATTATTGTATATAGTATATTTAGTATACTAATTATTTTTAGTAATTATTATTTTTATTTACTAATTAAAATTAATTTTGTATTAATTATAGTTAATTAAATTTAATAATGGTTAATTATAATTAATTGAAATTAATTATAATTAAATAATTAATGATATTTAATTATTCTTAATGATAATCATTTAAAAATTAATTAAATTGATTTTAATTAATTATCCTAATTATAGTTAATTATTATGATTAATAATTAGCTATAATTAGTTAAGATTAATTAAAATTTATTATTTTAATTTTAATTGATTATTATTAATTAAAATTAAGTATAATTAATTATTGAAATTATAACTAATTATTATAATTATAATTAATTATTTTTAAAAGGTAATTAGTTATAATTAATTAAAATTAAATTTTTTTTTTATATATATAAAAAAAAAATGATCCTTTTCTCGATGTTTGCAACGAACCGGCAAACCCCCGAGGCGCTCACGTAGCGTTTAGGGTGGGAAACCGGTGCGATGCTTGCGACGATTTAAGGATCCCTCTTCAAAGCTTGCAACGAGCCGGCAAACCCCCGAGGCGCTCAAGTAGCGTTTAGGGTGGGAAACCGGTGCGACGCTTGCGGCGAAGGGGATAAAAATATGTCTTTATTTCTTTTTTTATATAAGTACCCCCAAACGCCCACGTGGTGCAGAGGGGGGAAATCTGTGTTTTCTCTAACGCCTGTTTTCTTCTTATAATCAACAAACATAAAAACCCTTAAATGCTCACGTAGCAGGCGGGGATAAAAATTCTTCGCGACCGCGGTGTCATTTTTTACACCTACCTGAAGCGCTCACGTAGCGTCGATGGGAAAGGTTGCCTCTTGGTTTTTCCCCTAAACGGGGGAGACGCCGGGAGGCTGCCGAAATTTGGATTGAAAATCCAAGGACTTGAACAAAAAAAAATGAGCTTGCACTTGGACTTATTTGGACTTATGAGCTTAAAATTCAAATGAATTTGAAAAATATAAAAGAATTTGATTGAACTCAAATACAAAGTTTAACTTGAAATTGTAGTTTGAGAAAACTACAAGAACCATTTGAACTCAGGCTCCTCTTTGAACTCGATGAACATTGAGCTTGAACGCTATAATGAACTTGATTTGGACATTGCAAATGACTAAAACTTGTATTTGATTTGAAAATCAAGTGATAAGAACAAAGAACAAAGGAATCAAGTATTGTGTGCATAAGCTCAAGTTGGACTCATATTTGAACTTTACAAGACAACCAAAGGATTGAATGGAATACATAAGCTTTGAACTTGATTCATATATTATGAGGGCTTGATTTGGGCATAAGCAAAACAATTTATAAGTTTTGACTTATAAGCTTGGATTTGATTGGAATCAAGTCCAAATGAGAAATGGACATGAGTTCAACTTGATAATGACAAAGTTTTAATGAATTTTTTAAAAAAGAATCTTCATTAGGATATGTCATTCAAGCACTATGCAAATGAATAAAGGTGCTAGCACTTTGAACTCAAACAAGAGCGATAACTTGAGTTGGTTGCTTGAACTCAAGAAAGAACTTGAATCATATACATAGAACTTGATATTGAACATTCAAACTCAAGTGACTTGAAGAATTTGGACCCAAATTCAAAGTAAATCATAACTTTGAACTTAGACAAAATACAAAGATGAGCAATCAATAGAGAATTTGGTTTGAATCATTGTACCAAATTCCTAATTAAGGCTATAAAAGGACTATTTCACTACAAAAGGATGATGATGTCAAATTAATCATAAACTATTTTTGAAGACAAAGAAATTGCAAAGGGGAGTCCATTTGCAAGCAAGAAAGAACTCATCAAGCCTCAAAGCATTCAAATGAATACCGATGGATGGACACAATGCTTGAGATAAACAAAGCTTCAAGGGGAACTTGCAAGCAATCATCAACAAGAAAGAAATTGACATATAACAACATGTTCATGGTTCTCTAATATAAGATTTCTTTAGCAAACATTAAAGATTTGTCACTTTGGTTGGAGAGGTAATTGTCATCAAGCAAATTTACCATACAAGACTCCAAGCCATTTTCAAGTAACAAGCAAGTGGAACTTCATAAGTGGTGATGATTGAAGGGTTACATGGGTGACAATAATAAACACGATGGAGTTGGTAGACTCATCAACGACTATATATAAAGAATGTAAAAGCCTTCCTACAACCTACATAAAATATCTCACACATACAAACAACGAGCACCATGAGTACTAGATGGCGTATAATCAAATGTTGCAAATTATCGGTCAACATGCATGAGAAGATTGGTGGTGAATGCAATCCATTCAGTAATCGATGTTAATATACAAAGTGAATGTGCTCGATCATCCCTACAAATTACTGTAAGAAATTTATTGTACACAAAGATCACTACCTGTAAGCAAATGTTGAAAAGACTACGACAAAGACGGACTTCTACGAGCCATCATGAAAGACTCGTAGAATGTCTAAAAAAACCCCTTGCACGTGCACTATAAATTGTATACACATAGGTACACTAAAGGAGGAAATATATTCTCAACCCGCATGGGCCCCGGCGAGCGTGTTATTGGTACACACGTGACGTCTAGGGATGCTGCGCGGGTTGACAAGTGAATTCAGGCTCGAACCCGATCCTCCTATACGGATTAATAGGAGTCGACAAGGTTCGAACCAACAAATAAATATGTGGCCGTGGCGACCAGAATATTTATTTTAATACATTCATATTAGGCCTTCAATGCCCAAAATCAAAAGAATTCACTTTCAAGGGTACAAAGCCTACGAAACCCGATCCTCTGTCGACAGCCCGACAGAGTGACAAGGTTCAGTCCATAAAGAGAAATGACCCCGAACACCCCGATGATGGCCGTATTGATTGGTTATCTCAACCGGAGGGGTTCCCAGATACTTTAAATTATCTCCCAAATATCCAAAGTACATTTCAAATATTCCATAGCTCCACCCAAAATACCCATAAAAATCCAAAAACCCAAAACTTCACAAAAATCTCGAAATCCCAAAAATATTTAAAAAATGAAATCAAACCATCAATTTCTTAAAGCAAAATCCACCCGCCCTCCGCAACAGTCTGCCGGGGTGGACAAATTCAAGTAAACTTCAGCTCACAAAGAGCGAAATGCCTAGTCGAAAATATTACTAGGATCCATTCTCAAACAATCTTTTGCCAATAAGGACGTGGTACGTGTCCTCTAACCGGCAGTTTCGCCGCCAAATGGCACTGCAGGTAAACGGTTATGACCCGGGGCCCTCTGAACCGAGTGGTTTTGCCGCCAAATGGCACCAGAGATAGCGGTTATGGCCAGAGCCAATACGCTCCTTAATGGCGTTAAATCCTTGAGATATGAATCAATAGGATATGATCGGTAGGGCACAAAGCCCTCTGTAAGCTAAGGTGGATTCAAATTTGTCCCCTTAGACAAACATCCACCCTAGGTCTACAAGGTCCCCTTGGACGAAGCAACCCATGGCTGCCGACAAGGATCCTTCTGTCAGGTTGGGTCGACTACCTCCTCTGACTAAGTAGACCAGGGACCACGATGGCCCGGGACGACGGAACCATGGGATCTTGATCGGGCCCATCATCCATTCCCCCACCATCCGCTTTAAGTGCTAGATGGTGAAATTTCAAGTTTTTACCAAACTTTTCAAACATTTCCAAATTCTCAAATTTAAACTTTCCAAATTTTCAAACCCAACTTCCAAATCCCAAACCATTGCTGCTACTATATGCCAGATAACATGTATTCTCTATACGTATCTGATTGACGACTAGCCTTAATCGAAAGTTCTCTCTCATGATCGGGAGGGGTAATTAACTATAGGGGCTTGCGCCTATAGGAAACCAGAACTCAGATCATAAAGTCCTCACAAAATGAGGGCGAAATCTCTGGGTAGTGTCTTATCTACAAACCCATCTGCCTTCCAAAATTTACCTCGGAACTTATTCAGTTAAAACTCCCTCGCCGAATAAGAAGAGCGAGCGGAGGCCGGGGCCGAATTTTCGGAGCCCACATCAACAAAACATTTTTAAGTTCCGCATAAGCTGTTGAAATACAAGGGAAGCATAAATTTGCTGTAGGATATTTAGACCCAGAAATGAGACAAGTTATTTCATAGAAAGGTTCCAAGAACTTGCAAATCTCTTCAGCTTTTTCCCATTCCATAGATGTTGGACAAGTCTTGTAGTTAGAATCAACCAATTCTAAATGTTGAAAAGCACGTTTAAAATAAATAGCACTGTCAAGCATTAAGAAGGTGGAATTCCATCGGGTTGGTACATCCTGACGTAAACCTCGTCTCCCATCCAAGCAACTTTGTGAAGCACAATCAAGAAATTTTTGTTTTCTAGCTTGAGATCCCTTAACATGCTTAATGCTCTCTCTTATTTTCCCAGTTGCACTATCAATGTCTTTCAAACCTTCTTGAACTACAAGATTAATGATATGTGCTGTGCAACGTATATGAAAAAAAGCACCCTCCATTATCAAGGCATCACGCAAATTCAAATGATTTTTTAGATAATCTACACAACTATTATTTGCAGAAGCATTATCTAAAGTAATACTAAATAGCTTGTTCTCTATTTTCCATTCAACCAGAAGCAACTGTAACTGCTCAAACAATGAAATTCCATCATGGGGAGGTGGCATGAATGAAAAAGTAATAATTTTCTTTTGCAAATGCCAATCATTATCAATATAATGAGCAGTCAAACAAATAAAACCATCAATATTTATAGATGTCCAAAGGTCGGATGTTAAACAAATTCTGCTAGTGACTTTAGATAACTGTTCCATTAAATTACACTTCTCCTTAAGGAATAATTTTTTGCAATCATTCCTAGCAGTGTTTCTAGAAATTAATTGCAAGTCACGGCGAAGATATAACAGAACTGCTCGAAGCCCAACCCATTCCACACATTGAAAAGGTAAATCATGCATGATGATAGAAGCAGTAAACAAGTCACGAAATTCAGCATGATCAAACTTGTCATCACACATAGATATTGAAGATTCAGTGTTGGTTTGTAAGATCAACTGTCCTATATCACGCATATTCCTTTTCTTACAATTTTCAAGGTGGCGTCTAAGATTACCGGTTCCATTTTTGCTATCACATAGATAAGTAGTACCACATTTCTTGCATTTACATTTTTGTTTTCCATCACTCGTATTAGGTAACATCTCATAATGGCCCCAAACCACTGAGGTCATTCTTCGTCGTTTCTTAGTAATTGTCGCATCATTACATTGCTCGTTAGTGGGCTCTACAGGTATTTCACAAGTCTGTACTGCTTCATTTTCAGCAAAAGAAGAATTCCCTTGATTGGTATTGGAATTCTCCATCTAACAAAAAAAAATACAAAACATAACTTCAATACTTAATGGGTTGAAGCTGCACTGAAATTACAGCAGTTACTGCACTGAAATTACAGAAAAAACTACACTGAAATAACAGTAGAAACTGCACAGAAATAACAGTAGAAACTGCACAGAAAAACCGAAACATAGAGCAGGGCTAGTTTGCATAGAACTAACAGGCTAACAGCAGAACTGCATAGAAATAACAGCAGAATTGCACCAGAAATAACAGCAGAACTTGCACAAAAATACCAGCACATAGAGCTCGACATGGCTCAATCTCATTTGCACAGAATTAACAGCAGTTAGTGAACAGAAATAAATAGCCGAAACTAAACAGAAATGAGATAGCATAGATGATAGAGCTCGACTTGGCTCGTTTCAACCACATAAGTGCATCACTGAAATAACCTAACAGAAAAACCAGCAGAAACTGAACAAAGAAAACTAGAAAAAGGAACTCAACTTTGCTCGTTTGCACCAGAAATAACAGCAGAAATTGCACAAAAATACCACAACATAGAGCATGACATGGCTCGATCTCGATTGCACAGAATTAACAGCAGTAAGTGAACAGAAAAAAACCGTCGAAACTTAACAGAAATACGATAGCATAGAGCTCGACTTGGCTCGTTTCAACCACATAATGACATAAGTGCATCACTGCAATAACCTAACAAAAAAACCAGCAGAAACTGAACAAAGAAAACTACAAAATCGAGCTCGACTTGGCTCATTTGCACCAGAATACGAAAAAACCCTAACCCCAAAAGGAACTTCACATTTCACAACATGTAGATCAAAGGAAAAGGAGAAGAAAGGAAACTGAACAAAGAAAACTACAAAATCGAGCTCGACTTGGCTCATTTGCACCAGAATACGAAAAAACCCTAACCCCAAAAGGAACTTCGCATTTCACAACATGTAGATCCAAGGAAAAGGAGAAGAAAGGAAAGAAGATGAGAGATACAAACAGCGAGAGAGGTAAGTGTTCTTGTTGATCCAAAGCAGATGTGCACGATGAACACCACGAAACCAAGGACCAAGAATCTGCCACAGAAGGAGAAGAGAGTAAACCGTCGACAGATCGAGGAGATCTGTAAGAAGAAAACGATATTCGGAAACGAGAAACCCTAGACGAAGCAGCGAAGCAGCGAAGCAGCGAAGGAGAGGAGAGCTCGACTTTACGGCGCGTGAATGACGAAACCCTAACTTAAGGCCTTAAGTCGTAATGAATCCCGCGTACGCACGCTTAACGCCGGCACACGTTTACGCCGCGTAAAATATACCGCGGGTCGAAACGGGTCGAAACGGGTCGTTAGCGGGTTACCGGGTTAACCCGGACCCGACCCGAAATTCCATCCGGGTCACTTTTATGAACCCGAACCCGACCCGTTTTTTGAACGGGTCGTGTCCAACCCGAAAATTCCGGGTCGTGTTCGAGTCGGGTTTTCGGGTCGTGTCAATTATTGACAGCCCTAAATACACCTACTTGCCTACAGACAGCAGTAGCGGATGTACTAGAAAAACCAAAGACCGCAATAAATGCAAAGGAATGCAGCAAATGCACACTTACAAGCCGTCATAGCAGTTGTAGGAGGCCTATCACATATTCAACATGTTGTTTGTGGACAAATATGAAAGAACTAAAATAGATGAAATTGTCTACAACTGACAGCAGGGGGTTCGTTTTTGCATGACAGCATACCTGTATAAAGCAACAAATAATCTGCAATGATGTCATGCCACTAAATATGCGACATTCATGAAAGCGGATAGAAGACATCTACAAACTCTCAAATGGAGCGTCGCACATATTCAAATGATAGTTACCCGCACATCTGACTAGCATTTAACATTCCAAAAATACCCCCACGCATACACTGTAATATGTATGCACACAAACACAAAGAAACGCACATGTAATTATATACCCATATGAGCCCGGACGAGTATGTTATATTTACGCACGTGATGTCTGAGGATGTTGTGCGGGTCAATAAATAAACTCGAGTTCGAGCTTGATCCTTCTATGTGGATAGATAGGAGTCGACATGGTATAACACTAAATCTTTGAGATATGAATCAATAGGATATGATCAATAGGGCACAAAGTCCTATGCTAGCTAAGGTGAATTTAAATTTGTCCCTTTAGATAAACATTCTTCCCAGATCTAGAAGGTACCCTTGGACGACGCAACTCATGGCTGCTGACAAGGATCATTCTGTTAGGTTAAGTCGACTACCTCCTCTGACTAAGTAAACTAGGGACCACGATGGCCCGGGACGATGGAACCATGGGATCTTGATCGGGTCTATCATCCATTCCTCCACCATCCGCTTTAAGTGCAAGTTGGTGAAATTTTTAATTTTAAATATCAAACTTTCAAATACCAAACCCATACTGCTACTGTATGCTGGATATCACGTATCTACGAATACGATGTATTCATTGACGACTAGACTTAACCGAAAGTTCTCTATCGTTATCAAGAGGGATAATTAACTATAGGAGCTTGCGCCTATAGGAAACCAAAACACAGATTATAAAGTCCTCGTAAAATGAAAGCGAAATCTCTGGGTAGTGTCTTATCTACAAACCCAATATGTCTTCCTAAAATTTACCCTGGAACTTAATATGTTAAAATTCTCTCGAAAGCAAGGGTAGGCCGGGGCGCAAATTTTCGGAGCCCGCAGTGACATGAAGGTCACTAGATGAGGGGATGCTGCAGTTTTTGTGCAAAACAAGAGGCTGAGGGCTGAATTTGGGCTGATTTGGATGCATTTCGGCAGAAATTCTTTGTGCTTCATGATTAGTTTGCTTGGCCGACATTTCGAATTAGGCAATCATGAACTGAAGCAACTTGATGGACGCTCCTGCTTAGTTTCTTCCTCTTGCCGCGAACGAAGTGGGTAGGTTGTACAAAATAATCAATGTTGGTGTATTATCAATGTGTTTTGATTTCTTCTATATACCGTTACTTTAAACTACTGTATGTGTCATCTTCTCTTCATTTGTAGAGAAAAATATTAACTACTGTATCTTTTATGCTCTCTAAATTTGTTGAGAATCCATTTAAAGGTTCTCATTTGCGGTTTCTCTTATGCGCTAGCATGGTTAAGGATACTCTGTGTACTTTTCTTCTGAATAATATCAATTTATGATGAAATCTTATTTATTTTAAGTTTTTATTGTGGTAATCTTTCTGCCATTAATTTCTTTTTTGCAGTACCTATTGCCATGAGAACAATAACTTGGATTGCTCTAGCTACGCACGGTACATAGCAAATAGCATCCATTTGCCACCTTCCTACTTTACTGGAGCTTCAGGCAATTTTTCGGTAAGTTAGCAGATAAGCAATCTTGCACTGAATGCAATTTGTAAATTTTTTTATTTTTTCACATTCTGTAAATTAATAGATTGTTCTTTAGTGAAAGCGGGATGGCATATTGATCCTTGACCACCATCTGTTCAATGAAAGGAAAATTCTTTGGCAATTCAATTCATTTTTTTTATTATTATTGAAACTGATATTGATAATTGAATCTTAGATGATACCATAATCATCATAAAATATTAGATCAAGATTATTGATGTCAATCCATAATTTCATAATAACTTGATCTAATTTGATAATGTTTTAATGAAATTTGACTATTAATACATCATACCAGAAGTAATATTTACAAGTATTTTCTTTCAAATCAAATTCATTAAAATTATTCTATAGGTTTCTTTATTCATGACAAAAGAACTTTGATAGGAAATACTTGAGTTCGCAAGTAATCCTATCGGAATACGTGAGTTCGCAAGCAACCCTAACAATAAATTGGTAAAAACTGCATAAAGGAACACAAAACATCAATGAAACCAACTCAAAACAGTAAATTTTATCAAATAATATCAAGCAAAGCAAACATAAAGCTAAGATACAATTGATCCTCAATTCTAGAGGGGAATAGTTCTCTCCCAATCTCTAGACAATAAGTCTAGAGCTCTAAGACCCCAGAAGACTCCAAGAGAAAATAATAATCAAGCATGCCCTAACCCTTACCTCTAATGCCTTTTTATAGCATAAATTTTCTATTTAAAAATTCCCTCCTAGCCTTAGCCGCTCATCCCCCTCTTGCCAAAATTAGATTAATTCAAATTAATTCAAATAGGGGACCCCACTATTATTGGGCGGCAACCAAATAGGGTCGTGGGCCCCTATGGCTTAGGCGGCACCATGGGAGGCGGTTTGACCCGCCTCCTGTACACAAGGGTCGACCCCTGTGGGGCTGGCTGGGTCGGGTTCAGAACCGACCTATCAAACTTCCGTTTGATTTGAGTACCTTACACCACAAATTAATGAATCATCAACGTCCACTTTGGATAATACTCTGCCATTTCCATGAACTAACCACATTTGTATATAGCTTGCTAGCTTAAATGGGAAGAACCTATTGTAGCAGCAGTAATCTATGTTATGTGGATTCAACCTCTGGACTCGATTTCCATATTGAAATCCCAGTATGCGAACGCAATATCAAGCAGATATTGCGTTACCTCAGCAGGGTCTGTAGTATTGTGCATCAGTTATTTGACCTCTTCAAGACTGCAGTAACTAAAAAATACATTTATTGCTGTTAGAATTTCTTTGATCAAGTTCAATGTCTCACACATTTGCTCTTCTTCTCTGTGCCAAGTATCCAGGATGGATTATTATCAAATTAGGCTGCAACAGGTATGTAGAATTAATGTTTCTTTTTTCTTTTTTTTTTTGGCAAATATCCTACTGGTATAAATGGAAGATATGCTGCTATTTATATTTTGATCTTGAAGATTTGGGCTTCGTTTGAGATGGCTTTTTTATTGTTGTTTAAAAATAGTTTTTTAGTAGAAAAATTAAACTTTTTGTACTAAAAAGATGATTTAAAAAAAGATGTTTTAAGAAGCAATAAGAAAGCCGTCCCTTAAGCTTTCGTTTGAAATATTTTTTACTATTGTTTTTTGGTTGCTTTCAAGAAACTTTTGTACGGAAAAATTGCTTCTAAACGAGACCTTAGTTGGTAGAGAATTCTTTTAGTTTGTGGTGTATTTTATCTTCTTGTTGGGATGAGAATAATTTGGTAAGATGGATTTTTTTAAGGTTATTAAATTTGTGAAGCAATGGAGAAGGCACATGCATTTTATTGAAAATATAAATTTGGAGATTGTTGGGATTTTTAAATAGATGGCTACTTTAAATCTCTTTTTAAGTTTTACCATATTTGTATCTCTTCGAACGCTGGTTCTTTGTTTTCATGCAAGTGCAAGCATATTAGAACAAGCGAGAAAAGAAGGGAAGAAGAGTTGGTGGCTTGAGCCAGGCAAGTTTATGAAAGCTTTTCTTCCTTATTTTGAGGTTGTTTGGTAGCAAGTATTTCAATAATTGTAAATTGAATAGAATGTATTTTAATAGGATGAGATTTTTTTTCTTTTTTTTCCAAAAGGGAAATTTATTCCATCAATAAAACGAGGATATAAGTCCAACAAAGAACAAAACAAAAATTACAAGACTATATCAGCAAAATAGAGACAATTGACAGTAAAGAAAACACAAGTCGGTCAGGCTCAATTAATGGCAAAAGGTTTTTTGTAACCACCTAGAAGGAAGACATGGACCATTCAGAGGAGGAAACAAGCAACACCCCTCACACAGATGAAGTCACAAAATGAACAAGCATATCCTCACATCTCAAACAAGCACCACCAATGGTTGCCAACAAGCCATGATTGTTCAGATGGTGAGTGAAAAGTCGTCTCATCATTGCTTGAGCCATAAATTCACCTACAAAGGCAACCCCCAGCATCACAATCCAATCCAACGAACGTCAACACCATCTACAAAGCTCAAACGCCAACCAATCAAAAAACAACAAGAACCAAACAACTAAAACTAACCGCGAATGCCATAATGCAAACACACAGAAAAGCCCAATAGAATTATTTTTCTTCATTTTCTTCGACAACGCTTGCCACCACCATGTGAGAAAGCTTTGTCAACAATACAACTCACATTCAAACTATATAATTCTTGAAACTTGTCAATCAGATCAATGATGAGATTTTTTCTTTATAAAACCCTAGTGACCCAATAGGGTTGAGATCAATTTCTAGAAGGATGAGATTTTTGGTGTTTCATCGCTCATGTTGCCTTCTTTTGATTAGGTGGATTTAGATTTCGATAAAAATTAAGGTTTAGTTTGGGACAGCTTTTTTACTATTTTAGTAAGTAGTTTTTTAGTATAAAGATTTTTTAAACGTGAAAATTATTAACTAGAAAACTGGTTCAAAAAGCAATAGAAAAATTGTCGCAAAAGAATCTTAAGTATTTTGAGTCGATTATACCCAAATAATTCATGTGAAATTTGTGCTTAATCAAATAAATTTGTTTGCAACCATGACATTGTCAGAGCTTATATTGAATGAAATCAAATTTAGATTTAGCTCTCCTTAAAAAAGGTCAAAATATTTGATAGTTGGCAAACCCTAAATAAAAATATGCAAAGGTTGGGTTTATTTGGTTTTCTCCTATTTGATTTTTAATATTATGATATAAATAGATATTTGAAATGGTTTGATAAGGTTTTTAAATAAAAGCTTAATAAATATCTTATAAATCTAATTTTGATGGCATTAAATATCATTTAAATCTATAAATATCTAGAGACTTATTTAATTGTGTGCATATAATCAATTTGAATGGTCTTCTACTCTACTTTATGAATTAATTAAATAAATTATTTTCTGTTGTAAAACTCAGTAAAATTGAATCATATAAATTATTTTTTGAATTAAATTAAATCAAATTAAATTTTAATTTTTGTCAGTTGAGTTTGATTTTGGATAATCATAAAATTTTTTTTTTTTTTTGCGCCTTTTCAAAAAAATGAACTAATAACTAAAGGTATAGAAAGTTAAAATTAAAATTAAAATATTTAACAGTTTAATCTGATTTTTTTAATTTCATCCTATCAATGCACACCCTCAAACCAATATAATAATATAAAATAAATTATAATAAAAAGTTTTATAGAATCAAGATTGTTAATTAAAAATTATATTATATTTAGTGAAATGAAAAAAAAAAAAAACACATAGAAAGCATTTGATATATATTTCCATCAAGTAGGTTTCGATACACACTACTGTGCGAGTTTTGATCTAATCCAAAGTTAACTTGACTCGATCAAAATCTTACTTATTCAAGCAAGTTCGGTAGTTTCTCGGTTCAACCGAGTTCGTGATCGATTTTTAACCTGTTCTTAGTACAGCCAGTTATTCCATCTAACAAGACCGCCCACCGGACCGGTTCACGGTCGAACCGGCCGGTCCGGTCCAGTTTTAAAAATCTTGGTGTAACCTAAATACAATTTATTTAATTCAAGAATTCAAGTCATTTAATCCAAAATCGAATGATAATTAGATCAATTCTAAGTCAACTTTGAGATTTTAGGTTAACCTAAATCATTTGAGATGTGAATCCAAACCATTAAGAATAGAGCCAAAGATGAGATTATCAGATCCCATTATTTATGCACCAAGTGGTAGTTTTTGGTTTACAGCAAACTAAGGGGCTGTTTGGTATGGGATTTAAGGCCGGATTCGGGCGAAATCCAGCCAAACGGCCTAAAATGCAAATCCAAATCTCACGGTAAATGGAATCCGCGGTTGACAGAAAAAGCCCAACTTTTGCAGTAAATCCCGGATTTTGCAAATCCACCGATTCGGCGGATTTAACTTCTTATTCGCACGAGAAGATTTAAGGCCAGATTCGGTGAATGGTAAATCTTTTAACTGCCTTAAATCATGACTTGTATGGCCTTAAATCATGACTTGTATAGCCAAAAAGTTACACATGATTTAACTAGATTTATCATGAATGTTACCAAACAGTTTTCAGGATCTATCCCTCTAGGATTTCGTAAATCCGGATTTGGAGGATTTACGAAATCCTACTTGAATGAAATCCTAGATTCTATCAAACAGCCCCTAAACAATCCTTTATTCAATGAGAGATATTCAAACCGCCGATTATCCCGCACTTGTTCCCTCCAAAATTAACAACCCCGAAGTCGCCGGAGCTGCTCCTTCCCTCCACCGTCAGCCACCGCAGACAGATCCTTCGCTTCGTTGCCAATCCGTTGAACCCTTGTTTTTTTTTTATTTTAATGGATTCAAGCCCCAAAAACTAATTGCAGTCTATTTCTGACTTCTCCTTCCACTTATCTCTCTACACCACAAATTCCATGGCGCCCCGAAAATAGAACAATGTTGAGCGGCCAATTACTCATTGAATCACCACCGTATGTTCTTCCGCGGTAGAGCGGACGACCGCTCAAGAATCACGATCATCTAACCACCGGGCGGCCGCAGCCGCAATGGTCCGCCGCGCCTCCCCTATCTCCTCCGCCTCCGCTGCATCGGAATCAGAGGCCTCCGTCTCCTCTGGCAACAGCGAGATCGAGTGGCCCTTCGGTGCCCGTCTCGACGCGCTCCGCCGCACCGAGCTCCGGGAAACGGCCTATGAGATCTTCTTCATGTCCTGCCGCTCCTCCCCCGGCGGCAGCGGTAGTGGAGGAAGCAGGGGAAGCGTCGCGATCATCGGTAGTGGCGGGGAGATGGTGGAGGTCTTGCCGTCTCAACAGCCGGCGGCGGTTGTCGGACCCAAAGGCGGAACGGGAATGATGGTGGTGACGAGCAGGGTAAAGAAAACCCTAGGGCTAAAAGCTCGCCGACCGCCTCCTATGCGAACGATGAATCCAATGGGGCTGACATCGGTGGCGACCGGAAACCCTTCCGCCGTACCCAATTCCCCTGGCCGGAACGCTGTGCCGAGCTCCCCCAGCAGGATCAAGAGGCCGCTGACCTCCGCCGAGGTTATGCGGCGGCAGCTTCGCATTACGGATCAGAGCGAGAGCCGATTAAGAAAAATCTTGATGAGAAACTTCATTGGACAGGTATATACATTTATGCTTCAAATTAACTAATTTAACACGAGATTACATCAAATTGATCCGATGGCAGAGTGGAAGAAAAGCAGAGACCATCATCCTACCCCTTGAACTACTCCGCCACTTGAAGCCCTCGGAGTTCAGCGACAGCCATGACTATCACCAATGGCAACGACGCCAATTAAAGATTCTGGAACTCGGCCTTCTCCTTCACCCCTTTCTTCCCCTCGACCGCCTCAATGCGGCTGCTCTCCGATTCCGGGAAATACTACGAATGAGTGAAGCCAAGCCCATTGACACCAGCAAGAACTCCGAAGCCATGCGCAGCCTTACCAGCGCCGTCACTGCCCTTGCTTCGCGCAGCTCCACCTCTTCCTCCACCGAAAGCTGCCATTGGGCCGACGGATTCCCCCTCAACGTCCATCTCTACCTCGCCCTCCTCCAATCCATATTCGACCTGCGAGAGGAGACCGTCGTCCTCGATGAAGTCGACGAGCTCCTCGAATTAATGAAGAAAACATGGTCGACCCTCGGCATCGATAGAAGGATTCATAACTTATGCTTCACTTGGATTCTATTCCAGCAATACGTCACCACCGGCCAAGCCGAGCCAGACCTGATTAAAGCGACGCTCAATATGCTTGTACAGGTCGCCAATGACGCCAAGTTCACAGAGCATGAGCTCAGCTATGTCAAAGTCCTCTCCGGCGTACTTGCGTCGATGCAAGGGTGGGCGGAGAAGCGGCTGTTAGATTACCATGAGAAATTCGACAAGGGAACAACTGGAAACATGGAAACCATCCTCTGCCTCGCGCTCTCCACCACCAAAATCATCGTCGAGGATCTCTCCGGCATGGCCATCGCCACGCCAAGTCTTGTTGAGCGGGAACCTCCCGGCAGCTCCGCCGCCAGTAGGGTGGAATTCTACATTCATAAATCCCTTCGCAACGCCTTCACCAAGGCGTTCGAGACAGGGCACGGGCATGTGGACAGCATGATCGTGGAAGTAGATGAGGATCCCGGTGACATTTTAATCCAGCTGGCTAAAGACACGGAGGCGCTTGCAGCCACGGAGAAGGAGATATTTAGCCCAGTGCTCCGGCAGTGGTGTCCGGCGGCAGCGGGGTTGGCAATACTGACGCTTTATAACTGCTTTGGCGTCGTGCTGAAGCAGTATTTGGCTAAGGTGAATAGTCTCAGTAATGGGCTTGTGCGTGTGCTGCACTGCGCGGGGAGGTTGGAGAAGCTGCTCAAGCAGATGGTGGCGGATGATGCCGCTGATAGGGACGACGGTGGGAGGAGTTTGGTTGACGAGATGGTGCCTTATGAGGTCGACGCCATTGCTGCTGGACTTCTCAAGGCTTGGTTGGACGAGCGGCTGAGAATTGGGAGGGAGTGTCTCAACCGTGCTAAGGAAATTGAGGTGAGATTAAGCTTGTTGGATTAACAAGAAAATGAATAATTGATGCTAAATTAAGAGAATTATTAAGGGTAGATTATGAATAAAAGCTAAAGAGTATATAATTGTTTACCATAACAGCTATGTCCTCATTATATAATATAGAATGAGAACAGAACAACAACAACAACATCAGGCCTTTGTCCTACTACGTGGGGTCGACTACATGAATCATTTTTCTCCATTGTGTCATGCCAAAAGTCAAATTCTCGTTTAAATCTAATAAAGAAAGATCATATCTAATATTTTCTAATCAAGTTTTTTTATGTCTACCTTTTACCTTTTTTAACATAAGTCAAATCTAATACCTCTATTTTGCTAACCGGGTCATCGGAAGGCCCGTTGTTTTATGTGACCAAATCATTTAAGACGACTCTCTCTAATCTTATCCTCCACTGGCGCTACTCCAACATTTTCACATATATGCTCATTTCGTATCCTATCTCCAAGGGTAAAGCTACCCATCCACCTGAGCATCCTCATCTCTGCAACACTTAACTTAGTATTATGCTTATCTTTTAATGGCTAACATTTAACACCATAAAACATTGCAGGTCTCACCAACATCTTATAGAATTTTCTCTTAAATTTGAGGGGAACTTTTCTATAACATAATAGTATATAATATGAACTAAATCTATGATTTCATTTGGGACGGTTTTCTTACTGCTTCTTAAAACAACTTTTTAGTATATTATATGATTTATCATTCACCATTAAAAAGAAAATTACTAACAAATATTTAGAGTATTTGACAGAATTGGATGCCAAAGTCCAAGAGAGAGCCAGTCGCACAATCGGCAGTGGATTTGATAAAGCTGGCGAAGGTAACTGTAGACGAATTTTTTGAGATCCCGATGACGACAAGGGATGAAATGGTACAAGACCTAGCGGACGGGTTGGAATCCATCTTCCAGGAGTACACATATTTTGTCGCTTCTTGTGGTCGGTTTGATCGCTCTTCCTTTTTTTTTTCTAAATTTTACAAAACCATGAGTTGTGACCTTGATTTGAAAAATTATTCAAAGAATGGTTTAAGATCATCTCCAACTGATCTTTAACCGCATTTATGTCGTCTTTCAATTGCTCCACTCAAAACTAGATCAAACTATAACCTTGAAGTGAGATGAGATCATTCACAACCCTAACCCTAATGCTGTAACTATTCCGAATTCAGGGAGTCGACAAAGCTACCTGCCGCTACTGCCGCCATTGACGCGCTGCAACCAAGACTCCCGTTTTGCAAAACTATGGAAGAAAGCCACGCCGTGCGCACCCGGCGCAGATATGAAGCTCCTCGGCATGGGCGCCGGAGGCCCGACTCCGGTTGCAGCTGGCGGCACACCGGCCGGCGAGACGCACCATCCCCGGCCATCAACTAGCCGCGGCACCCAGCGGCTATACATTCGGATCAACACCCTCCATTATCTCTACTCCCACATCCATTCCCTCGATAAATCCCTCACCTTCTTCTCACGCGGCGGCAACCCCGCGCATCCCGGCCCTTCCCCGAACCTCCACCACCACCAGAAACTACGCCCTAACCGCCGCCTCACTCCCGCCGCCCACTTCGACCTAATCCGCGCCTCAATCCAAGCCGCAATACTCCACGTTTCCGAGGTCGCCGCCTACCGCCTCATCTTCCTCGACTCTGCCCACTCCTACCACAGCCTCTATGTCGGCGGTGTTGCTGGCTCGAGAATCCGGCCGTCTTTGAGGATCCTTAAGCGGAATCTGAATATGCTGCTCACGGTGTTGACCGACCGGGCGCAGCCGGTGGCGGTGAAGGAGGTGATGCGGGCCTCATTCGAGATGTTCCTGATGGTTCTTCTAGCCGGAGGGACAGAGAGGGTTTTTGTCAGAACAGATTACGAGATGGTGATGGATGATTTCAGGAACATGAAGAGGGTTTTCTGTGCCTCCGGCGAGGGAATGGCGGCGGTCCTGGCGGACGAGGTGGTGGATAGAGCGGCGGAGGTTGTAGAAGGGGTGATTGGGCTTATGAACTTGCCGACGGAACGACTTATTGAAGACTTTACAATCGCCGCATGTGAGTCCGGTGTCGCCGGCGGAATTGCGGAATGGCAGAGGCTTTCGATGCCGCCGACCACCGGGAGGTGGAGCCGGTCGGATCCGAACACCGTGCTTAGAGTGCTCTGTCATCGGAACGATGACACGGCGAATAATTTCTTGAAGAGGGCTTTCCAGTTGCCTAAGAGGAAATAAGAATTGCCTGTTTATTTATATATTTATTTTGGATTATGAAGATTAGGCGTTTTCAGTTTTTACCGTTGAAATATACACAGCAAGCAAAATAATTAACCATTGAATTTGATTAATAATGTTAAGCGTAATGGCTATTTTGATCAAATTGTTTCACATTATGGAACCATTTGCATGTTTACATTATTAGAGATTTGATCAAAATTTTAACTTAGTGTGGGAAGATTATTTTATGCGGACGTCGAACATCATCCGAAGACTAATCAGAATGCATCACATCATCCTTTTTTCTGTATACCGCGACTCAGTACTGCTCAATACCTCGGCTTGATACTGCTAACATAAAACTAGAATCGGCCTCTGCACAAAATAATTTCTCCTTAATTTGAGATAATTTTTTATACTTATTTTTTCACCACATAAAATAAATTTTATACTAAATACTACTTAAAAAAAATTATTACAAATAAAACTTTTGAAACAATTTTTTTTTATTATTTTTTAATGCAACTTTTTAAGGTTTAATTAATATAATTTTCTAAAACAATTACACCAAAAATACTCTATAAAATAATAATAAAACTATCCCAAATAACACCTTATCTTAAAAAAATTTTGTTAATTTTTTTTAAAAAAAAAAGTTTAATTAAAACAGTTAAAAACTATCAAAAATGAAAACTTAATCAACCAAACAATTTTAAGAGGGTTACAATTTGAAATCAAAGACATTTTCTACTTAAGCGATGAATTATTTTCTTTTTGACCCAAATATATTCGCAATTTTTGAAAGAAATAAAATGTTTTTAAAAAATTAAAAAAAATAATGATATCAAGACAAATCATTTGAAGCTAAAAAGATTTTGAGAGCTCTTTCTTGCATCCAGAATAGTCTCCACAACAAAATCTTGACGTATGATTTGAAATTACAAGCAGAAGAAAATCATTATACAGGAAAGGATTATTTCTATCATTCTGGAGATGAACTGTGTGCATTTAAATCGATATGGACCTTTACAAACCATCCTGTGCTCCAGCTGCAAGTCCCTTAATCTGATTCATGAGAATGGGTAAACAGGAAAAATCAATTTTAGTCCCTTGGAAACAAATAAGGATTTGACATAATTTATCTCCTTGACATCAATCTACTATTTCTAGAAAGCCGCTTTTAGAAAGCCATCCCAAACAAAACCTAAGTAGTATAACAAACTACTTTAAGAACTCACAAAGTACATGGAAATAACAAGAAGTTTGTATTGCAAGGTTTCAATAAAAAAAAACTTCTATTTAACCACTCCAGTTTCAATATTGAATCCTTGAAGTACACAGTTATGCTGCGCTTGTTTGTGGAACAATATGGCATTCCAGAAATTTGGAGAGATTATTCTGTGCGGTGTCCGAATGCGTTCAGAGGCTAATTGGGACGTGTCACGTCATTCAATGCAACATGCATTGAGTGGCAATGGCGCATCCGGATTGACCTATGGACGCATCCAGATACCGCACGTAATAATTTTCAAAATTTGAGGGCTCAAATAGAATGACATTGAGAAGAGCATAATGAATCTCTTAGAATAAGCAGATGAAAGACTAGACAAGAAGAAAAAAGTAGGGCTAGAAATGCAAAATTACAGATTGTTCCAGGGTAAGATCATCCATGTTAAGATATTGGACTTCTATTTAACCATTCCAGTTTCAATATTGAATCCTTCAAGTACACAGCTGTGCTGCACTTCTTTTAGGAACAATATGGCATTGCAGAAATTTGAAGAGATTATTTTATACGGTGTCCGAACACGTCTAGAGGCCAATCCGGATGTGCCAATTCATCCAATACACTGTGCATTGCATTGGATGATGCGACGCATCCGGATTAACCTCTGGACACATCCGAACATCACACGTGATAATTTTCAAATTTTGAGGGCTCAAATAGAATGACATTGAGAAGAGTACAATGAATCTCTTACAATAAGCAGATGAAAAACTAGAGAAGAAGAAAAATTAGGGCTAGAAATGCAAAATTACAGACATTGTTCCAAGGTAAGATCATCCATGTTAAGATTTTTTTTTTTAAAATATTTTTATTTCAAATATTTATCATCCATGTTAAGATCTTCCTCAAAGAACACAATGAAAGGATAGATACGCAAATTTGGAAAAACAAAATAGCTTCATGTATAAATCCAACACCATAGTTTTCAAGTTATGTGTCAAAATATGAAAACAAACCTAATGCAAAGGTGCTAAACTAAACTACCACTAAAAGCTACAAAAATAAGCTTTTACCTAAAATAATTTTACCCAAACGGAAAACTAATCTAATCACCAAGGCAGACATACATACCACTGGTCATTGCAACCGATATTGGCATCCACTGAGTATCTGGATATATTGCGAGAATGTACATACAGCAACCCCTGTACAGAGGAGGGAAATGCATGACAGAAAAAATTCAATTATTCCAGCGTTACTGTACTGTTAATTCTTCTACATCTAACCGTAACTATTTGACCATTATAGTAATATACAATAATCTAATTTAGCAACATCTTAGGCCATACAAGCTAATCTGTTAATCTAATATAGCAGCATACTAGGCCATAAATGCTTATCTGTTAATCTAATATAGCAACATGCTAATCTGTTAATCTAATATAGCAACATACTAGGCTATACACATTTTGATGAAGGCTATTAAAAGTAATTTGTATCTAGACCCTTTCATGTTGAAACTAATTTACTTAAACCACAACTTTGCAGCTACCATGGATCATAAAGTCCAACAAATGGCCATATGACATAGTATAGCGACATACTAGACCATAAATGCTATTCTGTTAATCTAATATAGTAACATGCTAGGCCATAAATGCTAATCTGTTAATCTAATATAGCAACATAATAGGCTATATGCATTTTGATGAAGGTTATTAAAGGATGTTTGTATCTAGATCCTTATATGTTAAAACTATTTTACTTAAACAACAACTATGCAGCTACCGAAGATCATATGCTACCAACAGATAGCGAAATTATATAAAATATCCTAGGGCACACCTGAAGTACAGGTTCAAATATTTAGACAAATTACATAAAAAATATGCTACGATTAAAGAAAATCCTTCAGGTTGTAGTCCTACGTTTCCCCCAAAATTATGATAATAAAACTGTACCATTATTGTTTCCTAACCACAAAAAATCAGAAAAACCCATATCAGAGCAAACAATTAGACTAGTACATAAGATGTGGTGTTTTAATACCAGTCATAAAGACTATAACAATAGCAGCAAACCAGACGACATAATAGAAAAACTAGCATAAGCTACTCTGGCTGTAGGAAAACTAGAGGCCAGACAACATAATGTCATATCACCCTACATACCAGATAATTAACCAGCAGAAACGAGAGATAAAAGATAGTGCAAGCTATATATTACACTACAATACAACTACAGTTTAAGCTAAAGCAAAGTAGAGAACTGCTGATCTACTAAAGATAAGGCACACAGAAGTTTCAAACCCTTCCCCAAAAATCATTCCTCTTCAGCAGTAGGATGCGCGATGACAAGCAAAGTTGGCCACTCTAAATCACCAATAACCACACTGGATGAAAACTCAGGCATGAAGTTCACTGTTGCTGCCCCTGCCTGGATTGAGAACCAGCATATCCTCCACTATAACCAATCCCACCGGGTGCACCGGCCAGTTGACTAGCCCCATAGCCACCACCTCCCTGAGCAGGTTCAGATCTCCAAGCATTTGAATAACCAGTGCTTCCACTGCCATCATTGTAACCTCCACCAGTGAAGCCAGAACCTACACCCTGCTCCCCGGCACCACTAGGATTGCCACCGCCATGACCTCCAACAGCCCCATAACCACCCTGATTACCATAAGGAGCTTCAGACCCACCATACCCAGCATAACCATATCCCTGATTTCCATAGCCACCTGCATTGCCAGGAGACTGACCAGTGTGTCCAGAAACGGGTCCTCCGCCGCCAGGAGTATTCCATGATCCAGCTCCTCCATACCCGGCATTCGCACCATAACCTGCAGAAACATACCCACTCCTTGGAGCACCTGGAGGTCCAGTAACATAACCAGCTCCAGGGCCACCAGGGTTTCCATAGGCCCCAGTATTTCCATAGCCACTATAACCACTATAACCAACACCATTTGTTCCTGTTCCATAACCATAGGCAGGAGCACCATAACCCGATGAGCCGTATGGATTGTAACCAGCACCACTTGCTGGTGGCTGCATATACCTGCTGCCATCTACTCTGTTATCATAAGAGTTTGAGTTCACACCTGAACCTCCATAAGATTGATAGCTTCCTCCACCGCCCATGGAGCGGTTAGCGTTGTTATTAGGGTTTGCATCTTTTGGGAGGGCACGTTTGACCTCGACGGCTTTTCCGCCTACATCATGAAACTGCTTCTGAACCACACGATCAACACTATCCTCTGAATCAAATGAAATGAAGCCAAAACCTCTAGGCCGCTGGGTGTTAGGATCATACATCACAACCACATCAGTAACAGTGCCAAAAGCTTCAAAGTATTTGCGGAACTCTATGTCTGATAGAGTGGGAGGAAGCCCTCCAACAAAAATCTTTTTGGTTCTAATGCTTCCACCACCACCACCACCACCACCTCCCACATTTCTCATCGTGTTACTTCCAGTTCTAACAGTAGTATGCTGTTCCTCTCTTGACATGGCCTTCTTTGCTTCCACCTAAGTAAATAAAATTAGGAAGCATGGATCACATTGTAATAAAAACATGAGCAATACCAAAAATTCCGCCACTAATAGAGAGGGCAACAAAGGTGCCTTCAGTGCCAATTAAATTAGTTCACAAATCCATTAATATAATCAAATAAATACAATATATGTGAATATACAAAATTTATTGTTTGATTGTTAAAACCAAGAGCAATAAACACCAAAAATAATCATTTATTTTAACCAATGATATACCTTACATTATAGTGAATCTTAATACATCTAAGTTTGCTGGGTTATTATCACTTGAAAAAATATTATTACCACCATATTTATGTTGAAAAAAAATATGTTTTGATATACTATTGCTAAATTCAGTTATAAATAACAAATAAGATATTCTCTCATATTTTCCAAAATATGCTAAATAAAATTACGAGTCCTCCAAGCGAATATACTTAAATTAAATCAAAGAACGATATTTTTGGCACCAAAAAAGAAAACTAGCTAGAAGTCTATTTTAAGTAGCAAAGCCAGTAAAATAGCCATGTTTGATTCAGATGTATACCATCGGCAGAGATTGGAATTAAAAGATAAGTCAGAAAGAACAAAATTTCTAAATCTAGCATTAAAACAAAATGAAGAAAACCAAAGGGGAAGAGCAAAAAAGAGGAAAGTAAATATTATGACTACATATCTATTTCATCAAAACATTCATGATTACACATATAGATATGAAAGAATGAATGGTAAAATCAAATAACAAAAAGATCAAACCCACAGAAATCGGTTCAATCTTGCATTTAAGAAAATGTCCACTGAATTGATAAAAAGAGTCAGTAAGCTAGGAATGAGAAAATATCATGTAAATCAACAGAGACCATCAAAATTGACAAAAAGGAGCCACAAGGAAACAAAGGAAAATACTTTGGAAAACAAAACATACCAGTAAGCATTCATGTTAAATAAAAAAACAAAAAAGAACTTAATAGTAAACATAAAAATAAACAAATACATTATTCTCCAAAACCCAGCAGATTATCCCAGAGTTCTTACATAATGAACAAGCCAGCATCTCATAAAATAGAGCAAATGGTCCTGAAAGAAATTGGCCTTGAATCTCAATTCAATACAAAATGAAAAAAAAAGATTGAAAATCCCTTGAAACAATAGAATCAAAGGCAGTATTCAGTCAATATCTCTTATATAAATAACCATATCTCACGAGAATTATAAAAAAAGGGAAGAACTTATGATGCAAACAATTAAATTAAATAAATCAATCGGCAAATAAATTCATCAAGCGTCTGTTTAGCAACAAGCAGGATTTATTAAATCCTGTAAACCAATATTTAATAAATCCCGAGGGTGTTAATGCTGAAAACTCTTTGACAAAAAAGATGTGAAATCCTGATAAATCATGTGAAACTATTTGACAACATAACTTTGGATTTAAGCTGGTACATTCATTAAGAACCCAAATTTAATTTATGTTTTAAATACGCATTAGTTATCAATTTCAATTTTAATTACCGCAAATAATTACAATCATAAATAATATAATGAGAAGCTAGCTTAAGTCAAATAATTTAACTAATAATTTAATTACTAATTAAAAACTAATTATCTAATTACTTATTTAGATATTATTTTAATAAATATTTAATTACTAATTATATTGATAATTATTTAATTATTATTGCAAACAACTAATTATTTAATTATTACTTATACTATTAATTATGTAAGTGTTATTTTAATAAGTTATTAATTATTACTAATTAAATATTTAATTAATCATTTAAATATTTTATTACTAACAAATTATTTAATTATTAATTATTCTTTTAATTATCTAATTAATCATTAATATTTAAAATTATATTAATTAAGCTAAGTAGATTAATTCCTAATTTAGAACAAGATAGGTCCGTCTAGGGTTTGTTTTTGTCTTCACCATTTCTTTATTGTTGTTCAGCTTTCGCCTGCTTTGTGTATTGCTTCATTGCTCTTCAGCCTTCCCTTGCTCATGTGTTTCTTTGTTGTTGTTTGGTGCCTTTGCCTGCTTTGCATGAGGAAGTTTTGAAGGTGTTGCTGAAAGCTTCTTCACCTCCTTCAACGAAATTCCATTCATGTATGATCGAAAGTCACGCAGTTCAACAACATTCTTTGAGGATCACTCACTCCGAAGGTAACCATCTTCCTCCCCTTTCACGTGCTTCTTCGGCCAAATCCCATAAATCCACCAAACTCTAGAATTTAGTAAATGCGAATTTATGGCAAAAAAAGAGGCAAACGAAGGATTTAATTCACTGTGAGATTTAAAATTCTTTCAAATTCCATTTTGGGCAATTCATCATAAACCCTACTCAAATCCTATATAAATCTTGTATCCAAACAGCGCCACGGGATAAATGTTTCAATGAAAGAACAAGATTGTATCTCATACTGGGACTTGCAATGGAGAGAAGAAAAGGTTGGCACGAGTCAAATTACAAACCAGCATAATTAAAGATCAATAATAAGCAAAAAAAATTAGTGTTTTCCTAGCACACAATACGCAACAGCACCTACCACTCTAATAAACAAAAGAGAAGAAATAAGAGAGAGAAAGTAAAGCCAAAATTCAGATATAACAAGTAAATGATGACCATAAGATGTAATCTCATTCAATAGCTACTAAAAGTCAATTCAACTTATGGAGAAGAAAAACATAGATAAAATTACAATACACAAACACTTGCATTAAACTTAGGTGTTGTTCGGTTGCAGCAAGATTTAAACACAATTTTTTAGGCTTTTTAAACCATTGGTTTCATAATAAAACACTAGCTCAATTTAGGGTTTAGTCCGACCTAAATCCGGGAAGCAGTAAATACAGCCAAAAACAAGAGTTAAAAGATTTGAACAATAAGATCTAGTATATCTCGCCAGAAAAGAAAAAAAAAACAAATGTTCTCCTAATACACAGTATGAAACAACACATCCCACTCCAGCAAGTGAAAGGGAACAAATAAAAGTGAGAAAAAAATATGCCAAAATATTCAATCTTTGCAAGTAAACAGTCAAGATAACACTAAGAATGCAATGTCATTCAAGAGCTACTAAAGGTCCATCATTCAACTTTTGATAAAATAAAAATTGCAAGTACAATTACAATGCAGTACACAAACACTTGAATCAAACTTAGGTGTTGTTCAATTACAGGATTTAACCATCTTTTTAGGCTTTTTTAAATCCTGGATTTCATAAATCCAATATTATGTTGGATTTACCAAGTCCGTCCTAAATCCAGTATCTAGTAGATCCTAGCAAAAGCAAGAGCAAAGATATTTCAGAAAATAAGATATAGGAATTTGTATGAGTCTCCTGTCTCCTTACTTGCATCAAAAAATTTCCAAGATTTAACTTTGATTAAAGATATAGACAACCACATACCCATTTCTAAAACCGAGATTTACAGAATTAGCTATATCTACATTTTAAATGAACTCAGAAACCAAGGAGCACGTACTATTGCAGCCAAGCCTTACAATCCCGCATCAAAACCCAAAACTCCGTGTATTCTCTAGGAAAAAACACTTTAAAGCAACGATAAAAAAAAAATCTTCACAAAACACGTAGCAGAAATAAACTAGATCTTCAAAAAAGTAGTAACAACATCAATCCATTGTTTCAAACATTAGAACTGAAGCATACCAAAACAAATTAAGTGAACCCTAAATTCAATAGCAAAAGACAAAGAAGAACAAACAAAACGTGGGCAACATAAACGAAATTGCAGGAAAAACATACAAAATCAAGAAAAAAATAACGGAATTCGAAGGGAAAAATGCACGAAACGGGTCTCACAGTGCGGCCGTCGATGTTGTGAGTGTCTTGAAGGACTCGATCTAAGATGGAAGGATCGGAAAAGGCAACAAATCCGAAGCCCCTAGGTTTTCCTGTAGCTTTATCCCTCATCACCGCCGTCTGCGCGACATCACCATACTGGCTGAAGTAATCTTTCAGCTTGTCTTCAGTTGTTTCCCACGAAATACCACCGATGAAGAGTTTGCCCAGATCCGAATCCATCGATCTCCTTTCTCTCTTCTTGAACGCAAAACGAAGAAGGAGCGAAAAGAATTGGGTGTTCTCGGCGGAGAAACCGGCGGCGTATAGGGGAATACCTAAGAGACAAGGGAGGGATAGGTTAGATGGGAAAAGCTTGAGATAAATGAGATGGACGGCTGCGATTCTTCGAATAGTGACGATCAGCTTCCATCTTCAAATATCAGTCTTATGATCAACAATTTGTGCCTAAGGTATCAATAAATTGAGAGATTATTATATGTGGTCATCGGACAGTCTGAAGGTCAATTAGGACGTGTCATGTCATCTAATATATAGCGGTACACGATGATTATACACAGTATATTGGTGATGTGACGTGTTCTGATTGGCATCCGGACTGCGTCCCGCACGCAATAATTTCACCAATAAATGATACATCATGTTAAGTTGATTCCAATTTTTTTCTAAAAATTTGAGTTCATATTAATTTGTTCGTAAATTGGTTGGGTTTAGATTGGGTTTTCTGACCTGCTTAAATGAGTTCGATTTCGGCCTTTCGGGTTAACTTATGAATTCATGTTTGACTAAAATGATCAGTTCTTTTTTTTGTATTTGTGTGTATAATATTCTTATTTTTTATCAAATATCTTAAATTTATTGCTGATAAGTTATAAGAAAAATTTTTAATTAAAATGATTTTGGTTTGAATCATTCGAGTTGTTAGCTAGCGGGGTTCGATTTGACTTTTTTTGTCTATTTATCAAACTGGGTTCAAGTCGGATCGATTTCAAATTGGATCCGAATCTGACACAATAACCTGTTTGACACCCCTACCATTAATGTCACTCTAAAGTTTTTGTATATTTAGTTACATAGAAAATTATTAAAAAAGAAATACAAAATAATTTGAAATATATATAAAAAATATTTTGATTTGTTTTAAATTAATCTCAAAATAAAATTAATATTATTTTATTTTATTTTATTATGACCCTTTTTTATTATATTTACTTATAATAATATAAAGTGCTTTAATTTATTATATTATTTATATTTTAAAGATTATTGCAGAATTAAAATCTGTCAGTTTTTAATAATTTAATTATAACACAAGCAAATGCAGAAATTTAATAATATATTTTAAATATTAAATAATAATTTTATAAATAAAAAAGCTTTCGATGGAAGGCACATAAATATCTAAAACTTTTTTTTTCCCTTATATTCATGACATATTATAATATAGATTCACATTTAAATTAATTTTTCAAAAAATCTTATCCAATCAAATACTTATTTTAAAAAGAAATATAATCTATCTTAGTTATGATTTTATGAAGCATTGCAATAATGTTTAATTTAATTAAATTTAGGCTTCGTTTGGGACGGCTTACTCACTACTTAAAACAACTTTCTAGTACAAAAATTTTAATTTTTTGCTATTAAGCTGCTTTAAGAAGCAGTAAAAAGCCGCATTAAACAAAGCCTTATTTTAGTTATTCTGCTCATTTTTAGTGAATTAATCAAGTGATGAAAAACCTTATTTTATTTATTCCTATTTATTTGTTTACATACAATTAATTAGGGGTGTAAGTGAGTCAAGCTGACTCGTGAGCATACTCGGGTTGGACTCGATAAATAGCTTGTGAGCCAAGCTCAATGAGCAAATGAGCCAAATTTGAGCTGGCCCTAACTCAACTCGTTAACTCGCCAACCCACTCGTTTTAAATATATTAATATGAAATGTACTTAAAATATATTAATATTTTATAATTTTAAGTGTTAAGTTGTTATATTTAAAAAATATAGCTCACTTTATTATATTAAGTTTTTATTTATTATTATTACTTTTCAGCTTTCTCAATCTTTTAATCATTTTATTATAATAATTGTTCAAATCATAATTATTTTCTCTCTTTCATTCTAAACAAGCCCCTCGCGAGCTGAATCGAACTTGAAAATAAAGCTCGAGCTCGAACTCGATTAATTAATCAAGCATAAGCTCAAGTCAAAGATGACTTGAGCTCGACTCGGCTTGTTTACGCCCCTACATACGATCAATCATTTATTATAATGTGGAATATGTAAGAGATAAAAAATTTGATTCTAAACATATTTCTAATTTTCATAACAAAATGAAAGAAATAATTTTGGATTTGAAATATATTTCCAAAATCAAATCATAGAAATGATCAAATAATGAATGTAGAAATTAACATGTCTCATGCCATTGACGTTTTTCTATTATCACTAATTTCGAGCACTCTAAACCTTTTAAGGTTTCGTTTGGAATGTCTTTCTTATTACTTCTTAAAGTAATTTTTTAGCAAAAATATTTTAATTTTTTTACTAAAAAATAGTTTTATGAAGCATTAATAAAGCCGTTTCAAACAAAGCCTAAGGCTTCGTTTGGGACGGCTTTTTTATTACTTACAAATTTTTTTATTTTTATACTAAAACAGCGTTTTAAAAAGCAATAAAAAAATCGTCCCAAACGAAGCCTAAATCTCAAAATTTATGGTGTATTTTCTTGAAGTAGATTGAAGGCTTAGGAACTAAATGAAACTTTTTATATAATTATTTTTCTTCATATATATATAACCTTTACCAATCATATAAATTTTTATGAAAAAAAAAATAAATAGCTTTAATAAAAAAAGATTGTCTAAAGAAAATTTTAAATCATATTCTTAACTTATTTAAAATACAATAAGTTATAAAAAGTACATATAAGTGATTATAAAAACTAGCATAGATAACTTCATCACTTTGGGTATCAAAAAACAGCGGTTCAATATTGGGTTCAATCCAAACCCAACCCGTGATTCGATTTTGACACCCCTTATTCATTATCATTTATAATCATCTTTTCCTTTTCCAATATGACTCACAACTATTGCAATAAACTTGCTTTCTGCTAGAGCTTTTAAAAAAATTAAGTTTGTTACGTGCTAGAATATATGCGGCAGTAGAGTTAAAAAATATTCGTCTTAGCGTTGCACGAGTATTCAGCAAACAAACAGAAAAGAGAATACGAACACCATAATTTTTACGTGAAAAAATCAAAAAATGGAAAAAACCACGGGGCCTCGCCCAGTTGAAAAATTCCACTAGTGTTTTGCAAATTACAAATGGCTGATTCATCCTACAAGTCGGGGCAATCAGATTACAATTCGTTTCTTCAAGCAAGTTTACAAAGTTCTGCAAATTCCCGGCGTTTCCCGAAAATTCGGCAGAGTTCCGGCGTCTTCAAGCGGCGGGAAGAGCTCCAGCGGTGGTCGAGGAAGAGCTTCTTCCTTCTCCTCCTTCTCTTCTTCTTATCCCTCTTCACTTGAGTTCCTTTTGTGTAGAACGAGGACTCTATTTATAGTTTTTCTGGAGTGGCATAGCTCGTAAATAGGTGTGAGATCATGGGCAAATAGGGAGTGGTTTGAATGGACGGCCGATATTGAACCCTTCGATTGTGCACAATTCGTTGGACATTTGGAGGCCTTAATGATGTCGGAATTCGGCGATCTTTGGCTCGTTGGATTCGTCTCGTCGAGCCGCTCTATTCAAGTATAAGCTCGTTAAAATCGGAGACCGTTTGGTAACTCAAATTTCGGTTTGAACCTTCCAACAGCGCTTCGGGTTCTTGATGTGAAGGAGACAGAGGAGAGAAAGCGAGATACAGGAAACAAGAAATATTATGTATTGAATGAATGTAAGATACGGTACAAGCAGAACTATAAATAGACAATGCTATTCCAATATTACAAAAGAACTGTACGGAGCTGACGTGTCAGTCTTCTTGATAGGCCCCCTCAAATTGATCATTCAAGTTTTGAATGGTCAATTTGTTTCGCAGCTCTTTGAATCTAGAGGTGGCGAGGGGCTTGGTAAGTATGTCAGCTATTTGATCGGTGGAGCTAATATGCTCAATGTGAATAGCTTTGGAATCCAAATGTTGACGAATAAAGTGGTAGTCTATTTCAACGTGCTTTGTTCTGGCATGGAAGACTAGATTGTTTGCGAGGGCGATAGCGGAGGTGTTGTCGCAATAGATCATAGTCGGAGATGCTTGCGGAATCTGGAGTTCTTCAACCAAGCGGCGAAGCCATATGACGTCGGATGTTGCGGCAGACAAAGATCGGTATTCTGCTTCGGTGGAGGATTTGGCCTCGGTAGCTTGTTTCTTGACAGACCAGGAGATGAGATTGTGGCAAAGAAATGTGCAAAATCCTGAGGTGGACTTCCGATCTAGATTGTCGGAGGCCCAATCGGCGTCGGCATACGTCCGGAGTTGGAGATTGTCAAGAGAGATTGGAAGACCATAGTGTAGAGAGCCTTTTATATATCGGAGCAATCGTTTGAGGCTCTTGAAGTTGCCTTCGGTGGGAGCACGCATATATTGGCATACCCGGTTGGTTGCGAAGGCTATGTCCGGACGAGTGATGGACAAGTATTGGAGAGACCCGGCGAGTTTGCGGTAGAGATGTGTGTCAGTGAACAACTTGTCATCTTCAGGTGTGGAGGAGCTTTTTGAAGTGATAGGGGTTGGTGCTGGGCGGCAATCTGCAAATCCCGAATCCTGCAAGAGTTTTTGGGCATAACGAGTTTGATGCAAAAAATAGCCAGAGGAGGTCTTGAGGACTTGAATTCCGAGATACAGTGAGACGTTTCCCAGTTGCTTGAGAGCAAAATGTTCTTGAAGGTGTTGGAGAAGTTTTTGTATGGTTTGTTTGTCGTTGCCTGTAAGCAAGATGTCATCGACATATATGAGGAAATAAATTTGTATATTGTTTTTATTGAAGATTAAAAGCGAAGGATCGGAACGACTAAACCTGAAGCCGAATTGTTGGAGAAGAGTGGTTAGCTTATGGAACCACTGCCGCGGTGCTTGCTTTAGCCCGTATAAAGATTTGTGAAGTTTGTAGAAGTAATATCAAGAATCTGCTCTAGGATCGTCCAGGACGATCTGGATCGTCCTGGGACGATCAGTGGAATTTTGCTCCAGAATCTGCTCCAGAATTTGCTCCAGGTGATTTTCTGTACACATCGTCCAGGCCGATCGGCACTGTAGAAAATATCGGCCTGAGACTAGTTCTGGGAACCGTCCAGGACGATCCAAATTGGTCTGATCGTCCTGGGACGATATGGCGATCGGCCGGGCCGATCTGAAGATTATAAAGCTGATTTCAGTCGTTTTGAAGAGAGAGAAAATTTTTATAAAACGAAAATATCAGCCGAGGAGAGAGAAAGTCGAGGGCAAATTTGGAAAAGTTGATTTTCGGACGACGCGGAGCCGTTTTCGTCCGAGGAGACTGTTCGAGATATTGTTGTACGCAAGGTAAGGCACATTCCGCCTTTCTCAATTTTCAGAATCGTCGTGTTTGGCGGTGTTTTCTGTCCGGATTTCGTTTCCGTTAATGATTTTTGTCCGTATCTTTTGATTGGCTCAATTTTTACCGCGTAACTTTCTGTATATTGTTGGCGTGCCGAGTGTGCACATTTTGGTTATTTTCTGAAGATTTTTGTCCGGGTATTTTTGATTCGACGGTGTTTTTCTTCGACTAGATTTTTCTGTGTATTCTAAAATTATCTGTGCAGTAGAATAAAAGTTCTGAAATGTGATTATCTATATTCTGTGCGAATTTGGTGAATTTTGATTTTCAGGAAAAATTGTGTAAATTCCGTATACTGCCGTTGTGCTGCCTTTTTGTCTGATTTCTGATTTGCCCGGATTTATTCTGAATTGAAATGCTATCTGTATATGCTATAAAAAGGGAGTTATAAGAGGCCTGGATCCTATGAGATTCAGTTAGTGTCTGGGAAATCTGAAATGAGCTCAAATATGAAATCTGATATCTGTTCTGTTCCGGATCCGAGGAAATCTGTTTAGGTGCTATAAGCACTATATATATGTATTCAGGTACGATAAGTACATTTGTTCTGGTGCTATAAGCACATCTGTTCTGGTGCCGTGAGCACAAAGGGAGGCATAAGGGGCCGGAATCCGTAGAGATTCCGTCAGTGTCAGGGAATTTAGCTATTAATTATATATGATTCTGATTCTGATATGATTCTGATTCTGATATGATTCTGATTCTGATTCTGATATGATTCTGATTCTGATATGATTCTGATGCGATTCTGATACGATTCTGTTTTGATACGATATGAGTTGAATTTCTGATTTCTGTACGATTCTGACTCTGTTGATTTAATCCGTTCTGATTTGTACTCTGATGTGATCTGATCTGTACGACTCTGATTCTGATTTGATATATGTCCGTATAAGTTCTGATTTGAGATACGATTCTGTCCCGAATTCTGATTCTAATTTCTGTCTGATATGTTTGGTTTTGGATTCTGAGAATTTTGATTGGAGGTTTGTTGCTTTGCTGAGCTGTTGAGCTCACTCTTGTTTTCTGGTGGTTTTTCAGGTTCTGGGAAAGGGAAGGAAGTCCAGGATTAGATTTCAGAGTCTGATCAGTATAGGTATTTTGTACTTTTGATTTTTTTTGTACAGTCATGGCTCTTTCTGTTTTATTTTTCTGTCAGCCATGTACTGTATTTGTAGATGATTGTTTTGAGGAAAAGAAAGAAAATATAGATGATTTGTTCCGCTGCATTTGATGTTCTATAGTAGCTCTGTGTGTTTGTTTTGGGTATAACATTTTGGAAGATTCAGTTCAGTAACCAATTCCAAAGCTAGATCCTGGTTAGTCTGTTTAAGCTGGTCGCGATCCGGCTCGGGCGGGATCCGTCCCCGTCGGGTCGGGTCGTGACAGCAGACATGATGCGGAAATTGATTGTCGATGAATCCGGGAGGCTGTCGCATGAGAACGTTGTCGTGAAGATCGCCGTGGAGAAAGGCATTTGCTATGTCGAGTTGTAGGATGGACCATTGGTGATATAGCGCGAGAGTGAGAAGAATCCTTATGGTGGGCATTTTTGCGACGGGGCTGAACGTTTCTGTGTAATTGACCCCGAGAATTTGATTGAATCCTTGAGCGACCAGTCGAGCTTTATGTTTGTCGAGTTTCCCGTTTGGAAGAAGCTTGGTTTTGAACGTCCATTTGCACCCGAGAATTGGAGCGTTAGGTGGTGGAGGAATAAGCGACCACGTACCTTGCCGTTGAAGCGCAAGGAATTCAGCTGACATGGCTGCCCGCCAGTGAGGAATTTTTGAGGCTTGAGCGTAAGTGGTTGGAGTGGATGAGGAAGAGATAGTGGTTGAGAGATCTAGAATTTGTCTGGGTTTGTAGATGCCAGATTTGGCACGAGTTTGCATGTGATGAGCCGGTTGAGAGGTGATGAGCGGGCTGGATGTAGTGGACGGAGTGGTGCTAGAGTGTGAGATCGAAGCGTCCTGGCAGGGGGGAGTGGGAGGTGCTGTGGAAATTTGAGGCGTGATGGAGGAAAGAGGAATTGAGGGTGCTGTGGTAGGAATGATGGAGGTGGGAGTAAGCATAAAGTGAGGTGAATTTGTGTTGGTTTCAGTGGAAGCAGCCGGGGTTGTGATGGTTGGAGTCTGATACGGGAATATGTGTTCATTGAAAATAACGTGTCTGGAGATCTGAATCTTGCTAGTGGAGGGGTTGAAGCACCTATAGCCCTTGTGGTAGGAAGAGTAACCAAGAAAGATGCAGGGCTGAGAGCGGAGGGAAAGTTTATCTTTGGCGTATGGTTTCAACCACGGAAAACATAGACAACCAAACGAGCGAAGATGATTGTAGGAGGGGGGAGGTGCCGTATAGGAGATGATGAGGAACTTGGTTTTTGACAGCTTTGGACGGAAGGAGGTTGATTAGGTAGTTTGCAGTGCTAATGGCTTCGGCCCAAAAATTGACGGGAAGTTTTGATTCGTGCAGAGGAGCCTGAGTAGTGTCAAGAAGATGTCGGTGCTTGCGCTCTGCGGTGCCATTTTGTTCGGGGGTGTGCGGGCAACTGATTTGGTGCGAAATGCCGTGAGTCAGCAAGTAGGATTGAAATTGTTTGCTTGTGAATTCTCCTCCTCCGTCGGATCTAAAAAATTTTGGCGTAGAGTTAAATTGCGTTTTTATAAGAGAGCAAAAATGACTAAATTTGGAAAACGTTTCATGCTTTGAGTGCATTAAATAAAGCCAAGAAAATTTGGAATAATCATCGATAAAAATAGCATAATAGTTAAACCGGTTAAGGAGCCGGACCCCAAACATCCGAGTGTATAAGATAAAAAGCATGTGGAGAAGAAGAAACACTTTTATTAAATGGAATTTTATGGCTCTTTGCCATATTACAAGAAGTGCAGAAAAATTGTTCGGGTACAGTTGCAAGATTTTGAAGAATAGGACGCAGCGTGTTCAGGACTCCAAGATGTGGGTGACCGAGCCTTGAGTGCCAGAGATGGGCGGAGGATTGAGCTGCAAGAAACGACGTCGGGCGGGTCGGAGGTGTGAGTTGAAGATGATATAATCCGTTACGCATTTGACCATGAAGAAGAGGACGATTGTCCTGCCCATCCTTAATAACAAACCCGTTAGCATTAAAGCATATCGAAACTTGATTATCAGCTGTTAGTTTTGAAATTGAAATAAGGTTGTGCGTTAAGGATGGGACATGTAATAAATTGCGAAGAAAGATCTTACGAGCCGAGTCGGGTAGTGGGAGGATCCCTTGACCGGAGTTTTGGATCGGAATTGAGGAACCGTTAGCCACAGAAACTGTGTCTGGTCCTTGATAGGGCGAGCTGAGTTGAAGGTTGGAGAGGTCCGGAGTGAGATGTGTGGATGCGCCGGAGTCAAGCACCCAGTCAGTGGTCGGAGTTCTTGATTGCTGTGACAGAAGAGCGCGCGGAGAGGCTGAGGTGGTTGGTGCGTATTTGAGGTTGCACCGGTGCCAACAATTTAGCGCAACATGACCTGTTTTTCCGCAGATCTGGCATGTGGGACGATCTGAAGGATTGGCAGTGGAAGGCGGACGGGCTGAGTATGAGGAATTGTTTCTGTATGTTGAGTTCCGATTCTTGACCGGTCGGTTCTGGCTTCTTCCACGGCCAGGAGCTGAACTGTTTGCATAAAGAACTTGATTGTCCATTGGAGCAGAGGAGTCTTTTTGTTTTTCTTGAGTCAGGTTGATCTCTTCACTTATTAGGATAGAATAAAGAGTGTCCAAATCAATTGGATGGAGAGATGTCCGGATAGCGGTTTTGAACGAATTGTAGGATGAGGGTAGACCGTTCAGGATATAGAGAACGATGTCCTCTGTATCAAGTTGCGATCCCGATGCAGCGATATAGTCGACGAGGTTTTTAATTTGTAGAAGATATTGTTGCATGGAGGAGCTTCGCATTTGAACGTTGTGAAGTTCGTTCTTGAGTTGGATAACTCTTGAACGATTTGTGGGTTGCATTCGGCGTTCAAGGGTTGTCCAGACATGATGGGAAGTGGTGGAGGATAGAACGTAGGGTAAGACAGCGGGGGAGATGGTTGAGAACAGAGCGGAAATAAGATTTCGATCGATGAGGCGCCATTTGCTATAATCAGTGATGGAGGAGTCTTGCGGGCAAGAAACTTCGCCGGTGAGAAAGCCGGAGAAACCATTTGCCGTGAAATGTTGCAAAAGTTGAATCCGCCAGATTTGATAGTTGTCGGAGGAGAGTGGATTGGGAACCAGATTTTTAAGGTTTGAGATCAAGAATTTTAGAGGCGGTGGAATGGTGAAATCAGAGAAGTTACCGGAGTTGGTAGGGGTGGAGGAGGTCTGAGATACCGAGGATCCTTGTTAAGCCATGAAGACGGCTTGGCTCTGATACCATGTGAAGGAGACAGAGGAGAGAAAGCGAGATACAGGAAACAAGAAATATTATGTATTGAATGAATGTAAGATACGGTACAAGCAGAACTATAAATAGACAATGCTATTCCAATATTACAAAAGAACTGTACGGAGCTGACGTGTCAGTCTTCTTGATACTTGATTCGGACTCATTTGGGCTCGGATTGGGTTGATCTTGGTGTCGTTGGGTTCGTATTTCTGAGACGCTCAGTTTGACTATAAGCTCGTTGAAATCGGAGTTCGGGAGCTCCTGAATTTAATCTTTGAAGTTTCCAACAAGCTTTTTGCCTCGAGATTCGTGCCCGATCAAGATAAATTTTTTAGGACATATCCAAGTTGTTCACAGCAACTTCACAATCATTTTATAAAAAGTTCAAGTGATTTTTTTTTTGGGAACGGGGGTATCGGCCCGCTGTCACATCAGCTTGTGATGCGTTTGGCGATGTCCACTAATCCCTCAGCGAGTCTACCAGCAACCAACCCCACAGGTACAGGACCCACAGTTCTTTTCTCTCCACTTAAGGAGTCGTGCCGTATGAGAGGGGATTCGATCTTGAGATGGGGGGTTCCCAACCAAGCACGCGCACCAACCCACCTAAGCCCGAGTTCAATCGATTTCAAACCGATCATAAATTAAGGCTTTATTTGAGATAATTTTCTGACTGCTCTCTAAAAAGTTTTCTAACACAGTGGCCAAAAGCTGTGCATTCAAAGTTCAAACGTTAAACTCAGAACAAATCAGATCAGCAAACAAAAAGAAACGTAATCCAGAAATGCAGAAAAGGATCAATTGCTCTTTCATTTCTTAGCATTTTGCATTGCTCAACTAAACCGCTCTAACTCTCCAGAGCTGAAAATTTCTACCCATCTTGAGCGCCATTATTCTTGGATTTCTCCTTGTTGGATTCTCCAACATCCTCAGCCTCAGTATTGAACTCTGCTTTATAAACATAGAGTCTGCTAACAAAAAGGAAGAAGAAGAAATTAACTACATTCAGAACAGTAAAGAAAGCATAATAGTAATCCAAATGAGATTTGTTGAGATTATTGACTATCCAGCCCCCATGGCCGCCGTCCAACCTTCTGGTCACCTTCTCCGTCGTCGACAGCAAGAAGCTACTGAGGAAATTACCAACGCCAAGCGTCGTCATTGCATAAGAAGTTCCGAGACTCTTCATCCCTTCAGGCGCCTGATCATAAAAAAATTCGATCTTGGACACCTCAAGGAAAGCGTCGGCGACTCCCATGAGCACGTACTGGGGGAGGAGGATGAAGACGGTGAGAGGGACGGTGGCGCCGGTTTCGGCTACGCCGTGGGCGCGAGCGGCCGATAGGCGGTGGCGCTCGGTGAGGCAGGCGACGAGCATGATGACGATGTGTATGAAGAGGCCGGTGGCCATGCGGCGGAGGAGAGAGATGCCGCGGGGGTTGCCGGTGAAGCGGCGGGCAAGGGGAACAAAGACGCGGTCGTAGAGGGCGACGGAGATGAGCATGGCGACGGTGATGAAGGCCGTGAGACTTGCGGCGGGGATGCGGAAGTGCGGGCCGATGCGGCGGTCGAGGGTGGCGCCCTGTTTGATGAAAAGCGTGTTAGCTTGGGCGAGCATTGTGCTGGGGACGAAGGTGGCTATGAGAATGGGGATCATTCGGAGCATTTGCTTTGTTTCTTCGACTTGCGTGACGGAGCAGAGCGACCATGGATTGCCGGACGATTCTGTCTTCACTGCCGCTTTGCTAAGAAATCTGCACTCATGGATTAAAATAGAAAGACAAGACATTAAATAACGCATAAGCAAATTATATTTCGTTCATCGAAGACAAAAAAGCAATTTTTACAGCAATTTCTTTCAAAATGGCAGATTTTTTAGGAACTGTAAAGGATCAATCTTCAGGGTTTATTCGACATCTTACCTCATAGAAGGTGTATAGCCAATCTGAATCTTGCCAGTTCCCTCATACTCATGGAGCCCAATCTCATGCAGCTCTTTGGGATCAGCTGGCAGAGTTGCTCGACATTTTTTAATGGCAGCCACCACAACCTGTGCCATTTTCGTAAACGGGCTTCCGGCGAGCGGCTTGTGGCGGTAGAATCGGGTGCCGGCGACAAAAATTAGCACGGAAACGGCAAGGCCGAGAGTGGGGAGCGCATAGCCCACACTCCACCCTACATTATCTTGAATGTAGACAAGAACAGTATTGGCAAAAAGGGTGCCAAAAAAAATGCTGAACATCCACCAGTTGAAGAAGGATAGCTTATGAGTGCGCTCTCGGTGGTCGAACTCGTCGAATTGATCGGCGCCGATCGTCGAGATGTTGGGCTTTGTGCCGCCGGTGCCGAGGGCGATGATGTAGAGGCCGGAGAAGAAGACGCCCAGTTCTAAGGATGAAGCTTTATTAGTGCAATTCAGGTCTGCTGTAACAGAGCCGCAAGGAGGCGGCTTCAGAGATGGGAGGGAGACGGCTAATGTTATAACACACATGCCCTGTCATAAAAGAATACGAACGTTTACGTTAGATATGCTTTGAGATTAGTGTTGTGTATGTTATCTTAATTTGTACTAATCTGAGTATAAATTAAATGATTTTAAAAGTCTCTTTTATAAGATTAACTTTTATTTATGAATTGCACCAAAATCTAAGTATTAAAAAAATTAGTGTAAATTGGTAAAAATACTATGAATTATTTTGACATACAAAATTAACTAAGACAAAGAAAAGTATATGATGCGACAAGGTCGTTATTAACCTCTTAATTAAAAATAAAAATAAGTAATGACACGTCGTGAATGTCGATGCATATCTTAGTTGACATCTTTTTCAAAATAAAATTTGGGACAAGCCATACTCCAATTTCAACAAATTTATAGTGAAACTAAACATCTCAAAGATACTAACCCAAAGACACAAGAATCGGTCCAATCCAAGCCAAATAAGTCCAAATCGGGGGCTTGAGCACATTTGAAAGGTTCAAAGCATAAACAAGATGAGTAGATGATATCCAAATATAGCATGGTTATAGTAGAGCCGAGCGTCTAAATGAGACGAATCCATCAAGCCCAAGATCACTTAATTCTAATAGGGGGGGGGTCCATATAATATAGGTCATCTTATGGAGCACTCTGAATTTGTCCCATATTTTATCCATGTTTATAGCACATGTTACTCTCAAAAATATATAAATAGACCATCACTCCTCACATTAAAGAGGAGTTGGGACCTTTAGGAGATTTGAATATTTTGTCTAGAGATTGGAAAGATCTCTAAGGCTTCAAGGGTCAAAAGCTCCAAAGACATCACCGATGAACTTCAATCAACCAACATCGGTCCACTGCCAAGCCACCGACCTTAGCCCAGTCGTCGACTATCTTCGGACCATCGCCAAACTTTCACCCAACCATCATTGGACTGTCACCTGGCCGTCGATCGTCGTCAGACTACTGTTTGTCCTCGGATCACTACCAAATATCTGCCCCGCCCATCGACTGTCGTCGAACCTCTGCCCAACTGCCATTGACACGCCACTTTGACTTCAATCGTCTGTCGATTATGGTCCCTCCGACCATCGTCGTGTGTCAACTACAACCCCACTAACCACCGTCACCCACTGGCTATGGCCCCTTCTACTACCGTCTCCTGATTATGGTCCTACCAACCAAACAAATAGGCCAACACTCCCTTAAGTACAACTCTCATATTACTGAATTCTTCTCACTCTCACCATATAATTTGTTTTATTTGATATATATTTGACATTTGTAATTAACAACAAGCACCATTAAAATTATTTTAATTGGGACAAACACTGTGGTTTTCTCCCTTTTAAGGATTTTTCACATAAAAATCTTGGTGTATGTGACGACTCTTGTATCTCTTTCTTTATACGTGTGTGTGATGATTCTTCATTCAAATCTAAGACGTTAAATTCTCTCTCTCTACAATATCCAAATCCGTAACAAGTAATAATAATAATAATAATAATAATAGAATGCTCTTAAGCTTCATTCAAAACGTTTTTTTACCACTATTTTTTTATGTTTAAAATTGATACGTCATCACAAAATTATCTTGATTGGGCACGAATCTCGAGACAAAATCAGCTTGGAAACTTCAAAAATTAAATTCGAGAGCATATGAACTCTGATTTCAGCGAGCTTACAGTCAAACTGAGCGTCTCGGAAATACGAGTCCAACGACACCAAATTCGACCCAATCCGAGTCCAAATGGGTCCGAATCAAGGACCCGAAGCGCTGTTGGAAGGTTCAAACCACAATTTGAGTTACCAAACGGTCTTCGATTTTGACGAGATTATACTCGAATCGAGCGGCTCGACGAGACGAATCCAACGAGCCCAAGATCGCCGAATTCCGACATCACTAAGGCCTCCAATATCCAACGAACGGTGCACGATCAAAGGGTTCAATATCAGCCGTCCATTCAAACCACTCCCTATTCGCCCCTGATCTCAAGCCTATTTACGGGCAATGCCACTCCAGAAAAACTATAAATAGAGCCCTCATTCTACACCAAAGGGACTCAAGTGAAGAGAGAGAAGAAGAAGAGAAGAAGGAGGAGAAAGAAGAAGCTCCTCCTCGACCACCGCCGGAGCTCTTCCTGCCGCCTGAAGACGCCGGAACTCTGCCGGATATTCGGGAGAACACCAGAATTTTGCCCAACTTCCATGGAATGTTGAAATTCTTCCCAACTCCCTCTTGACGCCGAAACTCCGCCAAGTGAAGCCGGAGTTCTCCTCTGCCACCAAAGACGTCGGACTTCTACCCGACGTCGGACCTTCACTCTTCGCCAAGTTTCTACCCGACGCCGGACTTCTACCGGTTATTGGACTTCGATGGACGTCTATGCGAAGATGCATTTCTTTCCATTGTTGGACTTCTACCTGACGCTGTCCTTCTGATCTTCGTCCTCAGACTACAGTCCTTCCGACCTCCGTCGCCAGCCGACTACGGTCCTCCTGACTTACGTTGCCCGCCGACTACAGTCTTTCTGACATCCGTCGCCCGTTGACTACGGTCCTCCTGACTTATGTCGCCCGCCGACTGCAGTCTTTCCGACCTCCGTCGCCCGTTGACTACTGTCCTCCTGACCTACGTCACCCGCTAGGGGTGTTAATTCGGGTCAACTCGTCGGATTCGGGTCGAACCCGACCCGACCTGGATCTAAATGGGTCAACCCGAACCCGACCCGTTTTTGCAAACGGGTCGGACATTTCAACCCGGACCCGACCTGGCCAGGTTGCCGGGTTGATCCGACCCGACCTGCGACCGGCAGAGGCGATAGGAGCGGGTTCGGCATCGGCTGTCCGGGTTCGGCCGCACGATACGCGACGAGGCCGCGAGGGTTCGGCAGCGGCAGTCCGGGTTCGGCAGCACGCGCTGTAGTGCTGCACGAGAGGGTTCGCCGCACCCGACGAGGCCGTGAGGGTTCGCGCGGTACGCGACGAGGCCGCGAGGGTTCGCACGGCAGAGGAGACGCGTGTCACGCCAGGGTTCGGCGGTTCGGCACGCGGCAGGCTGGCAGCAGGTTCGGCACGCGGTGCAGCTGGGAAATTCAAAATTTTTAAAATAAACGGGTTGCCGGGTTGACCCGTCAACCCGCCGGGTCAACCCGAACCCGACCCGTTTATCAAACAGGTCAAATCTGTGAACCCGACCCATTTATCAAACGGGTCGGGTCCAACTCGGATTTTTCGGGTCGGGTTCGGGTCGGGTCAAAAGTTGACACCCCTATGACACCCGCCGACTGCAGTCCTTCCAACAAAGCGAATACGTCGATAGTAGCTCTTAGTATTTTCATAATGTAATGTAGTCCATAAGATGTACATCAAGCTAAGGCCTTCTCCCAAGGAAGGGCCTCATTTGTAATCGACTGCAAATACTAGTGGATTCGTTTAAACTGGGCTAGGCCCCGTGGTTTTTCCCCCTTTTTACAGGGGATTTTCATGTAAAAATCTTGGTGTCTCATAAATGCTAGACCCTCTCTCTTTATCTAATTACGTGCCGGATTTTCGTACAATGCTAAGACGTAAAATATGATATTTCTCTACCGTCGCGAATACTCCTGGACGCAACAAAAATAAAAATGTACTGAAAAAAACTGATTTAAAAATCAATAATAAAATGGTCTCAAACTAAATCTTACTCAAATGCCCTACAAGCTCTTGGATAGGTCGCTTTCAAACCAATAATAAACCTCTCCAAGTCCTTTGCTTAATTTCAAAGTCGGCATTGACTTAAAAGACCAAATTTAAATCATCTTGCTTTTGGTTGGCCGGTCAGTTTGACTATTAAATAATTTGATATTTAATTTCTAAATCTACAAAGAATTTATATCAAACAAAACTAACTTATCTTAAGCTTTTATTTGCAGATATTTTTACAGAATTTGGAAACAGTAAAAGTATAGTGGTAAATCTACGGGTGTCAATATTTGACACGACACAAAAATTCGACCGGAACCCGACCCAGAAAATCCAGGTTGAACCCGACCCGATTTCAAAACAGGTCGGGTTCGGGTTCCAGAAATTGACCCGTTTGAGAAACGGGTCGGGTTCGGGTTGACCTGACGGGTTGTCGGGTCAACCTGAGAACCCGTTTAATTCAAAAAATTTCGAATCCCGCCGCTGACAGCTGCCCGCACCCGTGGTGCCCACCCGCGCCCGCCCTGCCCGCGCACGCTGCCAGCCTGCGCTGCCCCCGCCCGCCTGCCCGCGCGCCCGCTGCCCAGAGCTCCTGCCCACGCTGCTGCCCCAGCTCGCATTCGCCCGCCGCCGTTCCGGCGCCGACAAAACCCAAAACCGGGTCGGGTCGGGTCAACCCGGCAACTAGCCAGGTCGGGTTTAGATTTCCGACCTGTTTGTCTACCCGGGTCAGGTTAGGGTCGACCCTTTTGAATCCGGGTCAGTTCTGGGTTCGACCCGAACCCGACCCGTGACCCGAAATTGACACCCCTAGGTAAATCGTAACTTCGATTTTACTATTCACAGTCACAAAATCGAACAATTTTTTGTATCTAAACTCCCCATATAATAATCTCTCCTTCATTTATGACTTCCCCACATCAAAAATATCAATCACTCAATATAAATAAAGCACGAGAGATTTATATTTAACAAAATAGAAAATTTGAAGATAGAATCCTGCAGGCTGCAGTTGCAGCTGGCCTAATTTATATGTAGATGCTTGCATCTGCATCAACTGGACAAATTGCAGAAGTTTTAATAATTCATCTCTTCCTATCTTCATCAATTATTTAAAAAGGACAATCATTTCACCCACCACATGCGATTTTTCAAACATATTGCAGATCTGTTTGGGACGGCAGCATTATTTTATAAAGCTGATTGTAAAGTTACTTTTTTTATATGTTATAAATAGCTTTTGATTATAAAAAACAGCTTATGATCATAGAAATTTTCAAAATACAACAACAACAACAAAACATCAAGCCTTTATCCCACTATGTGGGGTCGGCTACATGAATCCTTTTCTTCATTGTGTCCTATTAAAAGTCAAATTCTCGTTTAAATCTAATAAAGAAAGGTCATTCCTGATATTTTCTAACTAGGTCTTTTTAGGTCTACTCCTATCTTTCTTAACATAAGTCAAATCTAATACCTCTACTCTCCTAACCGGGTCATCGGAAGGCCGCCGTTTTATGTGACCAAATTATCTAAGGTGACTCTCTCTAATCTTATCTTCTACTGGAGCTACTCCAACCTTTTCACGTATATGCTCATTTCGTATCCTATGTCTAAGGGTAAAGCCACTCATCCACCTGAGCATCCTCATTTTCAAAATGCAATTGAAAAATAATAGTTAACATAAAGTAGTTAGAAAACTACCCCAAATAAATTAAGATATGATTTGTATTAATCACTTCATAAGTTTCGTTTGGTATAACTTTCTTACTGCTTTAAAAAACAGTAAGAAAGTTATACCAAACGAAACTTATGTGATGATTAAAACAAATATTTTGAGCTTTCTTATCTTTAACAAATCTAGCATCAGATAGAACATCATAATCAAACAGACAAATAAAAATAACCAACTTACCGAAAAATAAATAATTGAGGCGATTATGAATGTCCAATACCGACCGAGATGAGCATCGGCGATATAGGCGCCGATGATCGGGGTAATCCACACAGTTCCAATCCAATTGGTAACATTATTTGCGGAAGACACTGTGCCCTGATGAAGCTTACTAGTCATATAGATCACCAAATTTGATGAAATCCCATAGTAAGCCATCCTCTCAAACACCTCATATACTGCATAAGCCAATGATTAATATCATTTCAGAATATGTTATGCCAAATACAATCTTAGTGAGAGAAATTAAGATTTTATTTGAGACAGCTTTTTTACTATTTAAAAAAAAATATTAAGAAGCTGCTTTCTACAATAACTTTTCAAAAAATTATTTTTTTCACAACCATTTTTATAAAAGTATTCAACAATCTCAAATGGATCTTAAATGTAAAATTCTCCTTATAATTATCATTTACATCAAAATATTTTTCAATGATTTTGCAAAAGACTAATTTTGTTAAAATATTATTTAATTTAAAGATATTTTGGGTTGGCTATATTATTTTATAAAGTTAATTATAAAGTTGTTATAGATAAAATAGCTTAATTACTTTAATTACTAAAAACTACTTTTCACTACATAAATTTTTGAAAAATAATGAAAAACATTGAGAAGGTAGTAGCTTACTGAAACAGCGGTTACTGTGTGAGAAGTAAAGTAGCGAGAAAGCTATCTCAAAAAAGAAAAATTATCCTGTGCGGAGGCCGGACTCAACTCTACATCCGGAGGAGAATCAGGTGCAGCCACGTCAGTGATACCGAGTAATACCGAGCAGCGGTACAGCAAATGGGTGATGTGACGCATTCTGATTAGTCTCCCAACGACGTTCGGCATCCGCACAAAATAATTAATCCTCAAACAGACCTTTAATCTAAATTATATGAAATTAAAGTAATTCATTCACATGCTTGCAAAGCAAGTGGATGAAGCTTATCTACAAAACACACGGCTTTCATTCTTCCACGATTAACAGCTTCAGCTTCATCTCTTCTCCATGGCGAAGAACAAATGAAGCCATCAGATAATAAACACCTTAATTAATGGCACAGGATCATCTATTATCAGTAAATCACCAAGTTAATGATGGTTTAAGAAGAAGTTAATTACCCACGACAAAGGCACAGGCTTTCCAGCCGCCGCGCTTAGAGCGGAGGACGGGGTTGCCGGTGAGATCGACGGTGCCGTCCCTTGTGTACTGAGGTGCGGCCTCCGCCTCTTCCATGGCCGCCATTAATGATGGAGAGGTTGGGAGAGAAGGAGCGACTGAAGGGCGTTGAAGGAAGCAGGATCGGTTCCCATTTTATTTGTCTTCCACGGAAAACTTACATTTTTTTTTTCCAACTTACTTTTCGCTTTCAATTTTGTCTTGTTTTCACTGGTCGTCGTTTTAGTTATTAATGGCCTTTTGTTTGTTTGTATTAATGGTTAGGAAGGAAATTTGAGTCAAAGTTAAGATCGTCTAAATTTATTAAAATAATCTTTTTCTTATCATTTTTAAATTTTATTTATTTAAATAAAATTTAATTAAGGGTTCGTTAGGGACGGATAATGGATTGTTAGTTCTATGTGGAATCTAATTGTGTTGTACTATTGCCTTGGACTTCAATTTCATCGATCAAGCTTATCGTGGTCCTCACCCTACTTTGTGTTTGGGTGCTTTGCACTTGGAAAAATTTTCACGTACAACACTAAGGTGTTGTGTATCCGAGCGTTATAGCATTCTATAGTTTTCTTGGAAATAAAGAAAGAGCATAGCGCTACGGCGCTCCAGACCCGACGCTGCAGTGCCATCAGACGGACAAAACAAAGAAGTGAGAGTTGTTGTGCTCCAACTATGGAGCTGTGGTACTCTTAGATGGGCTAAGAATTTTCTTTCCTTGTTTTTCATTAAGGGTTGCATCTCTTGGTTGTTTTTTTAATGTTTTCTTTTTGTTTGTTCGTAGAGAGCAGTGCAAGAGAGAATAAATATAAGAGCGAGAGAGAATAAAGATCTGTATTATTTCTCCCAAATTTTCATAGTAAATTTCATAGTGTGGTGTGACTCCATGATTTTTTCATAGTTTCGGGTTTTTCCATATTAAATCCTGGTGTTATTTTTTTTCGATGCCATTTCTCTTTCTTCTTTGTATGTGTTGCGTGGTTTACTTCAACTTTTTTCATGATTTTGGTTTTTCCATATTAAATCTTGGTCCCATTTGTCCACGACTGCAACTTTTTATAAAGTTGATTGCAAAGTTATTATGGGGAAAGTAATTTACCAACTTTGATTGTAAGAAAATAATTTTCATCACAAAAAATTATAAAAAGTAGTGAGAAAGTAGCAAGAAAGTAATAACTAAACGAAATTGTGATATCTATCTGAAAAACAAAACAATGAAAAAGCTTTTCCAAACAGATCTTAAATTTAAGTTGCTATATTTTATCAAAAAGTTATCATAATAAAAGGGAAAAAAATCATAATATGAGAATATAAATTGTGATAAAATGATATTAAAAATCATTAAATTTATGTTGAGATTAACATTATATATTAAAAGTTAACATTTTAATATAGTTTATATCAGAATATTTTGATATGTTTTTTTATTATTTTTAGGGTTAACTTTGTTGTTTTTGAATAGAAAGTTATTTTCAAATATTTAATTTAAGATATAGAACATTAATCATTCAAATAAAATTTAAAAATATTTTGGATTTTAAATTACTATTAATGACTAGTTTTATCTAAAAAACAATAAACTTAATAAAACTTATTATTGTTTTTTTCAATATTATTTTTAATTTCAAACAACAGCATCAGCCCTAAAGATGGAACTTTTATTTGGTTCGGTTGACCGGATGCAAGAAACATCCGGTCTTAGGCAAAAAAAGCACGGTTCCAAGGTGTACCGAGTTTTTTGAAACTACGACCGGATGTTCATCTGCATCCGGTCGGAGGACGTAATAATGGCTCAGATGGAACTTTTATTTGGTTCCTAAAGATGTGTGTTGTAAGAAAAATCAGAGATTATGTTAAAAAAAAAAAAAGATTATGTTTAAATAATAAATTTTTTTTTTGGTAATGCAACATTAATATTATATAATTAATATAATTGAAAATTATGGACCTTCCCAATTATAATATAAAATTATATGTTTGTCAATTGATTCGATAAATATAAAATTGATTTGTTCGAATCAACTTTATATATATATATATATTATTTCACTTTGGCCTATTTTGTTTTATTGCCTTCAATTTGGTCAATTTGTGCTATTATTACACTTTTTTTTAATATTTTATTAAAAAAACTTTGCCATATATATTAATCAACTTTGTTATTAAAAATAATTAATTTTTAAAGAAATATTTTTATATAACTACACTTTCAAAAATAAATATACTTGTTGACAATCAAAATAATATTTATAATAAAAAATGGTTAATTAATCTTTTTAATCATGATAATTTTAATCAGATCATCAATAATTGTTTTTAGAAAAATAATTAAAAATTAAAATATAAAAGTACAATTTAGTTAAAAAAATGGCATTAATAATGCCTTCTTCAGCCAATAAAAGAAGATTGGTGTAGCTCAAAATTATTGTGAAATTCAATTTTGATAGAATTTAGAACAATTGGGTTTGACAAAATTAACAAGTCTTGTTAATGTACACAATGTGGTTGTAACTAGCTAGCAGCCTGATAGTATGGGTGTCAATTAAAGTTAGTGAGTTGGGAATTTGGTTGGGGTGGGTTCAAATCTAATTCGAAAGTGACTTGACTCAAATATAATACATTTGAAAATGTAATCGATGAGTTGTTTACATAATTTTGGTCCATTTGGAGCATAAACATTGATATATCATCAAAAAACTATCTTGATCGGGCACGAATCTCGAGGCAAAATCAAGCCGGGAACTTCAAAAATTAAATCCGGGATCACTTGAACTCTGATTTAAGAAAACTTATAGTCAAACTGAGTGTCTCAGAAATACGAACCCAACGACACCAAATTCGACTCAATCTGAGCCCAAATGGGTCCAAATCAAGGACCAGAAGCGCTATTGAAAAGTTCAAACCACAATTTGAGTTACCAAACGGTTTCCAAACATAATGTGCTTATAATCGAATTGAGCGGCTCGACGAGGTGAATCCAACGAGTCCAAGATCGTCAAATTCCAACATCATTAAGACCTTCAAATGTCTAACGAACAGTACATGATCAACAGATTCAATATCAACTGTCCATCCAACCACTCCTCATTTACCCCTGCTCTCTCACCTATTTACGGGTCATGTCACTCCAGAAATCTATAAATAGACCCTTCATTTCTCTTGAAAAGGGACCCCAAGCAAGAAGAAGAAGAGAAAGATAGAAGTGAAGAAACTCCTCCTTGACCATCACCGGAGTTCTGCCTGATGCCCAAGTAACGCCGGAGTTCTACCAGGCGCCCAAGTGACGCCGAAATTCTGCCCGACGCCCAAGTGACGCCGAATATCTACCCAACGCCGGAATTCTACCCAAGCGACGCCGAAATTCTGCCTGACGTTCAAGTGACCCTGAAACTCCGCCCGATTTCCAAGTGACGTCAGAATTCTAAGTGACTCTGAATTCAACTAGAGTACACAACTTGTATGTAACTAGACTTCAATCCGGAAGTAAATCATTGTAATCTAATCGTCCTAAATTCTAAGGTCGACGAGTTAGCCTCTTATATCTCAATCAAACACTAGTGGAACTTTTTCAGCTAAGCGTGGCCCCGTGGTTTTTTCCCTTTCCAGGGTTTTCCACGTAAAAATTCGAGTGTCTTTATTTTTCTCATGTTTGTGTGCTGGATATCCGTACAATGCTGAGACGGAAAATTTCTAACTCTATCGCCGCGCATACTCTAATCCGCAACAAACATGATGTTTGTTTGCATCTTTTGTCTGAGATTAGTTGAATTTGAGCATTTGACAACTCAACTCAACATCGGCTCCCAACAATCTATCCATGCACCCAGGGTTAGAACTAGTCTCTCTTTTAAGGGTAGATAAAATATAATAATGAAATATATAATCTTATGTATGAAATCGAAAAAAAAAATCTTTGAATTTGAGCAACTACATTTATTAAAAGTTAGCTAAATATTTAAAATGCTTTTTTTAATGAAAAAAATATATTTCAAGTTGGTTAATTGATCATCTTGAGCTCTTTCTATTCTACCCATTTATCCACTAATTTTTTCTGATGAAGAAGAAGCTTTTCACATGCCACCTACACCCTGTGATGTATGATTCAATGTGGACGGAAAAAGAATTTCATCATCTCCTAAAGAGATGTCAAATCATTGAGAAGAATTATCGGAAGCGTACCCGAATCTATTGAAATGCAGAATCAAGATTTTCGATCTTCCATATTTGAAGTGTTCTCCAAAAGAGTGATAGACCTATTCTTTTTCACTCAAGATGAGAAATGAGAGAAATGCGAACTTAACCGCTTAAACTGGTGACCATGAGCTTTTTATACTTTAATTTTATTTATTTTATTTTCAGCCCATCATTAAAATAAAATAAATATTCAGTCTCTATACAATAATTAATTCCATACAAATTAAATTGAGATGTCACATAAACAAAAAAATAATTTAATTCTTTAATATATCACAAATTTAATTAGCTCAATTTTATATTGCTTTTGATATATAATACTTTATATATATATAAACATATGATCCTTATTTTAACACACCTTCAATATGATTATCTAACATATAGAAGTGGCAACTCAACACAAAAACACCAAAATGGTGTGGTGCCGACCAACCTCAGCTTTTTCAACATCCCACCGAAAGGTAATGGTGAAGCTATACCTACTTGACTTCAGTTACAAAGAGTATTTTTCCATCTCATATACACACTATTAGTCAATACATTTCACTTTCAAAAATTATTGTGACAATTCATCTTCTCCTTCGTAGCAATCCCGGGTTTCGTTCCGGGTCGGGTCGTCGGGCCGCACGGTAAAAAGTAAGAGTACGTGGCGACATGTTATTGGCGTCCGAACGTAGAGCTACGTCCGGACACCGAACCTAATAAAAATTCCTCCAACCGAACATCACTCACCCGTTTGTAACTCCTACGAACATCCACTTGAACAACATATTAGGGGGGCACCTGGGGGCACGTGCCCCCCTAATATGTTGAGAAACCGCTCATGGGAAGCATCCGATGAGGGCTTTTCTAAATTTCGGAGGGAGGGAGAGAGGGCACCTGGGCAGGTGCCCTCTCTCCCTCCCTCCGAAATTTAGAAACGCCCTCATCGGACGATTCCCATGAGCGGTTTCTAAAAAAACTCGAATGTAATTTACAAGCATATCTTCATAGAGTATATTGATTTTTCATAATACATATAAACAATAAAGTGATTAATTGAATATGAATATAAAAATCAGTTGAAACATGGTAAAAGTTAGGTCCCCTTTAAAAATTTCTGGTTTCGACAGTACGATATACATAAATTTATTTTTTAGTTTTATATAGATTGTGAATTGTGCGATGCTGGCGTCACATCATTCACAAACTATTATTTTTGGAGATGAAAATCAATATAAAAATAGAGATGAGGAAGAATATGCTAAGAAGAATATTCTTCTTTGATGTTAGAAATATAATTCAATTTAAGATGAATTACTATTTGATATTAATGTTACTATATTTTTCAAGCGGAAAAAAGATTTTATTTATTTATTTTTGGGTTGGAGATGCTCTTAGGCGAATTATTACATCTGGACACCCAATCCAGAGGCGTCACATCATCCGAATACACTGGGTCCCAATATATTTTGATGATGTGTCGCCTCTAAATTGACGTCCGGACGAATTCAGACACCGGACGTAATAATTTGTCCCTAAGAGAGCATAGTAGCAAACTAGCAATCCAAATAAGATTTATTGAGTTTGTTCAAAGTCCACCCTTTTGCCAACGCTATCCCTCTCTGTCGCCCTCGCCGTCGTCTTCAGTAACAGACTATTACCAAACCCCCAATGCTGAGCGTCGTCATCACTCACAAAGTCTCCAGACTATTCCTTCCTGCCGGCGCCTGCTCTTAAAAAACCTCAATTTTCGCAACTTCTATGAACGCGTCGGCGGTCCCCACAAGCTGGAATTTTGGGGTAAGCTGACACAATAATTGTAAAGTTCACGGTGGCGCCGCTCTCGGCGACGCCGACGTTGGCTCTAGCGACGGAGTGGCAGTGTCGTCGCTTTGTGAAGGAAGCGATGAACATTGTTATGATGTGGATGGCGCAGCCGGCGCCAATGCGTTGGTGGAGGGAGATGCCGCGGGGATTGGCGGAGAGGCGGCCGGCCAAGGTGGCGACAATGATGGGGAGCATGCGGAGCATTTGCTTTGTTTCTTCAGCTGTGGTGAAAGAGCTTTGAGACTATCATAATCGTTTCTTAATCAAAATATTCTGATTTCTTTTAAAAGTGTAAGATAATGATTTTGGCTTCCTTTCAGAGCCCTACATGGGGTCCTGGTTGGGTACCCATTGGGTACCCACGCTCTGTGCTAGCGGGCTTTACCCACCCATGCCCACCTATGATGACTTTCGAGATGTCATACCCACCCACACCCACCCACTTTTCACGCTTCTTGAATGCAATCTGCCATGGATTAATGGCCTTGAGTTTTTTGCCATTTTCTCTGACTGCAAACTTTCAAGCCACATATCAAAATTTATCGTGGTCACGATGCGGATCAGTGTTGCACACTTCGTAATAAGGATTACTGTAATATACTGCATGCATATGATAATTAGTAATGTAAATTAGTTTGTCCTCTAATATTGAGTACCCACTCATACCCACCCATGAGGCCATGGGCGTACCCATACCCACCCATGTCCATTGGGTATGGGTGGGTACATGGGTGGGTGTGGGTATGGGCGCCCAATGCAGGGCTCTGCTTCCTTTGAGATAATTTTTTATTACCATTTCTTATTATTTAAAAAAACAAAGTACTAATACGCTGCGGTAGAAAGCAGTAATAACACTATCTCAAACAAAGCTTATGATAAAACAAGTTAGTGTATATAACAAAATTGCTCATGATAAAGTTAATGTTTAGTTTGGGACGGCTTCTTGTTGCTTCTTAAAACAGCTTTCTAATACAAAAATTTCTTTTAAGAAGCAGTAAGAAAGCAGTCCCAAACGAGGCTTAATGCTTAGTTTGAGTTGATTTTCTTATTGTTTTCTAAAATAATTTTGGAGTACAATTTCTAGCGTAGTAGAAAGCTACATTAAAAAGCAATAAGAAAGTCGTCTCTAACAAAGCCTAAGTCAATCGAGTTAGCTAAATGAGGTGCAATCAGATCAAATTAAGACTTCATTTGGGTCGTTGTCTTTTATTATTGCTACTTAAAGTAATTTTTTTATGCAAAAATTTAAATTTTTTTATCCAAAAGCTATTTTAAGAAGTAGTAAAAAAGCCATTCCAAACGAAGCCTAAATCAACCCACGCAAATGGTATAATAACGAAATAATTTTTATATATGGTCTGAAATCTTCATTAATGGCATTTGAGTTTGCAAACCACTAATTTGGTTGTAAATTGTAATTATCTTTTTGTTGGTGGCCTTTTCTCCCAAGAAAAAAGTACACATAATAATAATTAAAAATATTTTAAGTCAACATATAAGACAATTTTTAGTTTTTTACTATACAAAACAATTTCGTCATATTATTTTTTTTATTTTTAAAAAATTACAAATTACTATTATTTTACAAAATATAAAGAATTTTCTTATAACAATGTTGCTATTAAAATAAAATTTAAAACTAAATTACATATCTAATTTGTTTTATTGAAAAATTTTTAATTTTCATTAAAATATTCGCATTTGAAAGCTGTTCGTTAAAAATTGTTTTTTTTTTTTGGAAAAATTTAGGCTTAGTCAGTATATTAAAAGATGTAAGAACTAACAATTACAAGTAACGAAAAGCCCAAAAAAAGCAAAGCTCCAATAAGAGGAGCATGCCCAACTGAGCATTAAAAAAACATGTTCAAAACAACTCAACAAGCAACAAAAAAAACAGAGAGGAAGCCCAAAAAATCAGAAAATAAAGCTCCCTAAGCCAAAAAAGCCTGGACTCGGGAATATAAACCAAAAGATCATCGTTAAACTCAGTCCCTTGGTTGCCCACAGACCATCCAAGGGGAACCTGCAAAGGGAGCATCATCATTGTCCAAGAAATTTACATAATAGACATAAATGTCAGAGCAGGCAAACACGAATAAGCTTCGAATCGAAAGCACCCAAAAGCAATCGAAATAAGACCATTCCGTTCCAGCACCGGGAGGGACAGAACAATATTATTCATATGAACAGCAGCCATAAAAGCATCCAGAACCAATCAGAAGCAGCTTAATATTTGAGAGAAAGATTTTCACTTGATGACTTTATCAAAGACAACTCTTTTGATAATAGTAGTAGTGATACTACTATTCATAATATTCCCAAAGTGTCTACTATTCCTTTCTTTCCAAATAAAGTAGAGGGAGAAGCTCACAAAAAGAAGATATAGATTTTTGACATTCTTTTGAAACTTAAATTCAGCAATCTATCCACTCACATAGATGAAGAATTAATGGTCTGAGAAGCAGACTCGTAGAAGAGGGAATAAGATTAGTTACAACAGCATGTGAATATAAGCATTCAAAAAATAAGTGTGAAACACTTTCAAAGTGGTCATGACATAAACTGCATATAGACAGAACAATAATATTTCTTTTTTGTAAAGCATTGACAGTTTTCAATCCCCCAACAACAGCAAACCAAGATTAACACAAGTATCTCAATGAATGATGGAAATGTCGTATTAGATTATGCCAATTGCATCTAGGAAGATGGGAATATAGAACTCATTTAAATAACTCCCAAACATGTTATCCCAGTTATCCCAAAGTAAGCAAGCATTGAAACTTTCAGCAATAGGAATCCCATTGATTTCATTATAAAATGAAGGGGGCAAGTGTTCAGGAAGTACCCAGACCCCATCCGAGATGAAGTATCTAACATGATCATTAGAATGAGTAACATTAAGCCATAAATGACCATAAAAAATATCTCCAATCTTACCATTATAGAACCAGTGATCCCAGTGTAACGGGATAGGGGCTTGTGAATTAATTTTAAAGGTGAATTTGGCCTTAACAATGACAGTTGTGATACAAACAAAATTCAAAAGTTCGATGCATAGTTCGGAGCAGGCCTCCAAGGAGAGGTATATCTACAAACAAGCCAAGTGGACAAAAGAGACTTAGTGTTATACATCATGTGTATAGCAGTACAGTTAAAAGCAAATTGTAAAGCCTGAATAGAGGGCAAACCCAATCCCCCATAAATTTTAGGCTTGAAGACAAGTCCCATGAAATCATGTGGGTTTTTTTACCAATAGTCGGATCCCCAAAAGATAGAAATTTAGAGCAAGATTTTTTGAATTATTTAATGAAAGCTTTAGGTATTATAGCTCCACGTATCCAATAAGCTATAGAGTTCACAATGGTGTATTTCAGAAATTGTAATCGACCCGCAAAGGAGAGGAGGTTTGCTTTCCAACCAGACAACTTATTGCAGGCCTTGTCCATAAGAGGCAAAAAATCAGCTATCCATAGCCTATTAAAAGACAAAGGGATACCCAAGTAAGTGATTTTGGAAGTGGTGTTATGAATTGCCAGTGCTTGACAAATAGCTTCTTGATTATTCATAATTCTTGGCAGCATAACATAGCTTTTGTCTAAATTAACTTGCAGCCCAGAGGCGTTCGCAAAAATATTAAGAATGTTAGACAATTTGTTGCAGTTCTCAATAGTAGCTTCTTCAAAGACTAGCACGTCATCAGCATATAGAAGAAGTTAAAAGAGGGGAATAAGAAATCTACATTGTAGAGAGTAAATTTTTAAAGCTCTTGTAGAAAGTAAATTTCTAGTACTTTTTTTTTTGAAAGAAGGAAAATAAGGCGGTCATAGCTGCCTCTCTATTTTTTCTCCCACATTTCTCATAATAACTCAAATATGTAAAATAAATTTTCTTGAAAAAAAAAAAAAACATTCTTAAGTATAGCTCTTTGGCACTAATCTGGTGAGCGCTGTGGCGCCATGCCATGGATATTATATATAAAACCCTTGCCTCACCCTACGAACTTCCTCAATTGGTTGTTTAGCCAGGAAGAAATTGAAAGAGGGGAATAAGAAATCTGCATTGTAAGTGCTAATTGGGATCATATTTGTCAGTCATTCCTATTACATATTTTATTTTATTCATTATAAGTGACTAATATCTTACTTTTATTTTCAATAATTTTAATTTCTACGAATTTTATCTATCCTAAATCTGTCAAAAATACTTTATCTTCTTATTTCATAAGCTTTTATCCAACAAATTTGTATATGTTATATATTTAATCATTCTAAATGATTTGATATGATTTTATTATATTTTAAATAAACTACTAAATGATATCAGATACCTGATATGATAACTTCATATAATTCACTTATTGGGAGGCATAAGGAGCTAGAGATTGATTGAAAATTATAAGGAGTCGGGGCGCCGATTGATTCACGTGATTCAATGAGAGTTATAAGAAGAATATTGATTGAGAGTTATAAGATGCTACTGATTGAGATTCATAAGTGTATGAGCAATATACACTTAAGATACACTCATTTAATATCTGAATACTAATATCAACACTACTACGAATATTGTACTAATATTGTGACTGACACTAATGTTATTTTTTATCATTAACACTACTTAATATTGTTGATCGTGATACTAATATTATTATTAAAATTAATACTATTGATTATTACTGATACTATGATTGATGATGTAATGTATTGAGATGTGATAAACTACATAAGAATAAATTAATAGTGATAATTAGTATAGACATTGATGTATATTTTTATTTATATGATTTATAGTATATTATTATATTTTATTTTATATTATTTTTAGTTGTAAGATTTTAGTTATTTGCTGGGCTATATACTCATTATATGGTTTTACATATTTTTCAGGAAAGGGTAATGATTCTATAATATGAGATTTCGGACAAGAAAAAAAATGATAGTTAAATTATTAAAATGTAAGACAAATATAATTCTTTCAATACAATCAGTAAATTAGCTAAATAAGCTTTATAAAAAATTAGTAAATCATTAGCATAGAGTAAATGATAAATAGAGTGATGCTGTGCATATGGGGACGTCTGCCCAGCATTCCGTTATTTATATTATTATTTTTTGTTGGTTGCCATATTATTAGTAATTACAGAAAAACCATCTGATAGAGAATTACATATAGCAAACAAGTGGAGGAAAGAAAACAGTTTTTGCAATATCAGTAAATATACAGTTCTCGGTTCTGGAAAGAGTTTTCCCTTCTTTTTCCATTTTCTTTGCTTTTCTCTGAATTTTAGGTTCCTGTAGGAGGTCCTTGCTAAAGCCTTTAAAAAATGAGGGCCCATTGAAGCTATAGATTATAATAGAAAAATCATCCATGATGGTGCATAAGAGATAGGAAAAATTATTAGGTGCAGAGTGCAGACGGAGAGAGCATCGTCTGCACACACAGGGTACCAAGCGGTACCTAGTGGTACCCAACGGTACCGAATGGAACCTAGCTGGATTTTATACTAGTGTGCGGACGGTTCTCCCCGTCTGCACTCCGTATATAATAATCTCTCAAGAGATAGAGAGAGAGGGCAGCCTTTTCTCAAATTAGAGGTTGAATTAAAAAAACCAGGTAAACCCCCATCGAAACAAATATAAAAAGGAACATCATAAATGCAAGCTTGAATAAAAAAAAAATTAAGGACTTGGGGAAACCATTTTGGAGCATCTTATATAAAAGAAAACTTCTGGAGACAATATCAAAAGCTTTAATGATATCAATATTGGCATAAAAATATTTTGACTTCCCTTTAGAATTAAATTTAGAAAGGATTTAGAAGGCAATGATAATATTGTCAGTGGAGATTCCAACATTGATAATACCAAATTGAGCATGATGAATAAAGTAAAGCATGACAAGTTTAAGTCTCAAAGCTAAAATTCTGACAATAATTTTGTAAAAAGTGTTTCAGAGAGAAATAAGTCTGAAATCTTTGATGTGAGAGGCATGAGGTCCTTTAGGAATAAGGGCAAGAGCAACGGCCTTAACTGTTTTTGTAAGAAAGGATGTGAGAAAAAGAGCTTCTTTAAAAACTTTATTCTCAATGATAAGCCAAGATTTTTTATAAAACTCAAAGGTGAAACCATCAAGATCAGGAGCAGAAGGGTTTTTTTTTTTTTGTTTTTTTTTTTTTTTGAGCGAAGAAGATAACTCTTTTAATCTCATCGTCAGTGACAAGGGCAACTATTTCTCATTTACTCTATGCACATCTTTTATGAATATGATTTCTCTTTTAACTTTTTGAATACTATCTTTTCCAGTGCCAGAACAATTCTGCTTATACCTAATATCATTCAAGTTCTTAATTGCATTCATGGCGTTGAGTGCTAATTACTATGAAATCGGATCATCTCAATCTTACAACAATACGTGAGCAAAGTTTTCAAAAATAACATTTATCCAAGAAATATTACATGATACACCCTAGTACAAATAAACATCCAATCCAAAATGTAAGGAAACCAAAAAAAAAAATTACAAAAAGAAGAGAAATTAGTCCATTAATCCATCAACAAAGCACCTCTTAATTGCGATCATGGCAAATTAATTAGCACTCAACGCCGCACTGCTTCAGAACAGGACCCTTCTGCTTAGGCAAGAAAGGATCAATCCTGACCCAAACCAAAGAGAAAATCGAGGCCAGAAGAACAGACCAAAGCACGACAATGGTCGGCGTCCTGTTCTGTCTCCCCATCAATCCCTTCAAGAAAGGATATAGATGAACGATGACCCAAAAGGCGAAGAAAAGCTTTCCGAATAGTGGACCCCAGGAGCCGTAGCCGTTGTTGATGGCGTCGGAAACGCCGGCGACGACGCCTACCATGTTGATGATGAGGAGAGTGGTGGGGGGGATCAGCAGAGTGGTCCACTTGAAGAGGTAGAGTTCGCCGAAGTCGGCGTCTTCGGAGGCTTTGGAGGTGACGGTGAAGTTGGTGTCGACGCCGGCGAGGACTTTGAGGAGGCCTTGGAAGACGGCGAAGAGGTGGGCGGAGACGCCGCCGATGACCCAGAATTGCTCGTTCCGCCACCAGTCCTGGATGCTGACGCCGCTCCAGCGGAGCTCCAAGATGCCGGTGGCGATGATGGAGGCGAAGAGCGCGATGAACCAGATGCTCGCCAGGTTGTTCAGCTGCAGTGCAGTTAATTGTTATTCATGAATCAAATTTTACCCAAAGTAATCAAAAACCATAATTTTCACCTAACAATCCCTTTCCAATTCAAGTTACTTAATAATTACCGTGGGGATGATGAACTTTCCGGTGAGCAAACAGACGGCCGGAATGGTGCAGTAAGCGATCAAAGGAATGGAAGTGAAAGGATAGACGATGGTGTTCGTGTATGCGAATCTCTCCAGCCACTTGAGATTTCCGCCATAGCCGTACCACAACGGGCAATGCCGGCTGAGGAAGATCTCGACGGAGCCGAGAGCCCACCGGAGAACTTGGTGCAGCCGGTCGGAGAGATTGATCGGAGCCGATCCTTTGAAAGCCGGTCGATTTGGTGTGCAGTAAACCGATCTCCAGCCTCTGCAGTGCATCTTGAATCCCGTTAGTATATCTTCTGTCACTGAGCCGTATATCCATCCGATCTGCGATTGAAAAGCATAGGAGTAGATTAATTATCGCTTGTTCTATGTTAAATATACATTTTTTTAGTTAAAAACTGGGCTAAGTATTCCTAATGAATATCAAATATTAACATTGGGGTGTCAAAATAAAAAGAAATATTTCTTTGCGGTGTCCGGATGTAGAACGCTATCTGGAGATCAACCAGAATATAGCACATCAGCGGTACTGAGTCACAGTACCGAGCAATACTGAGGCACGGCACCAAGCGAAAGGATGACCTTACGCATTCTGGTTGTCTCTGGACAACGTTCCGCATCTGCATAGAATAAACAATCCAAAATAGGTTAAAAAGGGTCTTTGTTATTTTTGGAGAATTAAGGGACAATGACCTGACTTACAGAGAACACAAGACCAAGGAGAGCTGTATAAGGAATTGTTTCACGTTGACCTAATTAGATAAGCGGACAAAAGGCAAACTTGAACTATCCAGAACCCAACCCGATAACCCATTTGATTAAAATTTTTTTATAACTTATTAGCTTTAGATTTTAGGTTAATTATAAAAAATACAAAGATCATACCAATAAGCAAAATGATTTAAGGGGAAAAAATAAACCGGCCATTTTTAGTTCAAAATAGAGTTTGGGAGAAAACTGGACCCTAGCAAATTAAATGGGTCCAAATTTTAGACTAGATCTCACCTCATTTATGAAATCAGTCAATCTGATCCAGGCTTTTTGGGTCAAATTCGATTGATGAGTCATATCATTTATTGACACTTATATATTGACATCCATATATTTTTTATTTTAATTATGTAAGAATACAATAATTGCCAAGCGAATAACTTTATAATTATTTTTTATCATTGTGAATCAAACATCTTATGAGTACAATAAAAATTTATTTAATTTTTCATATTTTTTCTACTCGTTTCAAATAAAATTTAATAACTATAAAACTCTTCTGAATTCCCTAAAATATAATCAGAAAATCCTAATTGAAATTTTGTTGCAAAAAAAACTAAAAAACATAATTACCTCTTTGCCCCACTCTGTTTTCTCCTCATAGCTACAGCTAATGACATGAATGGCTTCCTTGATAAGCACGGTTTGGTTCGTCCCCTCCGGCATCCCGCCGTCCTCCATCAGCGTGGAAGCAATGAAAACCGGCGACTGACCGAACCGCTTCTCGAAGCTCTTCTGAGACATAAGCGACGACTTCTCCAAGTCATCATACCCTTCCAATCCTTCCTCTATCTCCTCTAACTCGAATCCCCTCTTCATGTATCCCTTCCTGCTCCCAGGCGTCGCTTCCGCCGCCATATACCCCTTGTTCTTCTTCATCTTCTTCTTCTTCTTCCCGAAAAGCCGAATGCTGCTGAAAGCTGACGACTTTCTCTCTTCGTCGGGGATGCCAAATCTCGTGCTTTTGGACTTCGCCTTCTTCCTCGAGCCACCACAGCAGCAGCAGCAACACCAGGAGGGCCAGCAGTCGCAAGTCATCTTCGGGCGCTTCTCGGTCTTGGGAGGATCGTAGCCGTAGAGAGCCTGGCGGTTGAACACGCATCCGGTGCCCACGTAGACCGGACCTTGGATCCCATCCAATCCCTTCATATTGATCTGATTACAGCAAATATCGAATTCTACTGAGTTTAATTTCTGTAATTCACAATCATTGTAAGGTAAGGGGTACTCACATCGAAGAAGACGACGTTGCGATTCGCATATCGATCGCTGAGATCAATGCCATCGAACCTCTGAGGAAACTGCACGTAGCAGAGCTTCTTCCCAAGCTGAGGGTCCATTAGAAAGCACATAGCCTCTCTAATGGCCTTGCTGTTGTTTATATAGTGATCGCAGTCCAGATTCAGGATGAACGGTGCATTCGTTAGCACGGCCGAGCATCGAACCTATTGCAGATTAAATCAAAGAACAATTTTTCATATATAATTAGTGCTAAACCAGCTCTTAATGATGGTAATTAAGCTAATACCAGTGCGTTCATGGCTCCTGCTTTCTTGTGATGTTGGTAGCCAGGCCTCTTCTCACGAGAAACATAAACCAGCTTGGGCAGCTCCTTGCCTTCTACGTCAAGCGCGCCCTGGCTTCCCAGGTAGACCTAACAACATAATGAATCAATGTGTCAGGTTACAGGTGTATGGCACCTGCAACGTGTCAGGTTATTTATATGAGTAATGGAACCTGGATCATGCCGGGATGGTCCCTCGTGTTGTTCCCGGGCCACGGCGTGCCATCCTGCATCACCCAGCCCTCCTCAGGCTTCTTCTGCGCCTTAGCCACCAGTGCGTTCATCCTCACCTTAAACTCCTCATATTCTCTCTGCACACACACCAATCTTTATTTGTTAAAATAATTAATTAATCAATATTAATACCAACAAATAATAATTAATACATTAATTATAATTGAATCGCATAAATTAATGTGAATTTAATTAAATAAAAATTAAAATAATGAAAGAATTTGTTATATAATATATAATAAATTATTTTGCAGAATAAATTCATAAAAAATGAACACGTCTTTATTTATTAAGACATCCCAATAATAATTACTTTAGGTAAAAAAATACTTATATCAAAATATTTTGACAAAAATTGCTTGAAATGAGTATCTTGAATTTGTAATTAATTCAATTTAATTATATTTATTTGAAGATAAATTCTTTAAAATTAAAATCCATTATAAAAAATTGATAGGTGTAAATTTATTTATTTATTTTAAATTTATTTTTTCAATAGATTAATTAATAGAAAAATTTTAACCTAATTTAAATTAATATAATCTTTAAAAGAAAAAATGTTAATTTTTATGATATTTATTCCAATAGTTATAGATAAATATCTAAATATTGTATCGTTTATTTTATTTTATTTATAAATTAAAATCACTTAATTTTATTTTATGCCATTTAAAATATAATAATAATATCATTAATTCAAGTTTTATCTTATTAGTATTAATTAGGATATTCCGGACCGGTCCATCTAAGAGAGAGAGAGAGAGAGTAATTTAGCCACCTTCATGGCTCTTCGCTCCTTAACGAAGCTCGGCTGCACCTTATCCTTTAGATAATCAATCTTCTCCGAGAAATAAAACTCCGGCGCCCTCGGCTCCACCGCATGCTTCTTACAAAACGGCACCCACCGCCGCGCGAACTCCGCCGTCTCCGCCAGCGCGTCGAACAGCAGCATCGACGACCCATCATCAGACACGTAGCAGCTGACTTTTTCGACGGGGTAATCGACGGCCAGGATCGAAAGCACGGTGTTGGCCGTGATGATCGGTGGCTCTTTGAGCGGATCGACCGTGCTGACGAAGAGATCGACGGCGGAGAGCCGAGATTCGAAGCGGGCGGAGAGGCGGTCGAGATAAGTCTCGCGAGTGACGGGCAACCATTTGGGGAACTGGTCGAGGATCCACGAGAAGGCGAACCAGATTTCGCAGATGACGGAGATTAGCCAGAGGGCGAAGGCGTCGTCGGCGGGAGTGGTGATGCGGAAACGGAGGAAGAAGGCGAGGACGACGAGGCGGATGATGATGACGATGCGGTATGGGTTTATTCGGCTTGAGGGGATTGGGACTTTGCGCCATAGGGGTTGCCGGGCCTCCGCCATGCTGTCAAAGTAAGCTCAGAACTTGTTAGCTGGCTTTCAATTTCCTTTGTTTATTATAAAATAAGGTTCGAAAAATCATTATATTTATTTTTAAATTAATGTAATATACTTATTAGAGTTTATTAATTCGTTATAAATTAATGGAAAAAATACTGATATTTTTAGTAGAAAAAAAAATCACATTAGATATATTGATTTAAATAAAAAATTTCTAATAATTTTTTTTGTTAAAATCAATAAAAAAAATAATAATCAAATAGAAATTGAGGTTGAAAAATAAAATAGTGAGAAAGTTATCCCAATCAAAATCTTATATTGAGATAAGTATTTTTGGTATAAAAATTTATCTTGCACTAATCTTAAAGCAAATTCAAGTAATGCATATTTTTTAGATTTCTTGGGATTTAGGAAGCTAGCTATTGTAAGATAATGGAGAAAGTATTCAGTTGGATTAGGGGTGTCAATTTTTGACACTACCCGAACCCGACCCTGAAAAATCCGGGCTCGGGTTGACACGGATCGGGTTCGGGTTGAACAAATCAACCCGTTTTAAAAATCGGGTGGGGTTCAGGTTGACCCAGCAACCCGAAATTGACCCGAAGGTGACACGAAAACTCATATTTGACCCGAAAACTCTAGATTGACCCAATTTTGACCCGAAAATCGAATATTGACACGATTTTGACCCGAAAATTAACAATTTTAGGTCAACTTCGGGTTATTCGTGTCGGGTCGGGTTGACCCAGACCTGAATCGGGTCGGGTTTGGGTCCGGAAACCTGACCCGTTTTTAAAAACGGGTCGGGTTCGGATTGATCCGAACAGTGCCAGGTCAGTTCCGGGTTCGACCCGAACCCAACCCGCTGACCTGAATTGACACCCCTAAGTTGGCTATTCTCATTAAGTTAAGGCTACAATGATATTTTTATTAAATAAAAAAAATGTAAGATACCTTACATTGAAAAATTGCATATGAATATTTTTTAATACCTTTGAATTTACTTTGAGATTAATGTTATACATAAGAAAATTTATTTTGCACTAATCTGAAGATAAACACTGGCATTGAAGTCTTTCATGATTTAATTTATATCAAGATAGTCATATATAATTTTTATTCTTTTATTATATTTAAATAATAAAAATTTAAATGATCTTGATTTGTAAATAATAAATTAATAAATTGAACATTTGATATAATCATGATAAAAGATAAAAAATTTAGATATTTATATGTAATTAGTTGAATAACTATAATATTAGATGATGAAACAAAAATTCTTTAAAATTTATCGTTAAAATATATGTTTTTAATATTTGTGATAACATAATAAAAGATTAAAAGACAAACCATTTATTTTAAGATATATTTAATAGGATTTTATTTAAGAAGGAGCATGAGGTTTAATTAAATTAGGAATAGAAACACAATATTAAATAAAATTTTTAAAAGAAACAAATTAGTCAAATAGAATAGCGCATTCCATTGAATGCATCAAATAATTTGACGTATTTATAATACGCCAAACAATTTGACACATTGCTACAATACTTGTGAAATTTAATTCGGTTGACTGGGCTAAATGCACCAAATGATTTGACGCATTCAGAATGCGTCAAATCATTTGGTGCATTCTAAAAGAATGCACCATTCTGTTTGGTTAGTTTATTTCTTTTAAATTTTTTTAAATACATTATCCTATTACTAATTTAAATTAAGTATTATGCTTCTATTTATAATAAAAAAATAAAAAAATATTGATGCACTTACTATAATACAATGTTTATTTCTCACTTTTTTTGTCTTTTACGTTGAATTGTTGTTTATTTTTAGGGGTCTAAAATAATACTTTTAAGTAAAATAAATTTATGCTTCTTTTTGGATATTTTTTTATTGTTTTTTGAAGGGGGTTTATGCTAAAACAAAATTTAATTTATTTTTTTCTATTAAAAAATTACTTTGAAAAATAGAAATAAAAATGGCCCAAATAAAACCTTACTCATTTGCTATTAACACCTCCATTTTCCTTTCTAGTTTATCATTTCTATGTCTTCTCTCCATGAAAAGTATTGGCATATATAATTAGATTAATCAAGCTGCGTTTCTTTTAATTTATAGCTGCTAATCAGGCTCTGCAACTGAAAGGATTAGATAGCTCACAGCATGTAGTCTTCTTCAATCTCCTGATCATTATCATCATCTTCCTCTTTCTCTGTTAGTCCTCTCTTCTCCTGCATCGCCTTCCATTTCTCCAACCTTTCTCTCCATTCCATGGTGGCTTCCATCTCCCTCTCGGCTTCTAAATCCTTCCCAGCAACTGCGAATTTAAGGCAATTGCAGGCTTAATTAACTGGACATGCATATTAATCTGCTTAATAATATTGTAATGAGCTCCTAATCGTCATTAATTACCACTCCCAAAGGAAGAGTAAGCTGCAACATTGGTCCTCCATTGATGAGCTTGCTCGCTTTTTAGCTGCATATGTGAAGCATATTGTGGGAATTAAAGAAGAACTAATTCAATTATCGTAAGAAGAAATTAGAAAGAAGATTGAAGAATAAAATATAATAAGATTTTATTTTTCTTTCAGATAAATCGCTTATAATATTGCCGCTACGGTAAATTTTAATATAATTTTATCACAATATAAATAGAAGAAAATATTAGGATTAGGAGCTAAGTGTGAGCTGAGTTTGATGAGCTATTGTGTCAAATTTGAGCTATTTTAGACTCATTCGCTCCCGAGTTGGATTGTTTAAAAATATTAATACAAAATACATTTAAAATAAATTAGAATTGATGAGTTCAAGGAGCTATTAAAAAGTTATAATGGTTGGGAGCTTTTACTATCAACGAAGAGGTTTTGGATTCGAGTTTTACGTATGTGTTGCTATATGTAAGTTTGGCTTAATTGGCTAAATGTCCTTAAAAAAATTAAAATCACATCTTACTTTATTATATTAAATGTTTCTTTATTATTTATCTTCTAATTTATGATTTTTTTTTTATAGTTTTATCATACTGTTTATTTGAATCATAATCATTTTCTCTCTTTCATTATAAATGAACCTCCAACAACTCTTAGAATAAAACTCGAGCTCCAACTCAATTAATTATACTTGAAGCTAGAGACGACTCTAACTTGGCTTGACTCGTTTACACTCTTAAATAGGATAACAAATAAATAAATTATAATCACTAAATGAGCAACTCATGAATGTGTGTCAATATTTGACACGACACGAAATATGACTCAAACCTGACATGATTTCGAAACAGGTCGGGTTTGGGTTCCCAAAAATGAGTCGGGTTCGGGTCCGCCGTCCGCCTCCTTCAAAAAGAGCTCGTTGTGACGCCCTCGCATTCGCCGTCCGCCGTCCGCTGTCCAACAAAGATTGGCCATGGGTCAAGTCGAGTCAACCGGACAACCCGCATGGGTCGGGTCCGAGTTGAAATATGAGGCCTATTTGGAAAAACGAGTCAGGTTCCAATTGACCCTTGACCTGATTTTGATAGCTCTTTTCATGACTAAGGCTTTGTTTGGGATAGCTTTTGTCTATTATTTTTTCTGTATTTTCAAGAAAGGGTTTGTACTAAAAAAACTAATTTAAAAAGCATTAAGAAAGCTATCTCAAGCAAAAGCTACAGCTTTATTTGGCACAATTTTTTTATAGTTTTCTAACTAGTTAAAAAATTTCTTACTAAAAAAATTGTCCTAAACGATCCTAAATCTACTTTTTCTTAACAACTTCAGCATTTTAATAACGACTGCATATTTCATTATAATTTTATCGTAATATTTTTTTTTTTTACTTCTCTAATTTTTTCAAACACATCATAAAATAAGAGACCAAACAATCTCAAAGCAATAAAAAAATATATTGAAATTCTTTAAAATATTTAATAAAATAAAGAGTTAATTCATGTAGCGCATTTTCTTATAGAGCCCAAAAATATCCTAAATTAAATATTAATTTACTATTAGAACAGACAAAAAAATAACCATTTTCATTTAATAATCTGCTGATCATAAATTATTACCGACTGCGTATCGAATGCTTGATTATCCTGTCCTGCCCTCTTTCTGCTGTTGTTTTGGAAATCTTCCACTGAATCATCGTGTTCAGCCTCATCTTCTTCATCTCCGTCAACTCTCGGACTACCTGCGCGCATGTCAATCATCTCTATAAAAAAAACTGCAAAATTTCACTGCTAAAATGATTAAGATTTTCATTGGGATAACTTTTTTGTTGCTTTATAAAATTGATTTTTAGTAAAAAAATTTTAATTCAATAAGTTTTTGTAGTAAAGAGCCATTTTAGAAAACAGTAAAGAAGCCGTCGTCTTCGTTTGAGACTGCTTTCTTATTGCTTCTTAAAGCAGCTTTTTAGTAAGCATTAAAATTTTTATACTAAAAAGCTACTTTAAGAAGTAGTAAAAGAGTCGTCACAAACGAAGCCTAATTACACATTTAGACTTCGTTTCGTACTGTTTTCTTACTTTTTTATAAATAAATTTTTTAGTACAAAAAATTTTAAAATTAAATTTTTTTTGTGCTAAAAATTACTTTAAAAATAGTAAGAAAGTTATTCCAACAAAGCCCTACATGAGGTCCTGAGTGGGTACCCATGTTTTACTCGGACGGGCTTTGCCCACCCACACCCACCCATGGTGACTTCCGGGATTTCGTATCCACCTATACCCACCCACTTTCCATGGTTTTTGAACGCAGTCTGCCGCAGACTGATGTCCTTGAGACTTGTTGTCATTTGCTATGATGACAAACTTTTAAGTTGCATATCAAAACTTATCGTACTGGTATCGTGGTTAAGTGTTGCACAATACGTAGTGGTGATTGCAGTAGTATAAGTAAGATATACCGTGATTAGCAATGTAAATCGATTTATCACTCGATGTTTAATACCCACCCATAAGGCCGTGGGCGTACCCATACCCACCCATACCCATTGGGTATGAATGGGTGTGGGTATGGGTACCAAATGCAGGACTCTATATTCCAAACAAAATCTAATTACACATTTTTAAACTCTTAAGCCGATAATGAGTTTTTAAATTATTAAGGAATTTTTTAAAGAATATATCTATAAGTTTATAGTTTGTTTAAGTCATTTATTACACAGCCAAAATTTAATTAATTAACTAATACACGCAACAAATTAATATACTTCACAATTAAAATATTGGGGTATTTTTTTTAAGAATATATAAGAGTTTCCAAAAAAAAAAACCAATAATTAAAAAAATAAATTACAGGTAAATGAATGACATCCCTCAAATGTTAGTTTATTATATTTTGACTAAGCCTTGTTTTTTTTTAAATTAAATCTATTATTTTTCCTTTGAAATATATTTTGTTAAACTATTTATTATTTAAAAAAATGAAATATTAAAAAATTCAATTATTTTAGAAAAAAAATATCAGATACAAAATAAATTATGATAGAAAGACATTATTCAATATATATTTTGTAAATTTATTATAATCACACAGACTTTAATTGATCAGAAAAAAAAAAAAAACCTTTGAGACGCTTATAACGCCTGTTGCATTGCGGGCAAGTCTGGCTACCCTCCCTCCGCTCATACTCATAGCACGGCCGGCAAACCGGAAAGCCACAGTCATTACAAGCCACGAACACCTCGCCATTCTCCTTCAACCCAATCTCATCGCTGCAAATCCTACACACTCCCACCTCCCTACCCTCCTTCGCCGCCACGACGAGGCCGCCGGCGGTGGACTCCATGCTTAACTGAGAGAGAGAAAGAGAGAGGAGCGCAAGTTCTTAAGGAGATGCAGAGATAATACAGAGGAACTGTCACCACCTTGTGAGTTGGGCGGTCGATGCCATATCGGTTGAGAGTATTAGGTGCGGTCCGATCGATCGATCGCTTGAGGTCTACGTTGGGTGGTAGGGGAAGAAGAGGTGGGTGAGATGTCAGGCTGCACTTTACTTGAAGTTAAAGACTTGTACGTGCGTATGTCTTAGTATTTTTAGCAATATTAAATATGCTTTGCTTTCATTCTTTGGTGTTGATGAAATGATGTTTGCAAGTCCTAATCTAGCTTCACTGTGGTGGGTGGGTGGATGGTTTTGATATAAGTGATTGATTTAGGCTTCATTTGGGATAATTAAAGTAAGGCTTCGTTCGGCACAGTTTTTTATCAATATTTTTCGTTTCTTTCAAAAAAAAAAAAAAGTTGGACTAAAAAGTTGTTTTAGAAAGCTGTAAGAAAATGATCTCAAACATAGTCTAAATTTTTAAAGTTGTTGAAAGCAACTTCTTAGCATAAAATTTTTTGACCTATTTGCTACATGAATGAGACTCTCTTGTGATTATTCATCGATTACAAAGAAGAGTTTTTTTGACTAGCAACGATTGCTATTGACCAACCTGCCTCAAAGTATTTATTTCTCTAGTACATAATAGTGGATCGATGATCATTTTGTGGTTGACATTGGTTGCAAATCACTCTTTCATGTTCCCTTTGTCGACCATTTTGTGATCGAAGCCAGACTCAAATCCAAAACCCCCAAGTTTGTTGGGACAAACTAACTACAGTCATCAGGAATTACGTAGGCCTCATTTGGTATCATAAGGATCGAGTTTTGGTGAGAAACTGTGATTCCAAAACTACCTTTTATCAACAGAGAAGCAACAATAAAAAGCTTCACAAATCGGTGCAATAATGGCAGTATGAAGATACAGTTTTGTAAAAAGTATGCATTCAAGCAACAACCGACATCTTTTTTCACGTTTCAAAACGGAAATGACACTAATTACACCAAAACAAACCAAGCCTTTGTTTATAACTGCCTTATTGCCATCAACGACCAATAGAATAATATGAAAGAAAAGTAATATATATATAATATCTAACACAATCAACCATGACAACTACCACAAGATTCACCCCACAATGATATGCATTATTATTAAATTCATCCTCTAATATAAATCCCAAATGCACTTATACAAGAAAAAAAACCAGAAGTCTAAGGTTATAGTTAAGTAATCTGTATTATTCTACCCTACAAATCAATAAAAAAATTGTGTAAATAATCTCAACATCATTTAGGTTAGTCATTCAACATCAGAAATAGTTTAAAATATTGGGGAAGATAAAACACAAAATCAAGATTGGCACATTTGGCTGCCATAAGCAAATTTAGAATAGAAGGTCAACCAGTTTAATGCCATCAATGTCCAGAACATAAAGCTGTTAGGTATCTCTTCCAACTGCCATCTCCTCAGCTGCAACTCCTCAATCTTTTAAAACCAGCTTCTCATATGATTTGCAGACTTGAGTGTCTTTAATTTATTTCATAGTTTAGGGTTTAGGGTTTGCTTTTTAAGTCTTGCATTCTTTGATTTCTAATTCCGAGATCTTCGACGCTAATCTTAGCAAATGTAGTTATGATAAATTTCTTCAAATTTATAAAGATTTAGGATCTGTTTGGGATGATTGTAGCGTTTTATAAAGTTGGCTGTGAAGTCGTGTGAAGAAAACAACTTTGCTATTATCGTTGCAAAAATCGGCTTTCCACCATATAAATTTCTGAAATGTTATGAGAAAGCAGCAAGAAAATAATAATAAAACAAAATTATTGTTTCCGTTTGAAAAGATAAGTAGTTAGAAAGCTATCCCAAGCAAATCATTAATATTTATAATGTGAATGATATTTTGTCAATTTTATATATGTATTGTTTTTGAGTTCATTTAATGAAAATGTGAGATAAATTTCAATACTTTATATAAAAAAAAAACTTTTAAAAAATAATAATTTTTTTAAATTAGTTTTCTAAATAATAATTTTGTCTATAATTCACATATATTTGAATCTAAATTAAACTTGTTATGATGGTATTATAATAGTAAATTATAAAGGAATATTTAATGTAATTTATTTATTCCTATCATCCAAATATGAATTTACTTTTTTTTTTTTATTGTCGGATCTAAAGTTATTTTTGTAAACATAAAAAGATTTTATTATGGAAAATGAATCATCCTCGAAGAACGAGGAGAGAAAGAGGTTTTATATTAATGGATTTTTAGATAATTGGTCTACAAAGAACCTTTTGGCTTAGAAAGAGGCATCGTTATGCTTGTATTAGAGGATTGATCGCTTATGACAAATGAAATTTATAAGCCTATGAGGATAATTAATTAAATTCTTGATATTTGTAATAGAAAAAAAGAGAGAGAGAGAGACTTTGAAGTAAACTTTATATTAATGAACAACTATGTTCAACCCAAGAAGTCAAGGAGTCAAATTGAAATAATAAATTTTGTCTCGTTCGCTTAATGAGCCGAGTCGAACAATACTTCAACTCACTCAAACCTAACTCTTATAACATATGAGATGCCTAGCTTAAGATTCAAGAGATCTCGAAATTTTGAAGGATCCTAGAGCTACATTAGACCACCACCTGAATACACCATTGGAGCATCACCTGACTATGTTTATTGCACTATCATAATTTGATCATCATCGTCCAATAACTGTTGTCGGACCTCCACCCTCCAACCTTTAATTATGATCCATTGATCATCATCACCTAACTAAGGTCCTTCAAACATGGTCATTTCACTACAATCCTCCAATCATTGTCACTCGACAATTCTTACATTGACTCAATATAGTCCTTTAAGCACCATCCCTTGACTATGATCCCCAAATACCATCACTCAATAACCATTCTTTGATTATCTTTGTTTGACTACAACCTTCCATCCACAATCATCTGATTACGTACCTTCAACCATCATTATCTAACTATAATCCTCCTGTCATCATCGTTCAATTATAGTCCTCTGACCACAGTCGTCCAACTATGATCCTCCAATCACAGCCGCTACTCTATGAGCCTCTGACCACCATCACCTAACAATAATCTTTCGACAACTTTGGCCCCACCATAAACCTCCAACCAACATAACATGATTATCATTCGATTCTCGTTGTCCGACTAGTTCTCTTACTTGTGTCGCCTGATGTAGTCCTTCAACCACTATCATTAGACTAAGACATTCTGACCACTATTGTCTGACTACAATTATTTGAACACCATCGTGTGACTATAGTCTCCTAACAACTGCCACCCCGTTATAATCTCCCAACTATCGTCGCTTGACTACGATTTCTTAACTATTGTCACCTCTCTACAATCTCCTGAACATTGTCACTCAACTACATCGATGCTTGTTGAATTTATTGCCAAATACGACCAACAACATTGACAACACCATTACTTATAAAATTGATTTATGTCATAATCACAGAGGCTAATGCCCACCATATATGTCAATGGCGCAAAATGGTGCGCCCCATGGCACATAAAGCGGCACAAGGTATATACGACGCTATTTTCTTGGCGTTGCACGACACATCAAAATAGCGCAAGCTATTTGCATCATGTATGGACAATGGCGCAAGGCGCAAATGGCACACTCTATTTGGTTAATATGTTCTATATTTTAAATTATAAAGTATAATAAAAATTTTTAAGATATATATTAATATCATAATTAATCATAATTAATTAAACATCAAAATAATAAAATATTAAAAAAATAAAAGAATTTAACTTTTTTTTTTGTAGGATTTACAACTATAATTTTTGCTATTTGATAGGATTTAGTTTAAATTATGCTTAAATCCTTCTCAAATTTATTGATGTAAATTTATCATTTGAACTATTTGATAGGATATTTATGTTTAAATTTAATTTAATCAACCTATTGTTTCCTATTTAATGGTATTTAATAGTAACATTGTGCACCTTGTTTAAGATGAAGCACGCTGCGCCATGCGTTATGCGTCATTACTCCACGAAAAACTTTGCGCCGTGGTGTTCCATTCATCTTTAACAAATATGACACCCACCAACTTCATCGCCACTAACATTAACACATGTCATCACTTTATATAACATGAGGTTAGTGGCGATAAAGTTAGGGGGCATCAACCTAATGGATGATGTCGTCGTAAAGAGTGAAGCACATCGTCGCATTAGTTGTGACTCCAACATGAACAACCAAATTTATAGTAGATTTCTTAGTCTTTGATCTCCCCTCAAAGGAAAACACTCAAATATATATCTAATGATCTTTTGAGTACATCCCATGTTCCATAAAAACACTTTCAACTTCCACCATTAAATCTATTCTATACAGCTTATGTCTACTATGTTATATCATTTTTTTTATTTTTTTTTTAAATTTTTTTATCTACTATGTTATATACTTATATCTATACATTCTCTAATTACATAAAAGAGCAACATACAATAGTGAAAAAAAAAAAAGATTAGGTCAGACACTATTGATTTTTCCCTTTTTAGAAAATTTTAATGAATATTAATTATAATTCTTTTTAATAAATATTATTTATTAAAGATAGTTATACTTTTTATTAAAAAAGTTTATATTTTAATTTATCTAAAAATCAAATAGGATTAATCAAATTGAAATAAGATTTAATTTAATTAATAAATTTATTTTTTCTAATTTTATAATAAAAAATAATTAATTTTTTTAACTAATTTACAAATCAGATCATCCAAATCATCATTAACCCTTTGGAACCGCAGAAAAGCTTTTCTAGTCGCATAGAGGTGCTACTTCGTCGTGTTGCTTTGATCACCCGTTGTCATGCTCTTCAACAGTGATTTTGGAAAACCTAGAAACTTTCTCTCCCGTTCGGCGTGGATCAGGAAACCCTAATATCCTTAATTGGTTGGAGGAGCACTTGAGAAGAGAAGATGCTGTTCCAGGTGGGAGGACAGGGAACGCGGCCGACCTTCTTCGAGATGGCGGCCGCGCAGCAGCTTCCGACCAGCCTTAGAGCCGCTCTCACTTACTCCCTTGGTGTAATCATCATTTTATCTTCCTACTACTAGCGGCTGCAGTAATTTTGATGCTCTTGTTATGTTTATCTTGCTCCCTCTCAAGTTAACATAAGGTTGGAGAAATGTAAAGTCTCCGAAGTCTCATGGCTCTTAGAGCACTACCTTTATCGTGGTGTGAGGAGTTGGTTATTAAAATTTCTAAAATTGATTTCGTGTGCTCTTTGATTGTTGGTCTTTAATCTGCTTGCATGGTGATAGTCTTGAAATCAAGGCCAATTCATATTTCTTGAGCTTGTGTTGCAGGTACTTGCCTTAAGAAGGCCATTCCTCCACAAGATTTTAGATTTTGATGACGAGTTCTTTGCCTTGTTGATGATGGTTCTTGAAAGTCACAGCTTAAGAACCACAGGTTTGTGTTCATCATGCTGTTTGATGTTTTTTCCCCTCTATTTCATATTGGTAGATTTGGAATAGTTTTTATGAATCTTAAAATAACGGTATGCATGTCCCTTTTTTGTTTTTCCTCCAACAAATTACAGATGCATCTTCTGAATCTTTTTATTCTTGTCTTGAAAGAAGTAATGTTTATGGGCTTGAACTAATAGCGCATTGGTTGAAAATAAATCCTGATAGGTTGGGTTTGAACGCTCACCCTATTAAAATAATAATAATAATAATATTCCTATTCTTTGCATTGAAAGGTAATTCCTGCCAGCTAGTCTTCCATGGTTGCTGCTCTAAATATGATGGTCCACTTTTCTGCTTGGTATGATGTATTTGGCCATTGACACACCATATAGAGGGAATGAGTTAGGTATTTGTAGCAAATATAAAAGCAAAAGAGACCAAATTTGGGCCTACATCCGCTCTTTATTGCTCCTCGAAATATCTTCAACATATAAACTTCTTTAAACCTTGCGATGCTGAATGAGTATTTCCGTCATTTCCTTATCATTAGCTCCAACATGAAATGAGGATGCTTAGTTAAGTGTTGCAGAGATGAGGATGCTTAGGTGGATGAGTGGCTTTACCCTTAGAGATAGGATACGAAATGAGCATATACATGAAAAGGTTGGAGTAGCTCTAGTGGAAGATAAGATTAGAGAGAGTTGCCTTAGATGATTTGGCCACATTAAACGGAGGCCTTCTGATGACCCTATCAGGAAAGTTGAGGTATTAGATTTGACTTATGTTTAGAAAGGTAGAGGTAGACCTAAAAAGACCTGGTTAGAAAATATTAGAAATGATCTTTCTTTATTAGATTTAAATGAGAATTTGACTTTTAACATGACACAATGGCGAAAAAGGATTCATGTAGCCGACCCCACTTAGTGGGACAAAGGCTTGTTGTTGTTGTTGTTTCAAGCTCAAAGAGTACAAGCCTCATTGCCTTTTCAGGATCATGAACAACCCTTGAACATTTGATCATTGTTTAGCTTCCCTTTGTGAAACAGTTATGGGCTAAGGAATGGCTTTCGATTAATCCTTTCTAATGTGATGTGGAGCAACCCTTATATATCATTTTTCAGATAAGAAACACCCTTCACGTCCAATAATGGAGAGGGCTACCATACTAGCCACTAAAATAAACAATGTAAAGGAAAAGTGGATTTATTGGGAGTCTAGCTATACAATTATGCAAGCCAACATTTGTCTCAGAACAAATGTGATGAATGATAAATAAGCCTTAAAATTAGGCAGAGACACCAAATTTGAGAACCACTAGCTAATGAAACCTAGAAGTTGTGCAAGAAGTATGGAGAGAGAGTTAGACATATATTACTTCTATATAGTCGTGAAGAGATCAAATAGGGGATATATATGAATGCTTGAGTTTTCAATTTGAGCATATTTAAAACACCACAACAAGCCCAACTCTAGCACCTCCAGATGTGGTTAAGTGGAAAGCACGAATAAGATACTCTTGACATGGCAAGCCTTATGAACCCCAACTCAATTCTTTTGGGAAGACTAGATTGGAAATTGCCCAGTTAGCTGCTGCTAAGGAACATTTAGTCGATCCTCAAGTTAGTACTATCATAAAGATCTGATTGATGAACTACCAAAAAATGCTTATGATGTTTAATGTAGAGTTGATTAGGACAAGGCAAGTCCAACTAGTGTGCCCCATCAACTCTGCATGTTATTCAATTGAGAAGCATGCATGAGCCTACCTAAAAGATTTCTAAAAAAGATAAGGCATTAATGCATGTCTTCTAAGTTATTATTCAAAGTTATTGGGATGATTTGATAAATGAATATCGCCAATAGTGACCGATTCTCAATAGGGAAGAACGCCCCTCAAATCATCAATTTGCCATCTTAACGTTCTTGATTTGCATTTTTTAGGAGCATATACTTGGGGATCTCCATCACAATCACTTCCTATTTGCTGCATGATTATTTTTTAAATAATGGAAATCCCTAAAAGGAGTAACATGTTTATCAAGATATTATGTTCTTTTTCATGATGCATTTGAATATGATCCTTGAGTACCTTTTGTGAAGTTAGCCAATGTTTGTTATGTGATCATTCTTGTGTACACGAGTTCTTTGGCTCTGATAAACTTCACATTCTTAGTAAAGCTATTGGTCCAAGTGACAATGAACTGCATCTGATCATCAAAATCAACATAAGTTGACAATCACGTCCTCTTTTATGATGGCGATCATGTGCCAAGGATAGGATAAAGATAAGTTTGAGTAAATTAGTGAACCTTCTTGAATATTCTATGTAAGACTCATATTAAAGGAGGCGGACAATTGATAAAAAGAAATGCACGAACACTTTATAAAGTTTTCATGAATTATGATCCAAAATCTCTATTGTAACATCAAATATTCTCTCCCCTTTGTAGCACCACAAGAGAGGGACAAATGATTACCAAGTGTCTTCTGAAATGTCAAATGCATGCATGAAAACGTGAAATTTAGAATTCTCTGAATCTAGACTGCTATAAGCCCTTTCTCTAAATTGGGATATGTAAATGGGTGTGCACATTGACCCTCTTGTTACTTATCTTCTATACTAGCTTTATTTTCATGCATAATTATGCTATATAGTGTTTGCACCTTGGGAAGATTTGTGTGAAATTCTCAAAAAGCTTTTGCAAAACTCAGCAAAGAATTAGATCCTGGTAATTTTGAGATATAATTTTTTAAAGATGATTTTTGAACCTGGGCTTAAAATATGATTGAAATATGATTTGAATTTATGTTTTTATGAATAAGTTACATAGCCTCAATAGGAATGCTATTTGTTCTTTGAATATAAGACACCAAAGAAATCATTCATAATAGATTTGTTCTGGTTGCATGAAGAATATTTTACTGATTTTCTTCCAAACGCATGCAATGTCATCAAAATCCCCATCAGATGAACTTAGAACATCCATATTCCATAATTCCTAGCTGTATTAATTAGAAGATAGGGAAGTAGTGGAAGCCTATTGAAGTAGTTATTGGAAAGTTAGATGTAAGTTTCTGTTTTGAGGTACAGGCTTTATTAAGAATTTGCATTTTAATCTAATTTTTTTTCTTTATTCTCTAATCTCTAGTAACGTTCCTTCTTAATGGAAAAATCTTAGTAAAAATGTTCTACAAAGGAATTTTTATACAAATATTTAAAATTGGACGCTGCAAGGACACTCAAGCAACATGTTATTTGTTGTGAAAAAATTATTACTATTCTGTTATTATTTTCTTGATTCAAAGGGTTATTTTTTCCGCTTGTGTGAAATTGATGAAGCATGCTATTCTTAGGTGAGGTGAATCATGAAATCTATTAGGTGTACTATTACTTCAGTTGGTTTAATTTGCCAGTAATACAGGGCATCCCTTTTTTAATTTTTTATTTATTTATTTTTTTAATACAGGGCATCCCTTGATGCTTTGTAAGGGATACATTTTTCTTTGTTACAAAATTGATTTCTATTCACCTTCACCTTCTTGTTATAAATGTTGAATGTTGTACATTGCATGATGCAGATGCATCTTTCTCAGAGTCATTATATGGTCTTAGAAGGCGGTCCATAAAGCTTGTGCTAGATAAAAGTGGCTCCAATGTAGATTCAAATGATAATCTACATCGTTCGAGCTTAGGAAGGCGCCAAAAAGTTCTATCCGTGGTATTTCTGGTATTTTATCTTCCACCCCACCCTCCCCCCTCCAAACCAACACGCACTCAGTACCAAGCAAGATGAAAAAATGGAGCAATGATAACCTGGCCCATGGAATATGTGGGGTCACATGAGATTAATTACCCCTTTTTGTTTGACAAAGTCAATGCAACTGAATCCATTACACCTAAGTTTTATTGATCCTGCAATATTATAACTGATAATTATTTTCATGTTATGTAAAAAATCATACAATAACTTTCTCTTACACGTAAGACCTTTATCAATTACGCTGAACATGCACAATGATATCCCATCTTGGATATTTTTTTGTAAGCACCTTTATAACTGATATAATGAATATTTTTTTGTAAGCATCTCTATAATCAATACAAGTGATACAAGTTAAGGATGCATAGATGGTTTCATATTTGTTTAATAGTGTTGAATGCAGGAAAGAAGACTGCCGCACTGTTTCTGTTGATTTTTATCTCATTTATCATGTAAATCTCCAAATATTGCAGGTGGTTTTGCCATATTTTAAGTCCAAGTTGCATTCCATGTACAATAAAGAAAGAGAAGCAAGGCTACAAGAAAGCCTTTGGGGTCATGATGACGGAAGGCTGGATGATATTGATTATTTATTTCATCAAGGGGAAATTTCTCAGACACGAGTTGAATTTCAGAACATGCAAGATTCAAATATGATACGCTTCAAGAAGAAAATCATGGCAATTGTGGGCGTTTGCTACCCTTGGGTACATGCAACCAATGAAGGTATTCAATTTGCTCGAGTCATTTATCATTCTCCAGCATTCGTTATTTTTGGAACATAAAAAATTAGTTTCTCGCTAAAAATTAAATGCTATTGAATAAATAAATGCAAGAGGGCCCTCATCTTCACTTTTTATTTGTAAATTCAATTTATCTTTTCATTTCAGAACAATAAGTAAGCTTTATTTGATTAACAATTGGTCAGAGTTTTCACACAATTGGATGATGATTGGGCATATAACATAACGAGGAATGATAAAATGCCTGAGAAACTGAGGGTAATATCTCTTGAGAATAATATAAGGATTTGAGATGGTTTAGGAACTAATGTGAAGAGAAAACATAATTTGCGGCGGTTGCTGGAGTTGGAAAGAAAGAAGTTGGGGAGAAGAGGCAGAACAAGTTATTATAGTTTGAACAACAACAACAACATCAAGCCTTTATCCCACTACGTGCGGTCGACTACATGAATCCTTTTTCTCCATTGTGTCCTATTAAAAGTCAAATTCTCGTTTAAATCTAATATTCGTTTAAATCTAATAACTGTGTTATTATAGTTTGAAGTTGAAAAAAAAATGGCAACATAAGAAAAAGATTTAAGTCAATCTAGTATGCAGAGTTGGTGCATGTCTCAGCAAGAGTGGATGGTGAAAATATTCAAAAGCTAATTCAAGTGGATTATGATGGATGATAAAAAGAGAAGCTTATGAAACAAGAAGTTTCTAGAACCAAATTAATACATTTCGTGCATATGTATATTTGATTATGAAGTCTTTCTTGGCATCTAGATCTGGCCTTTGGTCAAAGTCTCTTGCTACATGCTTAAGCATCTACACATCTAAATCACTCGAATGCTGAACTGCGCACATTCTTTGTGGGACTTGGATGATTCTAAATTCTCCTATTCATGCATCTCCTGCAGGACTATCATTTGCTTATCAACTATTATATTTGTTGGATGCTTCTGGTTTCTTTACCCTGGGACTACATGCTCTTGGCATCCATGTATGTCGTGCTACAGGACAAGAACTGGTATGGAGTATGTAATTTTGAATTTTGTTGCTATACCTATACGCTGCCGTGGCACATTGAGATATTCTATCTAGCACGGTTGTTGAAATTATGATGCTTCAAACGCTGTGAATAAACAAGGGCTTCTTATCTGTCATTGCTTTGTGTTATACAAAAACATCATCCTGTCATTTGAAATTCAGTTTTGTTGCATAACTTCATTTTCTTTTACTGGGGGAATTCTTCATGATTATTACACTTCTATGGTGTCATTTTTTGTCATTTGTTCTGGTTTATTATTTAAATTTTGGGGGATTTACATACATTCTATTTTATTTTATGCTATTTACATATCTAACACCTAAAACTTTAATATTATATGCATATCATTTATAGAACAAATATAGGTGCATGAAATGAAATATTAATGTTTATAAGGTGGTATGCATGGTAAGAATGAAATATATGAGTGATATATTTGATATTAAAATTTATATGAGTGGTAGGAATATAATATTAAAGTTTGGGGTGTTAGATCTGTAAATAATATGAAATAAAGTGGTATGTATGTAAATCCCCCTTGAATTTTAATTGTTCAAATATAATAAACTTTTTGCTGAGTAGCATGCGCATAATAAAATTTAGTTGACATGATGGCATGGTGTTTCCTTTATGATGTTTTGTACCCTGATCAATGTCAAGTTAGATGGATTCATCATCCAGATTATCAAAGATTAGAAGTGGTGAACTGGAGAGGCTTCGTGGTCCTCCTTGGTTGAAGGTACATCTGCTAATACCCTTTAACATCTACAGCTTCACATAAAAACTGCTTCATATGTACCGCAGTGTATGCAACTATTTAGCCTGTTTGATTGAATGCTATTTGCTGCAGTCATTTCAGAGAGCACTGCTAAACTGTGTATACACAACACTGGACTATGCTCAAACTGGCCTAATTGCTGCTGTGTTCTTTTTCAAGGTGATGCCTTTTCTTTCTCCTTTATTTCCACATAAATAATGCTAAAGAAGTTCCTGTTGCGTGTAAATTCTGTAATTTATTTGTGGTTTGGCATCTTTTGATGATCTATAGCTCTAGAATCACAAGATGGGCTGGTAGGATACCGTCATACTAGGAACTGTGCTTGACTTGGTTGAAATTATGCACCGTTTTATGTGTGAATGTGTCTTCGTGTGCTTATTTGTTCTTGTTCATCGCATGGGCCGGCTCAAAAATTCCGTTGAAAGTTTTGCATTATAGATGAACCCCCCAAGTATGCTTGATGTGATTGTGTTTAGCGAACGTGTGAAATGCGAATGCTTGATGTGATGCCTTGCTTATTGCTAGGATATCTTGAAAACATTCACTGCATTATGGTACATATGAGATTGTGTGTTTCTATGTCAGCGAATGCATTTAGGCTTTGTTTGGGACAGCCTTTTTACTGTTTTTTAAAGTAATTTTTTAGTACAAAAATTAAAAATATTATATTAAAAAACTGTTTTAAGAAGCAATAAGAAAGCCATCCCAAACAAAACCTTAGTGTCAGCATTACATGATTTCATTCATTTTTTTGCATGTTCAATTCCATGTTTTATCTGCTTTGAGTATTTGGTTGATATGGTTCTGTTCATTTGCATGCTGAGCAATTCAAATAAGTTTCAGTCTTTAACCTTTACTCAATTACTTTCGTTTAATACAGATGATGGAATGGTGGTATCAATCTGCTGAAGAGAGAATGTCGGCTCCAACTGTTTATCCCCCACCTCCCCCACCACCGCATCCTAAGGTATTTTGATGACACCATGGTCTGGTATATCAAATTGTACTTTTTTACGGTTTCATGTATTTGTTGATAGAGTTTAATTGGCATATCAAATTGCACTTTTTTTAAGTTTCTCTTATTCTCTTCTGCTTACACTTCAGGGCAATGTATAACTCTTTATTCTCTTTGCCCTTTGGAATGTCATTGTGGTTCATTATTTTTGAGCTTGTTGGAATTCTCCCTTGGAACTTCTTCTTTTCACCTCTTTTTTAAACATATCCAGATAACATGGTTAGAACATCAGTCATCTGGTATGAGAATGCAATAAAAATAATTCATAAACTTGAGATTTGTTTGTATAAGAGCAGGTTCATCTTGTTAATGTATTTAATGGTTTTTCAACATAACTATTGTTTACATAATACATTGGAGTGTAATCAGTCTTAACATTATACCATGTTTTCTTAAATCTAATGATTTTAGAATGCCATTCAATTTTCAAGATTTAAGATATATGCTATCAAATAATAGTGGATGATTTATAGATGTCCAAGAGGATATTAATGATCAAGACTAGTGTGTCATGAAGATCTAAATTTTACATTGATAAACCAAGATACATTTAAAATTATTTGTAAAATCCATTTCAATTCAATTCTACATAGAAAGCACGTTGAATATCATTTAATAATCTAAACATACATGTAGGGGTGTAAATGAGTCGAGTTGAGTCGAATTTAGACCCTTATCAAGCTCGGCTCGTTACATGGAAAGCGAGCTAGATATGTGAGTAATGAACTAGTAAGAACAAGAGCAAGATGTTTACTTGATCACATAAGCTAGTGAGGCACTTAGATCATGAATACCATGCTTGTATTCAAACAATCAAGATGGTGATAGAAATATCTATGCTACATATAAAAGCAATAAAACTTTAAGCACAAGTATTATAATCTACTCATAACAAGAGTATAGGAGTATATATATATATATATATATATATATATATATATATATATATATATATATATATATATATATATATATATATATATATATAATCACCACATAAATATCTAAATTATCAAATCAAGGAGTTACTTGCGTAAGTAAATGAATCTAACTATAAAGTTATGGACAAAGCTATGTTTACATAGTTTGATACTTTGATTCCTAACTAGTTTAGGTTTAGGACAAGTACCCCTTATAATTCCACTGCAACCCCTCGTGTTTGAGGGAGCAAGCCAAACACCTTATTTTCTTCTATACTTGATGAATACAACCACTATGCCTTGCCTATTGGGCAAGAGACATTCAAACTCCTGATTACAAGAGAAACTTTCCAAAGTCTCAATTGGCCTTGGAAACTTTAATTTGTACACTTTAGTCTTGTTGAATGGTGAAAAAGGACAAAATAGAGAAAAAATATTCATATAGCCGACCCCACATGGTGGGATAAAGGCTTAATGTTGTTTTTGTTGTTGCATTCTTCTTAAATGCACTAAATAATACATTATGAGCTTGTCTGCAAGCAGCAAGTATTCAAATCTAGCTAAGTGAAACTTGTAATCATTACAAATGGTTGCTGATATTTTATTAACTTGAAGAATATGTTTGAGAAATATTAGATTATACTACACAAAATTTGTTATCTTCAAATCACTATTGAGAAGATCATAAAATACACATGCTCATGGGTTTAATATTTTTCAAATCTCCAATCAATCAGATTTACTTTATGTGCATCTCTCCTAAAAAGTTGTTCGCATTATGATTCTACTTTCTTCACTTATGAACTTACTAGTGCTGACCAATGCCATTGATCTTATGAGGTATTTCTTCATATCTGGATACTATTACATTCTAAATCACTGTAATTACAAATTAACAGGTTGCCAATGATGGAATACCATTGCCTCCTGATAGAACTATCTGTCCTCTCTGCTCCCAGAAAAGGGTGAACCCATCAGTCGTGGCTGTCTCTGGTTTTGTGTTCTGTTATTCCTGCATATTTAAGTATGTCTCGCAGGTGAGAACCACAATCTGCACAAATACAAGTCTCCTCTATGCTGATTTATTGGACACCATTGATTTATTTATGAAATGACGCCCTGTTCTTACTCTCTTGTGCAGTACAAGCGGTGCCCTGTCACATTATTACCTGCATCGGTGGAGCAGATCAGGAGACTCTTCCATGATTTATAGCATTAGTTCTACCATTTAGAGTTCTTCAAATAAGGGCACAAACTTCAAAGCAACTTGGACGGATAGGATGCACTCATTCTAAAAGCATTCAGTTCATTATTCACAAATTGTGATAAAAGCCAGGTTCCACTTGCTCATACACTTTTCATCCCAGTTTTTCAAAATCAGAGAAAATTGTTTTAGAAAGTAGAATGTTATCTGAACATCTCAAGGCAGGTTAATGTCGACTGTATAGATGAAAAATTGTTCCGACCGTTATTGTACTAAATTTCATTCAGCTGACAGGAAATTTTTAGATGTACAATTTTTAATTTTAGCTTACAAAATATGATGGTGTAATATAAATTGAGGCTTTTATTTATAACCAAATGGTTTTGTCCAATGAAGATATCTATGAAACTTCTTTACTTTTTCCTAATTATTTGATATTGATCAATGAATCTATTCTCCATTCATGATTGTACAATGTTGGTAGAAGTGAATTATTTCAATTTATGATTATTTGTTAACCTCTAGCTATGTTAATTTCTTCTGTTTAACCGAAATTAAAGCTTGATGTTCTTGTTGTTGTTGTAACCGAAGCTCAATCTCTTTAACTCTCACTATAGTTTTGAATTTACAATACAGCAGTCAAGCCCACTATATAGAGAGGGAACAAGTTTTAAGACAATGAAGAAGGCATTTGTGTCTCTTCATCGGGCAAGAAAGCCCAGCTTCTACCTAGGGTGTCAATTTGTTGGGTCAACGGGCCGGGTTTGAGTTGAATTTTATTTGATCTGACCGTAAATGAGTCGACACTAATCCGGCCCATTTTTACTTATTGAAACCGGAACTTATTATCTGGTTTCTGTTCGAACGAAAACTGGATTTTGTTTCTCCGATTTCTATATTGTTAATTTTTTTAACAAATTTCCATTTCTTAAGAAATCGGAATTTGAAGGTCTGGTTTCTTAAGAAACCAATTTTTATATTGTATTTTCTAATTAATCAAGAAAATTAGAAAATTGGGATATTTAATAATTTTCTAATTAATGGGCACTTTGAAATTTCAGACGTTGAAATTATTAATGAATAATATTAAAGAAAATAAGTTTCTGAATTGTCAATTACACCATTTTTTTATAAATTGGCCATAATGATTATGTTTCAAAAAATAAAATAAATTTAATTTTTCTTTTTTTATCTACACTGTTCGAATGTTTTGACAAAAAGAGAAAAATAATAATAATAATAATCTATTAAAAATAAATTAAAATAAAATTTATTCATTCTTGACATTATAAATTAAAATATTATTTATATCAAAATTAAAATATTATTTATATCAAAATATTCTATAAAAAGAGTTTTTATAAAACTAATTATTTATATTTATAGTAAAAGCACAATCAAAACGTATCTGCTATAATAACTACGCTATAACTATATTTTTACTATAGACAGAGAAAATCGGACGGTGCTCTCCCGCTTAATATCCGCACACAATAATCTCTCCAACAAACTTCATACCATTAATCGCTCTTTCAAAAATATAGATCAATTTGAACCCCCAGTTGCATCACTTCACATCACTTCACATAAAGCAGAAAATCTCAAGGATTAAGGAGCAATTATTACATTCGGTGTCCGAATGCGTTCAGAGACCAATAACCACGTGCCGCGTCACCTAAAACTCGGTATTGCTCGGTATACATTCGCACCGTTCGGTTTTTGACCAGATGTAATAGTTTCTCAGGATTAAGAAGACTACTAAGCTTCTCTTTCTTTGTTGCGCTTTTTTTTTTTCTTCTTTAGTATAAAAAGTTTAAATTATTATTTTTCTTAAGATATTTTTTTATAAAATATTTTATTATTTTTAATGAGTATATTATACTCGCATTGTATTTTTTATATGAGGAGGTTTTTTCCTCAATTGTTGGAGGCCATGACACATTTATATTATAGTTTTAAAATCTAACTTTAGCATTTATAAGCCATAAAAAATCTTCATGATGGTGCACAAATCTCGAGGTATTTTCATGTTAGAAAATTTTCAAATTAAAATGATGACCGTTTGAACTTCAATTTTAGCAAACTTATAGTCAAACTAAAAGTTTCGAAGAGACGAAACCAACCACACTAAAATCAATCCAATACAAGCCCAAATGGGTTTAAATCGGGGGCCCGAAGCTTATTTAGAAGGTTCAAGGCCTAAATTGGATTACTAAATAATATCTAAATATAACATGCTTATAATCGAATTGAGCAGCTCGGTGAGACGAATCCAATGAGCCTAAGATCGCTAAATTCCTACTTCATTAAGGCACCTAAATACTTGTAAAATGCTATGATCGGGGGAATCAGTACCGGCCATCCGGTGGAGCGCTCCGAAACTGCCCCATATCTTCTTTATATTTGCGGGGTGTGCCACTTACAAAACTTTATAAATAGATCTCCACTCTCTACATGAGGGGGGATCTTTTGGCTGGAGATTGGAAAGAGCTTTGAGGCTGCAAGAGCTCTAGCACCATCATCGGTGACCTCCGTTGACCGTCATCGAACCATTGCCCGACTACCGAACACCACCGGACTTCTGTCTGGTCGCTAACCGCTGCTGGACTTCCACCCAAACATCTTATGTCGATCGTTGCCAGACTACCACCCGACCGTCGACTGCTGCATGACTTCCTCCTTCTCGTCACCTGACCATCACCTACCCACCGACCACCACCGGACTAGCTCTGGTCAGCTGACCGCCACCGGACTTTCACTCGACCATAGTCGGACAACCGCCCGGTTGTTGACCTCCGCCACCTGTCAACTACAGTCCTTCCGACCACCGTCGCCCGTCGACAGCTATGGTCCCTCCGACCACTGTCGCCCGTAGGCTAGGTCCCTCCGACCACCGTCGCCCACTAACTACAGTTCCTCCAACCACCGTCATATTATATCCATATAATGAATCTAAGGCTATATTCAAATTTTAGGAAATTCAAGATATGGATACCACATAATATATTATATTCATGAATCAAAGGGAATCGCACAAAAGAAAAGATACTACTAATAAATTTCTTATATTTCTTATTGTATTCATTATAGCTTGGGTTCCAACTTGGCTTTCATATTACATTATATTGTTTTACGCATACTTAAGAGCCATTATACAGCACAACACATCATAACAATATGATTACATAAAAATTTATTGATTTAGGATGCCTACAAAATTCCTATGATGTATGTCCATGTATTAATGAAGTGCAATATGTGCTAATATTCTTAGTTCATATATGATGTTGACAAACTTGTAACAATATAGATTGTCGAAGCTCTTTAGATTGGCCAAATTTTAGATAAAAGCTTACTATTTATTAAAATTAGTTTAAGGAGCATATTTAAAAAAAAATTTAAAAAGAAGCAAATGAGCCAATTCATTTGGCGCATTGTGAAAAGTTGGAGAGAGAGAGAGAGGAGGAGAGAGAGGGTGCGGTATTGGAAGAATAATATAGAAGAGGGATGGGTGAAGTATTTTATATATATACGTAAATATTATATAAATATTATTTTTAATATTAACAATTTAATTTGTTAAATAATTATTTATAAAAATGTTTTTATTAAACTAAACAAGAATAAACAATATATTTTTAATTAACTTTTTCATTATATTTTCAACGTATTTTTATCAAATTTTTATTAGGCTGAAATTTTCATCCCTATTACATCTACTTAAGCAATTTAATTTATTACAAAATCTTTTAAATTTTCATTCTAATAAAATATTAATAAAAATTAAAAATATAAGGAAATATTATTTTTAATATTAATAATTTAATAAAATATATTCTAATGAATTTTTAATATTACTAATTTATTTTATTCCAAAAGCTTTTAAAATTTTATTCTAATATAATTTTTATAAAAATGTAATGAAATATTATTTTAATTAAAAATATTTTTATACTTATTTATTTTAATTATAAAGTTTTATAAATAGTTATTTAAAAAATTAAATTACTAATATTAAAAATAATATTAACATAATATTATATTAAAAAAATATAAAATTTTATGTAAAAATTTATTTTAAATATAATATGTAAATATTACCGTGCCCTCTCCAATATCGTGCCCTCTCTCTCCAACTTTTCTCTCTCCTCCTCTCTCTCTCCAACTTTTCACAATGCGCCAAATGAATTGGCTCATTTGCTTCTTTTTAAATTTTTTTTTAAATATGCTCCTTAAACTAATTTTAATAAATAGTATGCTTTTATCTAAAATTTGGCCCTTTAGATTCTAAGAACTTAGTTTCCTTAAAGATGAGTTCATAAGTAGATTGAAAACATTTAAAAAAAATGATATTTGATCATATAGTTTTCAAAATGTTTAACCTTAATATAGTCTAATGATATGAGCTTCGAAATGATTAATGAAAAGGCCTTGAAAACTTTCTTAGTTTCAATTTTGTAAAAAAATTAATGATTTTTAAAAAGTTTGCTAGCACTATTTGTTTAGCATGAATAATCAATTTTTAAGCCCCAAACTATAAATATATATTATATTTTGGTAATTTTTTACACTATATTAGATCAAAAGTTCAGTTAAGTTGTAGAGCTTATTTTTTGACCTATGAAAATAAAGACTTCGGCTTAGTTTGGGACGGCTTTCTTCTTGTTCTTAAAGCAGCTTTTTAATACAAAATTCTAATTTTTGTACTAAAAAGCTGCTTTAAGAAGCAGGAAGAAAGCCGTCCCAAACGAAGCCTTCATCTGGGACAATTTTCTTAATGCTTTTTAAAAAAAAATTTACAAAAATTTATAGTTCAAAAAATTTTCATACTAAAAAGATGCTTTAGAAAGTAATAAGAAAGCTACCCCAAATGACGCCTTAGCCTAAAAAAAAATCTAATATATATAATTTATCTTACTAAACATATTTTGCGGATTTTAATGTATTTTTTCAGCTGCCCTATTTATCTTTGTAAAATGAGCACCATCTTTTATTGATATTAGACAGATTAGGGCTCCACTAAGGAAATCATAGTAGAATATGCAAAATCAACAATAGGACATATCCACAATTGAGCAAACCTCATAAAATTCTTAACATATTATATATTTTCATCTTATTTTTTTCTCAGTTATTTGAATTAAGTCTCATCTAATTCCCAATAAAGCCAATAGCCCCAAAATCATTGAATATATTTAATGTAACAAATACTAATTAAAACCATAGCTCACTATTCACATCTACATATACAAAGCACCATGCATAACATTATTCTTATGTTAGCTACAAATTATACTACAGGAATTTCATTGAATATCGGCGGTTATTTGATAAAACCGCTTGTTATTTTATTTGCCATAGGTAATAATCGGCGGCTATCTGACGGTTTTACCGCCGGAAACATCGGCGGTTTTACTACTAGTAGCGATTGTCCAAAAATTACCGTCAGTATTGGATGATATTCCTGTAGTGTTACTTGAGCAAAGCTAAGCTAAGCCATCATGTTTTGACTTTAAAATAACACAATTGTATCTATAAGAAGCCTGTACATATATTATATTATAAGACACTCAGTATAGTAAAGGATATAGTAGTAGCACTAGTTTGGTATAAGCTTGTAAGGAGGTTTCACAAAGGCTGGAGAAGGATCATAGCTTTGATAGTCATTGGTCCTCACTGTAAGCATTCTGGAAGGGACAAAGGAAACTTCTTCATTCTGTAATTCCTGTCATATATCAAGGAAAGAAATGTAGTTTTCATAGAAAATATAAGAAATTTTTTTAATGTTGTTGCACTGCACACTTCTTCCTTTTCTGAGCATATTTATATATATAAGAAATTTTTAGAGAAAATTATAAAAAAAATATACCTTTGACACACCTTTTACTGGAGCAGATTTGTCCACTAGATTTCGATGCCCATCTGCAGAAAAAAGTAATTCAGAGGAAGCATGGGAAGGCCTATGAACAGAAGTTTATGTGTATGGAGGACAAAATTAAAAAGCAAAATTTTCTTTTTTATAGAAGTTTCCAGCTCTTGATCCTTTGCTCAACCATGATAGAAGAGGTCAAGAATCATGATAGCCATAAATTATATAACCACTATTTATCCTTGTTGAATTGTGATACTTCGTTTGGGATGATTTTTTTTTGCTATTTAAAAACAATTTTTAGTACAAAAATTGAAGCTTAAGACTTCATTTAGAACATCTTTCTTACTATTTATTTTTCAGACCGCAACAATAATTTGTATTTGGTCACTGTTATTTCATTGCATTAAAAAAAATTGTAATAGAAAACTGCTTTCTAATACATCTTTAGAAAGCTACTTTCTCTATAATAACTTTAAGAAACGGTAAGAAAGCCATCACAAAAGAAACCTAAATTTATTTTCAACTAATAGTTTAAATTTGATAAGAGAGGATCAATCACATAATATGTCTGCATAACATGGTTTTCAACAATTAAACGTAGAATTAAACCTAATTAAAATTTAAATCTTAACAGAATTATAGTTTTAAAATTATATTTAAATAACTCCTTCTGACAGTCAATGTTAGTAAAAAGAACTGCAAGAGCATAAAGTAAACTAGCACACAGCAAGAAATCCAACCTGAAGTGAAAAATGATAGTAGCAATGTTGAGATTATCATGAAACAAAGAATCCTAAGCTTGGGAGACAAAAACCCCATTGAAGCTGAACTTTGAAGCTTTCTCCCCTCATATAAAGAGGACTAGATAGAGGAAAAGAGAGCTCCTTATATATATATTCTGCTCTAAAAACCAGATGAACTGCTTGTGAGTGATGAAGATAATTTGTGGTCATAATTTATTATGTGATAGTGTGAAGCCCACTATGATTTGTACCTCCAGGCTTATTTAGAAAATGGAGAAAGTAGAGGTGGAGCATTATCTCTTTGCCCTCTGACTCGATAGGCTGTGGTGGAAATCTCTATCTGTCTAAACATAAATAAGTTTCAGTTATCTTGAAGTCTGCATTAGTGTTTAGCTGTTTGAAAATAATTATTATTACTTTTCCTTTGGGGTACTGCGAGTGACTGTTTGAGTTAGCTTGCAGATTTATCATAAGCTGGATATGAGTTGCTTCTACCTTCTACGTACAGGCAGCTTTTTGAAAAGCTGTCTTTTGATAAATAATCATGTAAAAGCTTGCTCCAAAAAATATATAGTATAGCTTACTCAAACTCCAATCATTTGTCATGTAAGTAAAATTTTATGTGACAGAAGGATCAGGTCCTCCAATGCATCACCGAGGCAGCTGATTGAACTACGAAATCATTTCATTTGTATGTTCCTTGGTTACCTTCTTTATCCAGAAAGAGAAATCTAAATTATACAGCTTCTGGCTGCCTTCCCCAGAAGCCAAAGCAACCAATGAAGCAGGGCTGAAACTGTCCTTCCAGGAGGCGCCTGCCTTCTTTTCCAAACCCTATAAGAACTCGGGCGATTTAATGATTCTATTTGTTTACTAAATTTTAATTGTTTTACCCATCGTTGCTTAGCTTGGTTGGCGGACGAGTTTGGTTCGGAACCCCCCAACCCGTGATTGATTTCCCTCGCATGGCATCGCCTCTTAAGTGAGACCCAATCAAGTATGGGCTAGGAGGTTTCTGGGGTGGGTGCCTTTCTAGGTTAGCCGAGGATTAGTCATGTTGCCAAGCGTCCTTTCGGAGGTAGCAGCGGATGGATACCCGGTTCCTCAAATAAATAATAAAAAATAAAAAATAAGCTTTTTACAAAATTTATTACTATTCTACTTCAAAATTATTTCTGATTGCTTTCATAATAATAATGTGAGTAAAAAGTCCTTGTTATGGGTTAGGTCTACATAATAATAATAATAATAATAATAATAATAATAATAGTGAGAGTGTTACATGTTATGGTATAAGTTCTCTCTTTTTCACCATCCTTTTTTGGGCTGTCATGATAGAATGATTATCTTGCAACCATTACAAGGATCATGGTTGATAGTCATTGTAAATCTATCTAATCAGGCACGAATCTTTGTGCAATATTTGAATTCAAAGATTTCAAAATTAATTTAGGACTATCTAATTTAGATTTCAACAAATTTATTATCAAATAGAGCTTTGTGATGATACAAGATCAATGACATCTCATGATCAAAGTCTAAATGAGCTCAAATCAAGTACTTGAAGTATAGATGAAAATTCTATGACATTTTTTAGGGGCCAAATATCTCAGAATTTGCATGCTTTTTAATAATAATAATAATAATAAAAACAGGTATATCGATGAGAGGAATCCAATGAGCTCAACATCACTCAATTTAAATGCTAAAAGAAAAATATATTATTGAGGGAATCAACTCTGCTCGTTTGATAAAGTGCGTAGGAATTTAGCTGAAACTAATAAAATGCAATGCTATAAAATTATAAATAGACTACCATTTTCCATATGAAAGGGATCTTAAATTGGAGAGAGCTTTAAAATTTGAGTTATATCTGATGTTGATACTAACAGTCACTGTTAGTGATCTGCCATTGCTCGACTGTCGTAGTATGATTTCCGTTGCCAAATCATTATCATCACTCTTCATTATTTCCCTAAAATTCTCTATTATGGTTATAGGAGACAACTTAATGTTACATATATACTATTGTGGAGAAATACATACTTTCTTTAACCTAATAAGGAGGTAGACCCTAGTGAACTTTTCAATAACAGTATAGTCCATGGCTTTGGTCAGAAGATTTATCTTAGACTTCGTTTGGGACAGCTTTACTGCTTCTTAAAGCAACTTTATAGTATAAATTTTTTAATTTTTGTACTAGAAAGTTGATTTAAGAAGCAGTAAGAAACCCATCCCAAACGTGAGCTTAAGCATGGTATTGTTTAGCCCAAACTAAAGGATTCACCTTCCTCTTGTTGGTCACTTCTCAAAACCTTGGTAGATATAGAGGTTACTGTAAATGAGGCCTTAGGTTATTAGCATATGGAATTAGGCTTTGTTTGGGAAGAATTTCTTACTGTTTTCTAAAGCAGCTTTTGAGTGCAAAAAATTTAATTTTTTTATTAGAAAACTACTTTAGGAAGCAAGAAGAAAGCCGTCCCAAACAAAGTCTTGGGGGTTTGATGTTTTAAGTACTACTGTTGCTTCATGTGGGAGAGCTTTCACCACAGTTTTTATCTGATCATTATTTTTTTCAGTGCTTTGAAGAAATTTATGTGCTTGAAAATTGCTTTCTGAACAGCTTTTAAAAAAGCTGGTTTCTCCGTAATAACTTTATAGGTATCTTTATAATAAGTTATAGCCTGTCTCTAAATATCTACAGGTGAAAGAGTGCGGTGGGAGATTTCTGTTACCATAAAGTTTTGCTATAAATATTGTAAAATTAAGGTAAAGAAGGCACATATTGTCATTTGGGGTAATTCTTGACTCGATTTTTGAAACGGGTCAGTTGGTTGAACCCAAACCCGACCCATTTCACAAATGAGTTCGAGTCAGATTTTTGGGTTGTGTCAAATATTCACACCTGTAGTTTTGATTGCTACTGTGATTTCATTTGGGAGAGCTGTTACCACAGTTTTTATTTGATCATTGATTTTTCATTGCTTTCAATAAATTTATGTGCTTAAAAATTGCTTTCTAAACAACTTTTAAAAAAGCTACTTTCTTTACAATAACTTTATAGCTATCTTTATAATAAGTTATAGCCATCCCAAATGAATCATTTGTCTCTAAATATCAACAGCCGAAAAGAGTGCAGTGGGAGATTTCTGCTACTATAAAGCTTTGCTATAAATATTATAAAATTAAGGTAAAGAAGGCCCATATTAAAGAGCTTTGTAGGTAGTTAGCTCGGCATTATACCCACTGAAAAGACACGAAACACAACTTTTCTGAAAGCGTTACTAAAGTGGAGAATAAAGAGAGATCCACTGCAGGTTTTGTTTTGTTAATGAATGCATGCTTCTGCTTTATGAAAAGTGCTTTACAGATAACTTTTGAATTAAACAAAACTCTAATGACACAGATAAGGATAGATTACAGTCAAATCATCAGCTATAATATCCACTTTTGATATATCATCAAAAAATTTATCTTGATCTGGCATGAATCTCGAGGAAAAATTGAGTTAGAAACTTCAGAAATTAAATTCAGAATCATATGAACTTTGAATTCAGCAAATTTATAGTCAAACTGAATGTCTCAAAAAGATGAACCCAACAACACCAAATTCGATCTAATACGAGCCCATATATATATAATTTGTTCGTTAAAAAATTATGCATAGGTGAAGAAAAGAGCTTTGATGAACACCCAACCTACTCTACAGTCAAAAGCTCATTGATCTTCTCAAATTATTTTGATGTTCAGTGGGCTATCTTTATTAAAGTTTGTAATTTTTAATATAATCTTAATTATTTAAAGCATATTAGTTCTCCCTAAAAGAGAAGAAGCATGATTTTATGACATTTAATCAAGAAAATATGCATATTCATCAGATGAATTTATTTAATTATAAAATTAATCGCATAAGAAAAATAAAATTAGTATATTTGTAATGAGTGGATTTTAAGAGGGTTTGTAGAGCTTATATACTGTTGATATCTAATAACATGCAATCAAGCAATGTATTTAATAAATTTATTAATTTTTAATTGTATTTCATAATTTTAATGAGCTTATTTTTTAAACTAATACTTTATATGAAAATAATATATTGCACTCATTTCAAAATAAATTGAATAATTTTTATGATAATCATGGCGAAAAATTATTTTAAAAAAATTGAATTAGAATATTATAATCAAATTTTCATTAAAATGAGCTTAAAATTTTATCATATATTCCATAATATCTATCCATATATATATATTAAAATTATTTCATAACATCTTGAGCAAACTTTTGTTAGCAAGAAATACCAATTGCATTTAAAAGCAAGAGATTATGAATAAACCTAATACAAATTTTATAACTATTAAATTAATTTTAAAATAAATATAATATATAATTACTCAATTTACCCTTATATTATATTTATCCCACCAAGAAATAAATAATTACATAATTCCATCGATATTGACTGAGTTTTTTTTTCTTTTTTCCGAAGAAATTCTACTGTTATATACTGGTAGAAAAGGTATGTATTTAAGCAAGATGTGCACAGAACTTGTGTTCAACTGGACTTGCAAATACAATTAGAGCTCTAAAAGACGAGAAATTATTCTGTGTGGAAGCCGGAAGCAGCTCTACGTCCAGAGGCACATCAGGTGCATTCACGTCAGCGAAACCAAGTGAATGGGTGACGTGACGCATTCTGATTGATCTCCGAACGACGTTCTGCATCAGCACGGAATAATTTTTTCTAAAAAAACTATCAAGGCATCTCCAAATCTTTGTAAAGCTATCTTGTTTTTCTGCTTCTCACTCTGTGCCGTTGAATAGAATCTCATGTAAATGGTCATAATCATCCGCGTTCAATCAATTATCAACAACATCAAGTCTTTATCCTACTACGTGGGATCAAAAACATGAATATTTTTTGATCTATTGAGTTAAATAGTTGACAATTAAAATAAAACAATACTTGTTGAATAATCATGATATAAATTTTTTTAATATATTGTATTCAATCTACTATTAATGGGGAACAAATTTGGAACAGAAACATCTTAATTTCCACATGCTCATATAATGCAAAGGCATCAGAGGTTTTCATGTTCCTCCATGGTTCGGATGAGAATTTCTTGGTCCTCTTGCTTATTTTTTATCATCAATTGCTGCTTTCGATTTTTAAAAAAAGTCAAATTTTGACAAATATGAAAACTTAAGCTCCGACGAACAAAACCTTAGGCTTCATCTAGGACTGCTTTTGAAAATAATTTTTTAATACAAAAAATAATTGAAAGCATGAAAAAAATAGCGATCATAAACTGTTCCAAATAAAGGAGATTATTATGTTCAAACACCGGACCATTCAGAGGCGAATAAAAACCCGCCACGTCGCCCGATACATAGCAAAAAGATGACATGGTTCACTCTGATTCGACTGCGAACAGTATCTGGTGTCTGCATAGAATAATTTTCTTCCCAAACAAAACCTTTCTGCAATTGAAACAGTAATTCTGGTATCTTCTGTTGCCATCATATGTGCTTTCATTAGCTTACTAATCTCTTGATCGTTCTTGTTCATACCTTCTACAGAAATCCTTATATAGTTTATGTAGATGTCTTGTTTCACATGTCTATCTTTAACGCAATATTACTACTGCAACATGAAGGCCTAACCTAATATATGCAAAGTTTTGTCTTGGCTACATATAATTATCTATGGGGAATTATAATTTGTCATCCTTCCTCAATGTTAGAGATGATATCATTACAATATGAAGGCCTAACCTAAGAAGAAAATTCCATCTACAATGGAGAGATGAATTATAAGGCCAATGAACTAACAAAAGAGGTTTGTTTGATTTGGTGTATTAGAGATGTAAAGTCAGCTCATTTTTCATGAGTTCCGAATTCGCCTAAATCGGGCAAAATCAAAACTCAGGTTTCATTTGGGACGGCTTTTTTAGTGTTTTCTAAAATAGTTTTTTAGTATAAAAATTTCAATTTCAAGAAATTTTTGTACTAAATTTGCTACAATGGCACCTACATCAACCCCTCCAGCTTTGGTTCCATCTCCCCCTTCCTCACCCTTTCTAAATCCTAGAAGTTTTCATATGGGATTCTTGTTTCTTGTATTTACTTCACAATCAATTAAAGAAACAAAAATATTTTTTACATTCATTTTAAAACCAACCAAACATTTCCAAAATAATCAAATTTTAGCATATTTAATTTACAAAGCAATTGAAATACAAATACATCACAACTACAGCCAAAAGAAGCAATTTGCAAGTAAAATATACAGTAAAAATTAAACAAAAGTAGGTCAGGAGTAACACAATGTTTTCCCAGATTCCATCAATTTACTAAACATCAATATATCACAAAGCATAATTTAAATAGCCTTTAAGATGTTTTATTACTTTTTTGGGCGGTAGGATCGACACGGAGACTATTCTCTCTTTGGTACACAGATTTGGCACCCTGAAGAGTAATCAGAAGAAAAACCAATTCAGTATTCCAAGGGGGCAAAACTTCATCAGAGAATCAGAACATAAGCAAAAGGCTTTTTGTTGGACTGTAATTTCGTATATCATCTTTCGAGTTGAAATTGCAAATTGTTTAGGTTTGCTGGAGGAATTGGAAATGAGACCTTCAGGTAAAAATCGGTTTATTGTTCAGAATTGCAGATAGAGGAACACAGAGGAACACAGATAAAAATCTGTTTATATTACTTCTGAAGCAATGAGGATTATATCAGGACCTAATGATGACAAAAGTTAAACCTAAATATAATTTTGTTCCCATATTTGTTTAAAAAGTACAACTATAGCATATCAACTACGCATAAATACACAATGCCAGAGACATAACAAGGAAATATTTTTGTAATGCTAAATGGTCAAAAGATACTTACTTGAAATATTGTCCCTAGCTTCTTTAGAGATCTGGCTCGAAGTTTGAGAACATCCTTGGGGACATTGCTTTCTCTAAGGACCTGAAACACAAGGTACAGCTCAGCGTCCACTGCATAGAGGGGATAAAGATATATATATTTCGTCGCACTTGTGCTTCAGTTAAACAGATTCAACGAGAACTGCAGACTGTAGCATTAAACAAATGGAGACATTTCATAAGGGGATAAGTGTTGATGGAAAATCTTCTTATTAAATAAATGTGCAGGACGAACATAATGGAAAAAGATAAGAAGGAAAATAACATAACTGTGAGAGAATAAATGCATATTTCCCCAATTTAGATGCTTTCCTAAAACAAATTTCTCCTAATATTATTGTTAAATTAGGAGATGTTGATAGGGAAAAGGCTTAGCTTTATTGCATAAATCTATCCATATTTATAGATCTATAATTGTCCTAATATAATCTTTCCTAAATCAACCACCTAACTAGGAAAAGAGATTGGCGTGATCTAGGTAAGCATCCCATGGATCCCTATCTAAGACATGGGATCAAAATGTCAAGGGACGACTGGGATTTAACACTGCCACTCAATTATGAATTTAGGCAATAGTGAGTTGTTGCATCTAGGAACATAACTAGTGGAATCCACTAGGATGCAAGGAGACGAAGCAATGAGTTCGTGATTGGGTTAGGAAGTAGGTGCTTATGGTGATTGATGACTAGAATTGGGTTTGTGAACACTACCAAGGTTGGGCACTAACGAACAAGGATGCTTGCAAAAATGCAAAGATGGATGCATGCGCAGACACATTCTAGGATAAGAGGTATTGCGGGTGAGGAGGTGATGAGTGTGAAGAGAATAGCTAAGTCTTAACCGAGTCACTTTAATACTATATTGATGAGAAATCTGAAATCCTATGATGTATTATACATTAAATAAAGGTGTATGGTTATAAGTGTACAAGATGAATATAATGATAAAAAAAAAAGCTATTACGCATAGACACTTCTCCTCAAAGAGGCGTACAGTATCCGACACGACACACGTCCGACATTCTGAAAACGTGTCCATTTTAAAAAAAAAATTAAATACTAATTGGACACGTGTGTACGACATGCGTATCTTAAATATTTTATGAATTTTTAAATAAAATTTCTTGTATTTAAAAATTTTACTTATTTAAAATATAAAAACCAAATTTCCTAGTTCCTATCCACAACACCAAATCAATCACCCGCACTTAATACCCCATTCATCGAATATTCTCATTTTCATTTCTTTTTGGCGGGTTACAGCTTTGATTTCACAACAATGCCCTATTTCATCTCGACATCGACGTTTGATGTCGTTACAACATCAACATTTCAAAACAATCTCCATATCAAAATTTGACGTTGTCTTTACATTGATGCTCGATGCTAGCAATTTTTACACCTACAACTTGACATCTCATCTTTGTCCAATGTCTTCTCAACATCGATGAACAACGCCCTCTCAATATCGACGATAAACGCCCTCTTAACATTGACGTCCAATTTTTACTGCATAACATCAATGTCCGATTGTCGACAGCATTGTCATCTCCTCTCTCGATGTGATAAACAACATCGAAGTCCAACTCTTGACATCTTAATATTAATCATTTCAAGCACAAAATCTAGTTAAATGACTTATTATTTTTAAATTATTTTAAAATTATACTTATTCAATTTTTATACATTAATTTTAAAATATAAAAAACTATAATACCATGTCCAACCCGTGTCTGTGTCCTATATTTTTAATAAATTAACGTGTCCTGTGTCCATGTCTGTGCATCATAGAAAAAAAGTTGGAGAATAAACACAATTATGAGGGAGTAACGCGTATCTCCTCAACTTAGATGATTTCCTAATACTATTTTTCTTATGTAAATTTGTTATGCCAATGGTACGCATATCATGATTTTTTTTTTCTTTATTTCTAAAAGATGAACTATCTGAATCCCCAGTAGCCATCAAATGTATAAGCTATTTGAAAAATAGTTTTAGTGTTTAGGAGCTTACAGCCTGACAAACATGTGAAAGTGTTGATTCAATATCAACAACATTTATCTTCCATAGGGAATTAACCATAGCGTCTTTCTTTTCTGCAATACTCTTTATGAAGTCCTCTTCCATGTTTTCACTTTGATCTAATTTCTTCATACTTTCTTGTAGTTGAATCAAAGAGATGGCCCCTAACATCAGAAAGTTGGAAGTTAGTATCTAAACATTAAACAAAGGTTGCCAAAGGATGTTCTTATGACAATGTACCCGAAGACTGGAACAATAAGCAAATAAAATTACCTGATGCTGCATTTACTTGTGATTTGACATGATGGCCTTTATCCCGCACCCATTCAGCTATGAATGGCACACCCATATATAATATATTTTTTCCAAGTTCCTTTGCAGCTTGTCTCCTATAAATGTAACCAATGGTATGCAGCATAGCCTCTCCAAAGGCTGAAAGCATCAAATAACTTAAATAAACGAAAAAGCCAAAGAAATAACTAGTAGCTATGAAGTGAACAAAATACACTCTTCGATAAATTCGCCATCAATGGAATCAACAAAGCTAATGGTAATGATTATCACATACAGGCTCATCAAACAAGAGGCTAGCGGAAATGCTATATGCAAAGAATGGTTGGAACAATACGTAAAAGCTAATAATATATGATTTTAAGAACATTCAGATTCCATGTTGAAACTGAAGTTTAACCTAAGAATTGATTTTTTTTTTTTTTTAAGTACTGCTGAAGAGGACCAACAATACGCATGTAAATTCTGACAAGATACTTGATTTAGCTTGGAGTACTAAAATATCCCATGCAAGAAAGTGGACGTTGAATTGATTCAACCTCATCAAGTGTGCCATGTCGATTACATTTTAATAGAACCAAAAAATAATAAGGATTCCCCATGCATAGGTGATATATAATCAATTGCTCATATCAAAAATTTATCTTTCGAACATAGTTGGTTTCATACCAATCACTCATTGGTTGTGGGCGAAACACTTCTAGTTCCAGCAAAGGTCTTGCACCTCTTTCTCATTTGCTCTAACCAAAAACCCATGTTGTTTACAACATAGCTAAACCTAAAAAAAACTTAACAACCCAGTTAAAAAAAAATTTTCTAATCACTGATATAGCACCCAAGTAGTTTTAAAACTGTGCATGAAAAACCTTACTCATAAATTCAATATGGATTGTTGACCACTAAATCCCAAAGTAAAACGGCCAACAATGGAAGGGGTTCAAGCTTGGGCTTTTATCCCAAGAAGGGGTCCCATGTCAATGCCCTTGAGAGAGAAAATAGTCCATGAAGGTCCTGAGATGTGTCACAAATCGTTTCCCCTCTATAACAAATAAACAATTTCAACAATTCTACCAAGTAGAGGTCTACAGTCTACCAAACGAAGTCAGCTTGGTGAAATGTTGATAAAGCCGCCCAAATCAAAGCCGATCAAGGTCAATCAACTGAAAGTCAACATGGTGAAACAATGATTAGCTCACCTCAAACTCTAAGTCAACCTGATAAAACATCAATCAGCCCAACTTCTACCCATTTAAGGTCAGCACAAACTTGATCTGATCAAATACCAATCAACCAAATTCAAATTGGTAAAGACCATTAAACTCAAATCCAACCTAGTATAACATCAGTTAGCTCAATTCTACAAGGCCGGCCAACTCAAACTCAACGTAGTCAGATATAGCCAACCCAAATTCTGCACAATTAAGGGAAATCAATTCAAAATCCATCCAATCAAAACTAGTCAGCCAAAAATTTCCTCAATCAATAACTAGTAAACTCAAATTCATTATAGTTAAAATAGCCATAAAGAAATGCCCATCTAATTTCACAAGATCCACCTATGTAGCCTCACGGCCCTCACCTATCTCACAAGCTCTACCCACCTATGTTAAGAAGCTTAATGATTAGGTGTCCATGCCCTAACTTGAGACTAATCTAGTACATGAGTTGAGACTATTTCAATCCTTATGGTTGAACCTGGTAAAATATTTGAACCTGATTTTGACCGAACTAGAGTCCAATACACTTATATGATATATGGTACCATCCAATCTAATAACCCTAAATTATCCACCCAATGGTAACTCATCAACACAACCAACTGCAACCAGTAGAATATGGTGTATGAATCTTGGTATGTTAAGAGAGGTATATGTTCATTTTCCACCATTATTATCTCCATACAAAAGCTCATCCTATTCAATTATTTGGCAAATAATTCTTTTCACACCAAGAGAGTTCTCTCTCTCATGTATGTAATCAAAGGCAAAACATCAAGAGTCAATGTTTTGGCATTTGCATCAAGAACCAAACTCCTTTTGCATGAAAAAGAGTCTCCATGCATCTACATTCACATTGCTTTGGCAAGCAAAATTGTAAACCAACATACATCAAAAACAATTCAGCTTAATTTATGAGTACGGAGAAACATGGCAGCAATAACGGTGGCAACACAAACACAACAATTGTCTAGTAACACATCTATGATAAAGTAAACTACATTCCTCACTTGCATAGTTTTTTTTTTTTACTCCTCACTTGCATAGTTGTATTGGGTTGATGCCAATTTTGGCATCAATGCCGCCAATCTAAAATAAATCTTCCTAGATTAATTATTACTCATATCTTCATGTAGATTTGAGTTTATTTTATTTTATCGCATTTTAAATATTCTTTTCTTGAATTTCAAACTAGAATTTTGTTAGATCTGTCCAGCCGGTCCAGCCTAGACCAGCCAAAGTCTACCAGAGGCAGAACAAGGGGGTTCCACCCCCTACTAATGTCGCCCCCATTGGGAGTGGGGTCCATCTGCCAATTAATGGGAATTAATGAGGATTTATAATGTGGTTAGGAGGGAAATTCAAATTAGAAGGGATGTTTGTGTATTTTAGTTAATTAATTGTATGCTTATATAGGATATGGGGGAAAGGGTTAGGGATTATCTTAAATTGGGCTGAAATTTGAGATCTCTCTTAGTGTGCTTGGGCTCTAGTCGTCGGCTAGGGATTGGGAGAGCCGGATTTTCCCCTCAAATTGAAGATCCATTGTACTTTGCTTGTTTTCTTTCATCTACTATTCAATTAAGATTGTTTTTCTTTGTTATTCCCCTACTATCTTCTCAAAATCTGCTTGGCGAGTTGCTGAATTTCTGATTTCAGCAAGAGTTTTCACTATTTTACATTATTACTTCCCATCAAATTCCTCTATGTAATGAGGTGATAAATCAAGTTGTATATGAACAAAAGTGAAGTAATAATATCATTATTTTCATTTGCGCCAGTACTGCTAAAAATAAAGAGAGAAATAGAGCATTTAAAAAAAAACTCAATTGTAGTTATTGTGCTGATAAAGAAGTAAAGGTACAAAATTTATAAGCAAGCAAGACGGCCAAAGGTGCGACAAAGAAGCTAATAAAGAAGAAATTAGATAAAAAATATTAGGTAATCAATGTATAGAATCATCTTCCTTCTAAAGGAAATGAACAACAATTAAAATAAAATAAACGGGGACGGAAATAAGTGCAGCTGGGCAGCAATTCTGACTATCCAATTGAGGTTAAAATTTATAAAAGACAATGGAAGAGAGATTAATTTCCACACTTCCCCTGAATTAGGAATATATATTGATCGTACCTAGCATGAAAATAAGAGTGTATTGAAATTAATTGAAAGCTTTAGCAAGGATATCTACTGTTTGAGATTTTGGTGGGCCATAGATAAATTTAATAATATATTTTTCAATTTCCTCATTTATGAAGTATTGATCAATCTTGATAAACTTAGTTTAATCACGATGGATAGAATTTTTAATAAATTTAATTGTAGCTTGGTTATCATACATCATTATCAATGGTTATCTAATGAGATCTTTAGAAGTTCCAAAAATCTTTTGAGCTATATTCATTCAAAAATTCAACTTCAACATTACTTACTAGCAACAACTACTTACTTCTAACTTCTCCGAGCGACAAGAATTCCCATGCAAATGAGCAATAGTTAGAAGTGGAGCTGTGATCAAATATAAAGCCAACCAAATCAACATTAGAGAATTTTAATACTCCAATCTTCTTGTTTCTTAAGGAATAGACATATTAATGAAAATTTTAAGATATTTTAGCATCATGGAGACTGCATCGACTAACAACACTAACAAATAAATAGATCTCTCAACTCAATTATGAGAGAAGTATGAATTTTCCAACAAGGCATTAGCAGCTTTCATTGTCCAAATGAGAAGTAACCTTCAAACCTAATTTTATTGATAGGATCAATAAAGGTGTTGGAAGGCTTGCATCCTATCATACTTGTATCTTTTATTAGATCTATAGTTTACCTTTATTGAGAGAGCTATGTCTTCCTTCAATTTTGGCAATTTTTCATATCAAGAAATATTTTAAGGCGCCGAGGTCTTTAATTTCAAATTCATTTGCTGAGATCACTTTTAGTCTATTGATTTCTCTTTCATTTTTACTAGTTAAGATAATGTCATCAATATAGATAATCAGAGAGGTGATTTCACCTGCGGATGATTCTTTACAAAACAAATTGTAATCAATCTTCCCTTGAGAGTACCCAGGTTCTTTAATTGTTACAGAGAATCTATTGAACGAAACAATCAGAAATTACTTTAGACTATATAAAAATTTTTAAAGTTCATAGATATTACCTTTATTGTTAGTGGTCTTGAATGTAGGTAGAATATATATATTATCAAGATCCCAATTTAAGACGACACTTTTGACATCTAAAGGGTGAAGGAGACAAACAAAATTAATGAGAGAGTGAATGATCAGGATAGAGTTAATCTTAGCAACTAATGCAAAGGTTTCTTAATAATCAATCCCATATGGTAAACCATTTTGTAACTAATCTAACTTTATTTCTTTCAATGCACCCATTAGACTTATATTTATATTGAAATTCCATTTGCACCCAACATACAAGATTCTTTCCTTCTGGCAAGATTGAGAGTTTCCATGAGCTAATCCTTTTAAGTGCTCATATTTCTTCATGGATAACTTATCTCCATTCAAGTATGTTTAATGTATCATGAATGCTGTTAGGAATGTCCAGATAGGAAAGACGTAAAAACATACAATTGAGGAGATAATTAGTCATAAGAGATGTACTAACTAGTAGGATATTTTGTAAAAAAATTTATAGAACTTGCGCCTTCTTTATGGGCAATCAAGATGTTAATATCAGAATCAATAATCTTGTGAAGGATAATTGTAGCTTGGATCATATGGCTGGTTTTTTTTTATGGAGGAATGTTGAATCACCAATCTTTAATGAATTTTCCTTAAGTATAGTATAGACAATGCCTTTCAATCTTTAACCGTCAACAAAAGAAAGAACCACCTAGCTCTTGAGAAATTGGTAACACGTAATGATCCCCAAGTATCACTATGAATGACAGGAAAACGGTTGAGAGACATTATAAGGATGAATAGAAATATTCTTGGTATGTTTTACTAGTAAGCAAGCTTCACACTAAAACAACTCAAAATTTTATTGCTAAAGAAAGATGAGAATAAGTTTTTGAGATATATAAAAGTTTGAATGACCAAGATGGAGATGCCATAACATGATTTCACTCTTTGGGGAAAGATACACGATGAGAATATTTTATTGGTACTTCAGAATTTTAGCATTTATTAGGTGGGGTCCAATATGCATCTTAACATTGCCTATCATCCTCCTCGAGAATGCAAGAATTCACAATGAGTGGGAAAAGAATTAAAAGCACAGTTTATGTACAAAGAAATTTTGTTGATGGATAAAAGATTGCAGACATGAAGCCTATGATGTTAACTCTCCCGATGCATATAACTAGAGATAATGATCCTTCAACAATCCTTATACGGTGCTTCTTCAAATAGGGATATATGTTGTGAAATGGAAAGAGAAAATTTGTATACTTTTCGCCATCGACCTAATACAAACCTAAGGGTTTAGGTCACCGGCATCTACCCCTTCATCAAGCCCGCCAAAGCTAGAAGCAAAGGGCAGAAGGTATACAAATTTTCTGACAAGTCGCCAGAAATCTGTGGGCTCCGAAAATTCGGCCCCGGCCTCCGCTCGCTCTTCTTATTCGGCGAGGGAGTTTTAACTGAACAAGTTCCGAGGTAAATTTTGGAAGGCAGATGGGTTTGTAGATAAGACACTACCCAGAGATTTCGCCCTCATTTGGTGAGGACTTTATGATCTGAGTTCTGGTTTCCTATAGGCGCAAGCCCCTATAGTTAATTACCCCTCCCGATAACGAGAGAGAACTTTCGATTAAGGCTAGTCGTCAATCAGATACGTATAGAATACGTGGCATCTGGTATATAGTAGCAGCAATGGGTTTGGAAATTGGGCTTAGATTTGGGAATTTGGAAAGGTTTGAAAAGTTTGATATTTAAAACTTGAAATTTCACCATCTAGCACTTAAAGCGGATGGTGGGGGAATGGATGATGGGCCCGATCAAGATCCCATGGTTCCGTCATCCCGGGCCATCGTGGTCCCTGGTCTACTTAGTCAGAGGAGGTAGTCGACCCAACCTGACAGAAGGATCCTTGTCGGCAGCCATGGGTTGCTTCGTCCAAGGGGACCTTGTAGACCTGGGGGGAATGTTTGTCTAAGGGGACAAATTTGGATCCACCTTAGCTTACAGAGGGCTTTGTGCCCTATCGATCATATCCTATTGATTCATATCTCAAGGATTTGATACCAATAAGGAGCGTAACGGCGCTGGCCATAACCGATATTTCGTGGTGCCATTTGGCGGCAAAACCACTCGGTTCAGAGGGCCCCGGGTCATAACCGTTTACCTGCAGTGCCATTTGGCGGCGAAACTGCCGGTTAGAGGACACGTACCATGTCCTTACTGGCAAGAGATTGTTTGAGAATGGATCCTAGTGATATTCTCGACCAGGCATTTGGCTCTTTGTGAGCTGAAGTAAATTTTAATTTGTCCGCCTCGACAAACTGTTGCGGAGGGCGGATGGATTTTGCTTTAAGTATGGATGGATGATTTCAAATTTAAATATTTTTGAGTTTTTGGGTTTTTGAGATTTTTGTGAAGTTTTCTGGAATTTAGGATTTTTGAGAATTTTCTGGGATTTTTGGATATTTGGAATGGCATTGGAGATTATTTGGCGAACCCCTCCGGTTGAGATAACCAATCAATACGGCCATCATCGGGGTGTTTGGGGTCATTTCTCTTTATGGACTGAACCTTGTCACTCTGTCGGGCTGTCGACAGAGGATCGGGTTTCGTAGGCTTTGTACCCTTGAAAGTGAATTCTTTTGATTCTAGGCATTGAAGGCCTAATATGAATGTATTAAAATAAATTTTGTGGTTGCCACGGCCACATATTTATTTGTTGGTTCGAACCCTGTCGACTCCTATTAATCCGTATAGGAGGATCGGGTTCGAACCTGAATTCACTTGTCAACCCGCGCAGCATCCCTAGACGTCACGTGTGTACCAATAACACGCTCGCCGGGGCACATGCGGGTTGAGAATATATTTTCCCCCTTTAGTGTACCTATGTGTATACAATTTATAGTGCACGTGCAGGGGGTATTTTTGGGATAGACGCCTTCTGTCTGCTCGTACGAATGTTGCAGATCCGGTGGCGTTGCATAGCAGCTTCTGAATAGAATTATTTGCTGCTTCGTACAGGTAGACTGTCGTACACTATTGTTGATTTTTGTAGGCGGGTCATAGTGCACTAACTAATCTCCTGCCTTCATTGCAAATGCTTGTAGATGAATCACTGTATGCATGATAGACCTTCTATAGTCATTTGTGGGCACACTATAATTTCTTCTAACATCTACGATCTTTCTTCAGTGTTTGTACATAGATGTAGTAAGAGCTATCATTGACTTCGTGTTGATATTGGCCGTATGTTGCACTATATGTTTACAAGAAAATACATATCATGCGTCTGATAGTAATTCCCTCACGAACCCCTTTGAATCATGCTTGCAAGTAGATCACATATCCTTCATCTTGATGATTGTTTGCAACCAAATGATTATTGAATTCTTGTTCGCCATGAGTTCCACATCCACTCATTCTCATTAATTCTCAATATGTGTTACATATGTGTAGGGGCTTCATATTCAACATTTGTTTGATATCCACATTCCATTGAATATGAAGACTTGTTATGCCCATTACACATCAAGCCCTTCTAGTATCATTTGATTCCATGAGTCTTTATCATCATTTGCTCAATGGATGATTTTTGCAAGTTCTATATTCACCACAAGTTTTGTGTACCCTTCTTCTACATTTAATTTGTACTTTGTCATCTCAAAAGTTATAACTTTTATCTTGAATATTTATATTATTCTCCTTGTAGTCCAAGTCATGTCCTCTTGAGTTCAAGATCATGTTCTAACTCAAATCTTCGTTATAACTCTTTTGCAAGTTCAAGAATGAGTTCCCTTCCTTGTTCGTCGTGCAATCCAATTTCATGTTCTTTTCAATTTTGAATTTGAATTAAGTCTTTTATTAGTGTCTTTGGAGTTCAATCAAGTCCATGTACGAGTCTCATTTTTGTTCATTTGATGTGCAAATCAAGTCCAAGTACGGTCCGTCTTCACCCGAAATTTCGGCAGCCTCCCGGCGTCCCCCCCGTTTAGGGGAAAACTACGAGAAAACTGGGCCTTTCCCACCACGCGCAATAAAGGCGTGTATGGTAGGTGTCCTCTTGCGAGGGCACCGCGGCCGTGATATTTCTTCCCACCACGCGCAATAAAGGCGTGTATGGGGCTCTGACGGTACCTGTTTAAATGACACAATTTGCTTTCCCCCCGCCCGGGGTACTTATAAGTGACCCCGCCTCGCCGTAGGTGCCGCACAGGGGTCCCTTCCCACCACGCGCAATAAAGGCGTGTATAGGCGGTTTTCCGGTGCACCACGAACACCGAGGTAGAGTTTAGGCGATTGCTCGCTTCGTCGTAAGCATCAGACCGGCGTCCCATCCCACCACACGCAATAAAGGCGTGTATAGGAGTTTTTCCGGTCTGCTACAAACAACGATGCGAGAAATCTGAGTTTAGAGAGTTCGTACCTTCGCGGGCTTCGATGGCGGCGGTTTAAAGATGCACAGTTTGCTTTCCCCCCGCTCGGGGGTACTTATGAGTGACTCCGCCTCGCCGTAGGTGCCGCACCGAGGTCCCTTCCCACCACGCGCAATAAAGGCGTGTATAGGCGGTTTTCCAGTGCGCCACGAACACCGAGGTAAAGTTTAGGCGATTCCCGCCTCGTCGTAGGCGTCGGACCGGGGTCCCATCCCACCACGCGCAATAAAGGCGTGTATAGGCGGTTTTCCGGTCCGCCGCACACAACGGAAGCGAGAATCTGAGTTTAGAAGATCCGTACCTTCGAGGGGTTGTCGGCGATGTCGGCCCGAGGATCGAGGGATGAGAGAGTAGCATTTTTAATTATAATCAATATTAATTATAATGATAATTAATTAATTATAATCCATAATTAATCATTAACTATTAATTAACTATAATTAGTAAATAAATCATAATTATAATTAACATATGATTAATCATAATTAACCAAAATTAACTATAATTAACCAGATAATTATAATTACCAATTAATAACTAATTATTAATTAATTATAATTAATAAATAAACTATAGTTATAATTAAGTAATTATTAAATATAATTAATAATTATTATAACTAATTAAATTTTCATTTACCAAAATTAGTCGAAGAAATGCTCGGGAGCAGAAAATCATATAAGATTTTCATTTGATATCCAGATTTACAGCGGAAATTAAGTCGGATTTTATGTTAAATCCAGCCGAACGGTTTATGTGCTCGTGTTAAATCCCGACGATGGGTAAATCCCAGATTAAGGATTTACGGCTTAATCCTGGATTTACTAAATCCCTTGGTTCGACAGATTTAAGGGATTTGGCCGAGCAGAGCGCGTGAAGGAGAAAGTTACCTTCAGCAAGCGAGCTCCCTGTAGTTGCTTCCGATCGAATGTAGCAACTTCCGATCCGACAGTGAAGGAAGTGTCGGGTATGGAGTCGGACGGCAGGGAGGAGTTCGGTCTGGTTCTTGCGGCTGAGAGGAGCAATCGGGCAAGGAGATGGAGGCGGCAGGGTATGAAGCTCGGTATAGGGTATTCGGCCAGGTAGGTAATAGTGCAAGCTCTCTCTCTCTCTCTCTCTCTCTCTCTCTCTCTCTCTCTCTCTCTCTCTCTGTTGGATCGAACCGAGCAGGGGCTTCTGGTGTCGGGTCGGCAGGGAGGTAGGAGGTGTTCGTTGGTTTCACGATGAGAGGGGCTCGGGTACGCTGGGAGTTCGGAGGAGTTGAAGAGATCGGGACTCTGGAGGAGGCGAAGGCTGTGGTCGGGTGGAGATGGGATATCGTGTGAGCAACGGGATGCTTACGGGAAGGAGAAGCTGAGTGCAGAAGGCATCGTTTGGCCTTCATTTTATAGATGGGAATGGAGCAGCGATCGAGAGGCTGTCGCGGGATTTTGGCAGAAATCCCGGAACGGCGCTGCTGCACAGTGTCTCGGCGAGACTTCGGCAGGATTCACGGGATTTCAGTCCGAGGTTTGCGGGATATCCGGAATTTTGGGCAGCAGCTCGATGGATACAAGGTATGCAGATTTTTGATCTTTTGGTCTTTACATAGAGGTCAACAGAAAATATCTCAAATCATGTGATATGATATCCCCCAATCCACAATTCATGATTGGGTCGTTTCAATTTTTAAATTAAATGCATTCGTGACAATAAATTTTTTAGTAGTTGACCTGACGCTGATATCAGGTGCCTCATGACCAGTCTAGAGTTCGTTAAGCGCTATTTGCTTTTGATTAAATGATGGTAATTTGGAGGAAGGTGGTGATTTCTAAGAGTCAACATTGGTACAAAGAAATCATAACCTCATTTCCTAGCATCCACCTACAGGCTTCCCGTAAAACTTCCACCAAGTTTCTTTACCATGTTCCAAATTTCAACAGTGATCACACGAAGACTTTTTTACTTTCTAAGAAATTTTCATCGGATGTATACATTCTTTGAAATGCAAGTGCATATCTTTTAGAGCAATTAGAGTGCCTTAGTCTCCCACTATAATCTTTTTGCAATTTTCCTCTCTTTAGCAGAGAACATTTACGAATGGACGAGAGGATTTTTGTTTCAAATTCCTTAAGTTCATCAAGATTTATGTTTACATCAAGAACAAATCTGACTATCCTATCTTGCTGAACTATTGTTTAATATTTGGTTGCATCTCCTAAACACTCACAATCTAACTTTTCAAAGACATCCAATTATTGTCAATACTAATTACATATAATGTAATATTATACAATAAAAAAAACACATTTTGAAGATCATGGAAGGCACCTTTGATTTCGAAGAGCTCAATGGTATGTTTATTATCTGAATATGTTTCATTGGTAATATCCTAGATCTCTTTTGCATTGCCAAAGAACATAAAATTTTGGCCAATTCCATTTTTTGTAACACGAGCCAGTACATAACTATGCTATTTGTAATTCTCTATATTCTAAATTTTAAATCGTTCTTTTGAGAGAGAATGACTACACCCATGAGATAATCATCCTTGCATTTCTGACTACTGAACTTCATAACTAATTGGGCCTATTGGAGGTATCTTTTCTTATTCAACTTGTGCCCAACAAGCGTTGAATCGGAGGAAAAGCATTCATGATAGCCAATGTTGTCATGAATGGTTGTTTCATGGTTAGAAGTGGTGTCAAAGGAGAAACATCCATCAGAAGCCATTTTATGCTTAATAATAGAGACAATTAAGACAAATGAAAAAAAAGTGAGGAAGCAGAGAGGAAGCCAAAAGTAGATCACCTAAAATCATGCTAAAATCAAGAGACAAATAGAACATAGAAGAGAAAGACTTGATTATATTTCTTGTGACAATGAAGTCAAGGTACAATATAAGAAAGAGAACTAAGTACAAAATATTGAGAAATCATCCCCCTTATAAAAATAATAAACAAGAAGTAAAATAAAACAAATAAAGGAAAAAATAAATTCTTAGTTATCTTTTCCCAGACAAAAATCATTTGATAAAGATGTTAATGCATTTATGCGTGATTGCAACATTAATGTCATTTTTTAAGATCGTCCTCAACAGATTAAAAAAAAAAAAGCATTATCAACAAAAATATATAAAACAGTGCGGGCTCCAAAAATTCGGCCCCGGCCTCCGCCCGCTTTTCATTTTTATCCGGCAAGGGAGTTTTAACGGATTAGGTTCCGATGTAAATTTTTTTGGAAGGCAGATGGGTTTGTAGATAAGACACTACCCAGAGATTTCTCCCTCATTTGGTGAGGACTTTATGATATGAGTTCTGGTTTTCTATAGGCGCAAGCCCCTATAGTTAATTACCCCTCCCGATCACGAGAGAGAAATTTTGATTAAGGCTAGTCGTCAATCAGATACGTAGAACATACGTGTTATCTGGCTATAGTAGCAGCAATGAGTTTGGAGTTTGAAAATTTAGGAAATTTGGAATTTGAAAACTTGGGTTGGTTTGATATTTAAAACTGAAAATTGCACTATCTTGCACTTAAAGCGGATGGTGGGGGAATGGATGATAGACCCGATCAAGATCCCATGGTTCCGTCGTCCCGAGCCATCGTGGTCCCTAGTCTACTTAGTCAGAGGAGGTAGTCGACCCAACTTGACAGAAGGATCCTTGTCGGTAGCCATGGGTTGCTTCGTCCAAGGGGACCTTGTAGACCTGGGTTGGATGTTTGTCTAAGGGGACAAATTTGAATCCACATTAGCTAACAGAGGGCTTTGTGCCCTATCGATCATATCCTATTGATTCATATCTTAAGGATTTAACGTCATTAAGGAGCGTATTGGCTCTGGCCCCGCTATCCGTGGTGCCATTTGGCGGCAAAACCACTCGGTTCAGAGGGCCCCGGGTCATAACCGTTTATCCTGCGGTGCCATTTGGCGGCAAAACTGCCGGTTAGAGGACACGTACCACGTCCTTACTGGCAGGAGATTATTTGAGAATGGATCCTAGTAATATTTTCGACTGGGCATTTTGCTCTATGTGAGCTGAAGTAAATTTTAATTTGTCCACCCCAACAAACTGTTGCGGAGGGTGGATGGATTTTGCTTTAAGTGTTTGATAGTTGGATTTCAATTTTAAATATTTTTGGGGTTTTAGCATTTTGAGTTTTTTTTTGGATTTTTGTGGGTATTTGAAATTGAGTTTGGAAGACACTTAAAATTATTTGTGGACCCCTCCGGTTGATATTTTCGTTCAACACGGCCATCATCGGGGTGTCAGGGGTCATTTGAAAATATTTACAGTTTATGGATGAACCTTGTCAACTCTGTCGAGCTGTCGACAGAGGATCGGGTTTCTTATAGGCTTCGTGCCTTTATCAGTGAATTTTCTTGATTATAGGCCTTGGAGGCCTAATATAAATGGATTAAAATAAACACACCAGTTGACACAACCGTGTATTTATTTGAAGGTTCGAACCTTGTCGACTCCTATTGATCCGCATAAGTGGATCGGGTTCGAATCTGAATTCACTTGTTGACCCGCACAGCATCCCTAGGCATCACGTGTGTACTAATAACACGCTCGTCGGGGCTCGTGCGGGTTTGGGGGCATTCTATAATTAAACCCTGTCGACTCTTTTTTACCTGCTAAGGAGGATCGGGTTTAAAATTTAATAACCCGCATAGCATCCCTAGACGTCACGTGTGTACCAATAACACGCTCGCCGGGGCCCATGCGGGTTCTTGATTGCTTTTACCCCTTTTAGTGTACCTATGTGTATACAAACTACGGTGCATGTGCAGGGGTATTTTGAAATCATTTGTAGACGCCTTCTGTCTGCTTGTACGAATGTTGCAGATCCGATGGCGTGGCGTTGTAGTTTGTGGACGCCTTCTGTCTGCTTGTACTAATGTTGCAGATCCAGTGGGGTGGCGTCGTAGTTTGTGGAAACCTTCTGTCTGCTTGTACGAATGTTGCAGATCCGGTGGTGTGGCTAGCAGCTTCTAAATAGAGTTATTCGCTGCTTCGTACAGGTAGATTGTCGTGCACTACTCGTTGCTTTCTGCAGGTAGATCGTAGTGCACTAACGAATCTCCTGCTTAGGTCGTAGGAGATTGCACTTGTCGTATTCTTCATACATTTTGTTGTGGTATTTGATCTCATATAGTATATCCTCCACTGCTATAGATAGGTAGGTAGATGTACTCCATAGATTGGAAAAGACTTCAGAATACTGCACTTACTGAAGCCTTTTTACATCTACCCATCAGTGGCATGTGGCACATACATCGAAGGAGCAATGCTGGCAGTCGACATGTCTGTCTTCGTAGAGAGATCTTATGTATTGCAGATCTTTGATCATCCTCATGAATAAATTGTAGCTTGCAGGATGAAGCTTATTCTCCACTTTTACTTGTAGGAGATTGACGTATTTACTTGCCACTACCTAATTATAGGTTGTATTAGTATCTTAACACTTATAGCAGACTCATTGTATCCTTGTTATAGATGACATGTTATGTGCACAGCGGGTCTTCTACAAATTTCCGTTGGCATTTGCATTTGTTATATGTCCGCTTCTGCATGTAGAGAACTAGTGTATTTGACCCATGTTGAATTATTGTCGATGATGTATTCTGCTTGTGAACATCTCTTGTTGCATATTAATTGCTATGGTTTGTTGAGATTCAGTGCATTTATTTGATAATTACTCATCACATCCGCATATGTACATTACTATGCATGTCACATCTTTCATCTTTGCTAGTAAGAGTTCACATCCGCTATGATCTTCTATCTCATTCATGTAGAAAATCAGTTACACTGGTGATGTATTAACCAACATTACTTGTAGATAAGACCATTGTATGAATGAAGAGTCTTATATGTTAACTTGTAGGAGCTTGTATACTTTGCCGGTATGTTACCCTTGTTTGTACATTTGCTTGTATATCGAATTTGTTGTTTATAATGGAGACTTCGCAACATTCATGTGTGAATCTTCTATGAATATCCCCATTATAATTGTCTTTGCTCATCAAATTCATATCACCTGCTCTTATGAGTGAGATGTAGCGATTATATCCACTATAGGTCATTGCCTATAATTGTTTGTTGATGTTTGTAGGAAAGTTAGCTTGTAATTCTTTGTTCAAGTCCCAAACAATGTCACTCAGTTCAAGTTCAAATCTTATTATTTGCATTCAAACAAAGTTTCCCATTCCTCATATCAAGTTCAGGTCCAAGTTCAAAATAACAAGCTCAAGTTCTATATCCCCAAATTTTAGTTCCATGTCAAAGTTCACTTTGTTAACAACCTTCTGGAGTCTTTGCAGGTTCATTGCTTGAGTCCAGTTCAATTTCATTTGAAGTTCAAGTTCAAGTGCAGTTCTGTCTGAGTCCAACTCAAGTCCTCTGTTTGAGTTCAAGTTCATTTATAAACTCCTTGAGTTCAATCAAGTCTAGTTCAAGTTTATGATTTCAAGTTCAAGCTTAAGTTTGAATTCACTTAAGTCAATTTTGTTCAACCAAGTTCAAGTCCGGATTATAGTTCTTGCATGTCCTTTTTGAGTTCAAACAGGTCCATGTCCCAAATTGTCCCAAGTCCTTGTTTGTGTTTCAGATAAAATTTCGGCAGCCTCCCGACGTCTCTCCCGTTTAGGGGAAAAACCAAGAGGCCGCTTACCCGCCACGTCAATAAAGACGTGCACGGTTGGTGTTGGTGAGACACCGCGGCGGTTGTATTTTTATTTTTTTCCCACAACGCGCACTAAAGGCGTGCATGAGGTTTTAAAAAGCATTTTTGAAAAAGCAGTTTGAGTTCCCCCCGCTCGGGGGTACTTATGAGCGACCCCGCCTCGCCATAGGTGCCGCACCGGGGTCCCATCCCACCACGCGCATTAAAGGCGTGCTTGGGGCGGTTTTCCGGTCTGACACAGACATTGAAGCAGAGTTTTGAGTTTATAAAATTTCATACCTTCGCGGGGTTGTCGTGGTTGACACGTGGATCGAGGGGTCACTTGCCTACCTCGTCATAGGTGTCGTACCGGGGTCCCATCCCACCACGCACACTAAAGGCATGCTTGGGGCGGTTTTTCGGTCCGGAACGGACGCCGAGGAAGGAGAGGGAAGGGGGATTATTTGCATTTGCATTATATATATATATATATATATATATATATATATATATATATAATGACAAATTTATTAATATATATTATATTATATAATAACTGATTTATTATATAATAACAGATATATTAATATAAAGATTAGTATATTAATATATACATACAAAGTGAGAGAGAGAGAGAGAGAGAGAGAACCTCTTCTCTACTTACTGCTTCCGTATAGGCTAATAGAGAGGTCGGGGCTTGGATCGGAGATGAGAGAAGGGCTGCGGCTTGGCTTGGAGATCGGGCAAGGTAGGTTTCTCTCCTCTCTCTCTCTCTCTCTCTCTCTCTCTCTCTCTCTCTCTCTCTCTCTCTCTGGACGAAACAGGATCGGGAATGGGAGCTCGGGTTATAGGTCTATGGGAGGAGCTCGGCTTGGTGGAGATCGGAGGAGTAGGGTGGATGTCTGACTAGGTATGGAGCTTTCCCTTCCTCTCTTTCTCTCTTTCTATCTATCTCTCTCTCTTTCTCTCTCTCTCTCTGCCGACGGCTTGCGAACAGGGCAGGGACGGGAGTAGCAAGAGCTCAATATGAAGAGGCCTTCGGGCTTATGGAACTTCGATCGTGGCTCTAGAGGTCGGAATGAGGTCGCCTGAGAGGAGTTCGTGGATGGGGAAGTGTCGACGGGATTAAGGCTTGGACGGGTAGAGGAGTAGCGACGGGATGGCTGGAGATCAGAGCTTTCGGCCGAGAAAGGAGAGACGTTGGGTCGGAGGAGATTTTGCTGTGGATGGGGTCGTGTGTGTAGCCAACGAGAGAAGAGAAGCAGCGATCATTTTATAGATGCGATTCGGGATGCGATCGAGGCTGTCTACTGGCTTTACGGAGGATTTTACGGAGAAGCGATTGTTTCGACGCCGAATTCAGCAGGATATCAGGAGGATTTCAGGCAGATTTCGGGGACTTAACGGATATAAGGTATGCGTGATTTCTGCTCTCATCTTTTGGTCTTTACATGGAGGTCAACAAACAGTTTATTATGATTTTACTGATAGGCATGTTATGTCTAATGGCATAAATTTAAATCAGACAGATCCTGCCAGTCACTGAATTTTGCTCTTTTGATAAATTTATAATACTGCGGCATTGTTGCATAACTCACACATCTTGAAACATAATTGGTAGATTTGTTATTCTACCATGCTCGTGCCATAAAGAAAGGCACAAATATTACCGCCATGTATGGATACAAAGAAATTTACCAGCTTGGGATAGGCGAAAAGCTTCTGCATTAGCCCATCTCACAAATTCCTCCTTTTGTCCCGTCACATATGGATGAAGACGATTCTTTAGATTTTGAATAAGTTTCTGCTCTCTTTCTCTCTGCAACTCCTGTACTTTGAAACACGAACTTTTCTCATCATGCATATAGCATAGAAAGTAGACAAAAAGGAACTTCTATGTTACAAAGCTTTGCAAACAAAACTTATTAACGGAATGAAATGATCTCACATGACAGTATAGATGTAACAAACTAAAAAAATTTCATGAACGACAAGATACATTAAAATATAATGTTCCTATACTGAATAACATATGGCCTCAGAATGATTCAAAAGCATACATGCGTATTAAGGAAAATATACTGAACTAGAAATAGCAAGCGCCAAAACAGTAAGGATTTTCTCATAACATTGCCAATTGCAAAAGAAGTTAATCATGAATCAGTGTACTTCCAAACAAGTAATTAGCATAACATACAGAAGGCCGAAGAATAACATGAAGAAAAAACTGAAAGTGCCATGTTTTTTCAAATTTCAACAAAATGAAAAGTACCTTGAGCGTTTCCTGGATCTTTTGATTTCGAACTTCTGGGGACAGAGATTCATCAACTTCCACAGATGCTACAGTTGCTAATGTCAGCTGTCCCACATAGTCATCAAAGAACTCACTTCCAAATATCATTCCAAACACTGCAGAAGGGTCCATCATATTATCCCTGAAATTTGAACATAGGAAAGCAAGTAAAGTCTATACCAAGAGTGCTGTTGACAACCACTTCTAGTTTGTCACATAGAAGCTTTTCCTTCTTCAAGAACCAACAGTTGATAATTATGCAAATAAAAATGGAAGTGTAGATTTTATTTACCAATGCTAAATATAATTTCATATAATTCCATTATGAAAAAAATCCAGATAGGCTTTTGCACTTACTGAGGAAGACCATCCTTTCCATATTTGTCATAAGCATCACGCTTAGTAGGATCACTAAGGACTTGATAAGCCTCTCCTAGAGCCTTAGGAAAACAAAGAAGCATATCAATCAAAAGGCATAACACCACTTGCCGTATAACTGAAAGGAATAAATCCACTGCTTCTCCTACTAATTAAAACGAAAAATATTTGAAGAGTTGAGATTTAAACTAAACTAAATTTTTTTGCTATTTTTATAATATTAATGACTAATAGATATTTTAAATCTCCAACATTCAAAAAATTAAATGAAGGTTGAAAAATGTGTGAGGAGATCTATTATATTCTTCCAAAAGAAGCTAGAGTCACATAGTTAGCTTCAGAAACTCTATAAAGGATGAGATATTAATCTACACGAATATGATCTTGCATCAGCCCCTAGATTCACGCCAACCTGGATATATGCCTTTCAATCTTTGCATAAACCAGTTGTGCACCTTCTCCCATGCTACACACAATGACACAACTTCTTCCCTTTCAGCTAACACCTCATAGATTCATGAGGACCCCTGCTTCCTTGTCACCAATCCGTGGAGCTATTCAGCCATACAAGGAAAAACACAAGGTCTCTCCGTCCTTATGATGAATTTTGGACAACTCATATAATTTCATCATCATATCTTTCCTATTGTAATTATTCTATAGTTATTTGTACTATTTTCCCTTGGGCTAACCAGCGGCCTTTCTGTTTTCCCATGATTGCAACCTTCAGCATCAAATTGCTGCAATCTAACAGCCTCCATTTACTGCCCGTCCACTTTCCATTGTTGCAAATTGATGTCCTTCATCTGTTGTCCGTTTCACTATTTGTTTTTTAAAATAGAAACCTTTACAAGATTTTCTCTTTTTTTCTGCAAAACAATTACTACAGTTTTCCTCTCCATGGAAAATAATGCCTATATTAGTCATTTGGAATGCTATGCTTATTAATTTATTATACCTTTGTGGCTACATATCCTGCAGCTAAAATTTACGTAATTCACAATAGAGAAAAATAGAGTGCATTTTTCAATTAGTTATTTTTCATAATTATGGTAAAATATGAAAAATTATTCTCAGATAAATGCCCTTAAAGATAAAAGAAATGTAAATACTAAGATAGTTCCCTATCCACCAACCTTCAGGTGGCAACCTATATTCATATAACAACCAAATAATTTTGCATTAAAATATGGCTTATGTCAAGAAATGGTTGCGAATTAAGGCATACTTTTTACAAAGAATAATACTTGACGTTCAACAAAATTTAAAATTAATAAAATCTGATTAAAAAAAAAACTCTCAAATAGTAATAATGATGAATTATTATTCACGACTGTGTGGATGCATGCATAAGTGCATGTGTAGTGTATAGGCTTTAGAAAGATCACAGGGAAAGCATCATGGGTAGCTTAAAAGATTTTTACTTGACCTACAATTCATTCATATTCAAAAACACAATGTAAGTTATAAAATAATGAGAACTTCACATATTTACCTGAAAATTATGAGCAGCTTTTGGATCTCCAGGATTTTTATCGGGATGCACCACCCTTGCCTAACAAATCATTAACGAATTAAATAAAAGGAGATTTATCAGGGCAGAAAAAAGGAACCTAACAAATTAGAAAAAAAACTCAGGGAACTGCAAGCTAGCAGATTTCTCGGAGACTCATCTGCAATCAATTTAAAGGGAAAGATGCAGGCAATATAAATATTTTTACTGGCAGTATGCATCATTATTTATCTAAATAGAAAAATAAAGTAATCATCGAAAATAGATAGAAATGAAGAAATTTTCAACAGATAGAATGCATCAATATCTCAAAGGACAAAGTCGTTATCGTGAAATATATTAATACCATGGGAGGAAAAGATTGAACCATTTGGACGATCATAACGTACTTATAGAAAAAACCTTTGGGATAGATGCTCAAATTAAAGTGAACTTGAACAAAGCCAAGCGTGAAGATGTAATCTTGGGCACGTTGCAGTTAGGTGCAATTATTTTGATAGGTATTGCATCAATATATCATATCCATGTTTTTTAAAACAAGAAGGGCTTGTGTAAAGGGAAAAGCAGGAGAAAGCCATCTCCTTCCCTGATTTAGAGTAGCTTGGCAGGATGTAATGGAGTGGTTAATGGCCAAACCACCTTCTATATAAATATGTCATGGTCTCTACCTGCCCCACTACCTAGCCATCAAACAAGCGTACAATGGAGCAGGGCACTGAACTACACAACAACGAAAAAGAAAGTAGGACCCTTCAAATACAAAGGTCATTATGTCACACAAATGGGGATAAATTACGACATTTGCATTACAGTTAGGTTGCCTGGAAGCAAGCAATCAACTCCACCCACTTTAACTCACTACTAGAATCCACCAGGCATGGGTCAGCCAAGTGAAAGAAGTATTCTTATTGACTATTTAAGAAAAGATGATGATTAGAGTTTAAATTTTAAGAGATGAAGATAAAGAGGAACTTGGTTGTCAAATAAATCTCTTTATGAAGAAGATGTGGCCAGCCCTTGTGATGGAATTTTTGGAATTATTATATCACAATTGCAAGGAGGATATCTCCAACCTAACTTATTTAAAGGTAAATATAAACCTTAATGAAAAATAAAGGGAATTAAGGAAAAATGACAGAAGTGAAAACCTGCCAAACCACCCACCAAATTTGCAAAAAAACAACGAAGGGTGTAAAAAACACTCAAAGGAGCTTTTGACATTACCAGATCAATGGGAATAGGGGCGCCAATGGTTGCAATGAAAGGGAAATCCAAGAGGAGCACAAAAAAGAGCTAAGGACACCAATGGAGCAAATCAGGAACTAAGAAAAGTGAACCTTGTCCGAAAGAGAGAGCAACGATCGATGAGCGAAAATGAAAGATGGTTTGCAAACTTAGATGACTCGACAATAGCCATCAGAAGCAAGCATTAGTGCTGGAAAGCCCGGGCTAGAGGCGCAAGCCAAAGGCCCCAGACATGCAAGGGACATGCAAGCATGGTAGCAAGATAGAGAAAGCTAGTGGCAAAGCGTTCATGAGAGCAAAGCCAAGGGAGTGTGTTACAAACATGCACACATTTGGAGACGATAAAATGAAGGCAAGCAATGAAGCCTTTCAAAGGAGGGCAATCAAAAATTAGGATCATCCAATTCAAGACGACAATTTAGTAAATTCTAATACAAAGTGAAAATCCCTATCTTAAAATCTATAAATTTGCCCAATTTCTACATATTATGGACAAATTTCTATAGATATAAATATTGATTTTATATAGAATTCCAAAGCTCTGAATCCTCTTGAAAATCTCCAAGCAGACGCCCCTCCTCAGTTTCCTTGTCATCACAGACGGCTGAGCTATTACTCCTGGCTCCCTTCTCTAGATTCTTCTGATTTTCCACCAGCTGGGCCAACTTCATGGCCTCCCCCAAGTCACATGGCATTAAAACCTTCACTACTGCTTGGATCTCTGCATTCAACCCCTTCATGAAGTTCCCCTCCAATACCGTATCTGATAATCACTCCACCCTACTGGCTAGGTGCCAAACTGCTCATGATAGTCTGCTACTGATCCCTCCTATGCCAGAGCAAAGAACTGCTCATAGAAATCTCCTCCACGGTCGGTTTGGAAATATTCTATTATGCAGTCCTTGAATTCCCTCCAATCCCTGATATGTCTCCTCTGGTCTCTCCACTGGTACCATGACAGTGCCTTTCCCTCCAAACATAGGTCTGCTGCGGTCAGCTTCTCCTCCTCCGTTAACCCATTAACGGCAAAGTATCATTCCACCTTATAGATCCACCCATATGCATCATCCCCCTCGAAGATAGGCATCTTCAACTTCCTCACCTTCTGATCTCCACCATTCCCCCTTATTCCTCCATAGCTTCCCCTCTCCCAAGTGCTCGACCCACCCCACGTCTCACGGTCTTCCCTTGCCCTGCCATAGCCAAAAACCCCTTTGAATTCTCCTCATCTTCCTTCAAACTCAGCACCTCAACGACCATAATGTCCTTCCCAGCGTTCCCCATATCCACCTCCTCTTTCTTCCCTATGGACAGGCTCTAGATGGGGTATTCTTCCTTCTCCTTCCATGATTTCCACCTCATCTTCCTTCCTACGAATTTCAAAATTCGTACTTTTCCCTTCCACTCTTTTTGCCACGGAAGATGTCGTTTGGTTTTGAATTTCTAACATCTTCTTCATCATGTCCCGGAGATCGGCGACTTGTCCTTCCATGGAGGAAATCTTTTCCTCCATTGTCATTTTGATTTGATTCCTTTCTCCTTCAAACCTTTCCTCTAGCGCATCCACTTTTTTGGCCACCATCTCAATCAGAACGTTTGTAAATCCAAAAATTCAGAGTTTAGATTACAAAAACAGCAATTTCGTCTCTTTCCGACTTAACTTCAGCCGCTAAAAATTCGCCAAATCAGCCCATGAACGGTCGCAACACTTGCTCTTATACCAATTTAATAGGAAACACTTAAAGATCTCAAGTATTTCCTATCAATTTTCGAAAAACAGCGAGCTTTCTTACCAAAATCCACAAAAAAAAAAGGAAAACAGGAGAAAATTTGTAATAGTTGATGAAATGGAAACGGAAAATAGCAAGATATAGTTGATCCTCAATTTGAGAGGAGGATCGATCTCTCCCAAATCTCTAGACGCCACTAGAGCCCAAAGAAAACCTAAATCTAAGAGATCTCAAATTTCAACCAAATTCAAGAAGACCTAACCCTAGGGAAACAAAGTATTTAATGCATACAATTCAAAAGGAAATCCCTAAACAGTCCCTACATTCAAAATTTCCCTCTTAATCACCCCAAAAATCCTTCCTAAAATGCTCTGTGGGCGTTGGCGGCTCACGCGATCCCGCAAGAAGCGAAACTCTTCCGCCTCCATTTTATCGAGCCGGTCCAGTCTGGACCGGCTGGACCGGTCCAATGGACTGGTTTAACAGTCTCCTTGGATTCTGATCTTCTATCCTAACGAGAGAATAACCACTTTAATTGCCTTGAAATCCCTAAATTCCACTCCTCGCTTACTTCATAAGGATAAAGCAATCATGAGGGAAGGTTACTTTTGCCACATGAAGAAATCACAATAAGAGATCTTTCTTCTATTAAGCGAACCCCATCGTGTGAGGGAGTCATAGTACACTCCAATTAAATATACTCTCCTTCCATAACTGAAGAACACTCAAATTATAAAACCAAAAGCTAAAAATTAATTTTGAGATATAAGACCTTTGATTTCAGCAAACTAATAGTAGAATCAAACAACATGTTGAGATGATCCCATTAATAAAAAAATATCCAAATCAAGTCCAAAGAACTTCAAAAAGTTCACTCAGAAATATAAGAAAAAACATCTAAAAAAAGAGTTAAACAAACTCTATTTTTTGAAAACCTATAGTTAAAATGATTGTCTAGATGAGATGATACCAATAAAATCAAAATTGCATGAATTTAAGTTTGTATGGGCATTGAAACTACCAAAAGATGATAAAATGTATAAATAAAGCACACTGGCACATTCACCTTCCATTCCAACATAACTGGTGCAAATCCCTCACCACTGCCACCTACGACATCATTGTTGCTTAATCGGCTGGCTGAGATTCTAAAAGCTATTGCCACGAGTAACCTTGTCGAGCCAAATGATCGTGATGAAATCAAGAGAATCACGCACAATTTTTTTTGATAAAACGCAGAAATATAAACTTCTAAATGCTTTTATGACCTCTATCAGCAACGAACAAAAGCAATTTGCAGCAATAAATTACTTGCAGGGAGGCAAACATTTTGCTGCAAAAATGACAGTTTTTTCACCATTTCTAGTGACCCAAAACATAGTTGGAATATTCATGAAATTATCATGACTCCTACATGCATCCAATTAAAATGTCAGCATCACTGCTTTCCCCTCATCAAAATAAAAAAGAAATCCATACCAAATCAATGCCAATAGTAGGCACTTTCAAGTGATGATAGATCCTACACCACAAAATTATTTCAATAATATGACTATCATAATTGATCTATTAACTATGTTAAAATCATGTCATTAAGAGATTCAAATGGTTTCCTATGCCCACCGATCAGTGAAACCATCAACCAACGTCCAACCAAGTGCGAGTGATCCACCAAGTACACTTTCTAAAATAAGAAGGGAATAATTTGGGTCATCCAATTAAGTTTGTTGATTTGATGGATAGATAAATCGAGTGACAACCCCTTCTAAAACTATAAAAATGCTTTGTTTATACACATTTTGGAATAGCTTTTAATAGAGATAAATCTTAGATTTGTAGAGAATTCAGGGGGATTAACTCTCATTTGGAAGTTTCAATTAATCATCTCTAGTCTTCGACTTATCTGCATTTCTAAGCCTCCATGGTCACTAGCCTTTTCTACTAACAAAAGAACGGTCACACAAACCTCATTACCATACCCAACTTTTGACGCATGTTGTCACCCATCATATGATGCTCAATGTCAACTAATGCTAATACCTGTTGTCCCTAATGCCAAAATTTTGACATCAACCAATATCCGTTGTTTGATGTCCATCATTGACAGACACTAGTCACCCAATGTGTTCCCTTTTAAGAACAAATACGTTGAATACTTTAGCAGCAACAATAACAATACCAACAACAAGCCTTTATCCCACTACGTGAGGTCAGTTACATGAATCATTTTTCTCCATTGTGTCCAGTTAATAGTCAAATTCTCATTTAGATCTAATAAAGAAATGTCATTTCTAATATTTTCTAACAAAGTCTTTTTAGGCCTACCTCTATCTTTCTTAACATAGATTAAATCTAATACATCTACTCTTCTAACTAGGTCATCGGAAGGCTGCCATTTTATGTGACCAAATCATCTAAGGCGACTCTCTCTAATCTTATCTGCCACTGGAACTACTCCAACCTTTTTACGTATATGCTCATTTCATATCTTGTCTCTAAGAGTAAAGCTACTCATCCACCTGCGCATGCTCATGCCTGCAACATTTAACTTAATACTTCTTTTTTAATGGCCAACATTCAGCGCCATAAAGCATTGCAGGTCTAACCACTATCTTATAGGATTTTCCCTTAAGTTTGAGTGGTACTTTTCTATCACACAACAAGCCCGATGCATTCCTCCACTTCATCCATCCAACTTGGATTCTACTAATAATTATCCCCATCTATTTCACAATCACTCTAAACAATAGACCCAAGATATCTAAAATGTGTAATCTTATTAATGACTTGAACGCTCAAAGTCACAAACCCCCACTAGATCTATTACTACTAAAATTACACTCAATGTATTCGGTTTTAGATCTACTCAAACAAAAACCTTTAGACTCTAAGGTTGACCTCCATAATTCAAGTTTAGCTTCAACTCCCTCTTTAGTTTTATCAACAAGAAGAATATAGTCAGTAAAAAGCATGCACCATGGAACATCCTTTTGCAAATCTCTAGTAAGAACATCCATGACTAAAGCAAAAAGATATGGGCTTAAGGTTGATCCTTGATGTCGTTGAATACTTTAGCATGTCAAAAAAATCAAATAGTATGAAAAATCATTCACCTAACCTCAATTTTGAATATAATTGTCAAACCTATATTTAAAACACCTTCTTTTTATTAATGCTAGATTACAATTAAGATTATTTGGCTGCTTTATCAAGATAATCAAGACCCAAAGTGTTCCCACAAACAATTGTATCATTATTCTAACTTATTATTTTATAATATTTTAACTTATGACTTGATTACATACTTTACATAGAAAATAAGTTGCTTCCTTATTTCATGTATCACTTGGGTTTAAAGTCTCATGCACTGGCATGCCACATAACTCATCCAGTCAATCTAAATAAAATAATTTTGGTTTCCCTCAAACACTTGGTGCTTATGTTATTTAAGTGATTCTGGAATCAAGTGAGATGTAATTCTACTTCAACCTTTGTATGCATGTGCTATCTTATGCTACAGTTTGATACCTGTACAATATTAATGCCTTCTTTAGATCAATCCCATATTTTTCTAAATGATGGTGATTATCTTGATGATCTACATGAAGTATGGTAAGAATGAAGAATGGCAAGAAACCCTTAGTAGCTCAAAAGGGAATAAAAAACAAATTTTGACAGGTCAAGACTCAAGACTACAAAGACAAGACAAAAAGAGAAGTCAACCAAAATGGCGATTAAATTTCAACCCTTACAAATAAAAAGATGTTATTTAGCTCTCATGTGTCGTTAAAACAGCAACATATTTCTTGGAAATAAAGGGCAGTTGAGCACAAATAGGAAGCTCTTATCACCTTGAGATAATAAGCCTTCTTTATCTCGGCGGTAGACGCATCAGCTTTCACTCCCAATATATCATAATACTGGGTTTCCTTCACCATGGTTTTCAGACGTATCTACTAGCCCCGAAATCTACAAATAGAAGAGAAGACAAAACCCAATATCAGCCACGGTAATCCAACCTAAAAAATTTCCTCCGTGAGAACTACTGAATCACCTAAACATTTCAGAATACTACACCTAAAATTAAACCAAAGAAAAGGGAGAATAAACTAGGATCGCAAAACCACGAAAAATGTCTTCAATGATTCACTTATAGAAGTAATCAATGATCGAAAATATCTTGATGCTGAAACAATTGTGAAGGGAAACAGTAATCTATGGCGAACACAAGCAAAACCTAGGAAGAGATCTAGATTCCAAAAATCGCACGTTTCTTGCAAGAGGACCAATTATACGACAAGAATAATTCGTATACCTCAAAATGGAAGAGCTGTGGATCGGAATCTCGTAAAATAAGTTCTTTAAGGTCAGGGAATTGCAAGTGCTCGACAGTGAGGCGCGAAGTTAATGAGAGTTATCGCCATTTTGGCTTAAATGTCGAGCTTGTAATAAACGGGTATATATTATTCTAAAAATTAAGAAAAAAATAAAATAATATATTTTGAAAGGTAATACTTAAAAAGAAAAATATTATTCTTTTAATATTATAAATTTAAGTTATATATTTAATAATATTTATTTTTTAAAATAATAATAATAATATAAACTTTTATACATATTAATGGAATCATAGAATAAATAATTGGATTGAATTTATTTAATATGAATTTATGATAGGTGATTAGGCTAAAAAAATGAATTATTTTGAATAATCCTATAATTACATTTTAGTGATTTATCTTAGAGAAATCTTTTGAAGTTATTTCTTATTCATTTGAAATATGCTTGCTATTAATCTTTATAATTCTTAATTTTATAGCCTAAAATTTTTAAGAGATAAATTATAAATCATAAATTTATAATTAATTTTATAGCTTTGATAATTTAGGCAATTAATGAATATAACATTCCTGAAGAAGCTTCATCACCATTATTCATTTTCCTCCTTTCTAAATATTATATATACCATCAGCACCCACCATTGATAATTGGCATCCCCCTCACTCATTTAACAAATTGATGGGCTCGTAGATTTCGGCTTCATTTGGAATGGCTTTTTTATCGCTTCTTAAAGCAATTTTTAGTACGAAATTTTTAATTTTTATATTAGAAAGCTGCTTTAAGAAGCAATAAAAAAATTGTCCCAAACGAAACCTCCATCTTCGAAAAGCACTTATTACAAGCAGCCACTCAAAACTAATGGATCATAGAGAAGGTGATTTTGCGCTTTTACTTGGTTATTTTAAATGATTTAACAATCAAAATTTTGATTCATCATAATATATTGGAGCTTCGATTATGTGGATATAGACTCAATATAAGCATCGACTTATAAGTGATATTAGAACAAGATGCTAATGAGAATTATTATTAGCTTAAAATACGAGGATAGATTCTTATGACAGGCATATCAAATCATTGTGATTTACCATCAACTTTTAATAATATCAATTTTTGAAAAATTGATATATATATATATATATATATATATATATATATATATATATATATATATATATATATATATATATATATATATATATATATTCATGAAATAAATCATAAGCTATGAAATTTGAACATGGGAAAGCAAGTAACATCTATACCAATTAGTGTTGTAGACAACCATTTATGGTTTGTCACATAGAAGCTTTTCCTTCTTCAAGAATCAACACTTGATAATTTGGATTATCTCGAATCCTAAAGGCATCTCTGATGTTTTTGTGCAGCATTTTAAGTATGTTTTTACTTCTCCAAAATTGGCCATTGCTTCTTCTTTCATTATTCCGGGTCGTAAGGTTCTTCAAGATTTTCTTTGTTCTCCTCTCATAAATCTGGTTACTGTTGATGAGATCATGAAGGTTGTTTTTACTAGTCCTTCTTTAGCTCCGGGTCCAGATGGGTTTACTTTTGAGTTTTTTAAGAACACTTGGGAGATTGTTTGGCATTTTTTTTGTAAAGATGTTCTTTATTATTTTAATACTAGTTTTATGCCTAGGGCTGCTAAAGTTACTGTTATTTCTCTTATTCCTAAAAAGAACAATGCTTCCAATGTTTCTAATTTTAGCCCTATTTCTTTATGAAATATTTTTAATAAGATTGTGATAAAAGTTTTGGCTAACTGGTTGCAGGGGGTTATGTTTTTTATTATTCATACTATTTAAGATGGATTTATTAAAAAGAGGATATCTACGGATATTATCATCTTTGGTGCATGATGAACTTTTAAGAGAATTCAAAAATTCTTATGGAGTATTTTTTTGTGCTAAATTAAATATCATAAGGCTTTTGATATTATTTCTAGAGAATTTTTGCTTGCTAGAATGGCTCAGAAATGTTTTTCCCAAACCTTTATATCATGGATTCAAGGGTGCATTGATGATGTTTATTTCTCTATTATTCTTAACGGTTCTCTTAATGGGTTTTTTAGCTCTACTTAGGGTCTTCGTCAATGATGTCCTCTTTATCCTTATCTTTTTTGTATTGTTATCGATGTTTTTCCTAATATTCTCGATGATAATTCTCATAATAAAGATTTTGAGTGGGTGAAGACAATTGATGCTCCTTTATCTCATCTTTTATATGCGGATGATCTACTTATTTTTTATTAAGTATATTGAGAATGATGTAAAGCTTAAAGATATTTTGGTTTATTTTTCTATTGCTTCTGGTTTGTTCATTAATAATTCTAAGAGTTCTCTTACTTTCTTTAATAATCATCATTTAGCTGATGAAATTAGTCAAGTTTTAAGTATTACTATCTCTCAGCGTCCCTTAATATATTTGGGATTGCCTATTTCTGGTAAAAGAATTAAGATTTCTTATTATCAACCTTTACTTAGTCATATTACTTTGCTTTTGACAGGTTGGAAAGTAAAATTGTTTTCTTTTGTTGGAAGGCCTCAATTTCTTAAATTTATTATTTCTAATGTTATTTTCTATTAGATTAGGGGTATTTCCCTTCCTAAATTCTATTTTAAATTTATAAGAAAAGTGTGTTATAATTTTCTTTTTCATATTGATTCTTCTAGTAGGAAGATTCATATAATTGCTTGGAAAGAGGTTTGTAAGTCAAAGAATATTGGAGGTCTTGATATAATTGATCATCAAGCTCTTTATTTTGCTTATAGTTGTTCTCTTATTTAGTGAATCATTAATGACACATGTCCTTTGGCTAGTTGAATAAAATTTAAATACATTTCATTTTGGAATCCTTGGTTTCAAAAAGTTATCTTTTGGAAAAATATTGGCAATAGAGAAATTAAAAGCAAGGTTTTGTTTAATATTTCTCCTAATAGTTCTCTTTTTTTGTATTAGGATCCTTGGTGCAAGAGGAAAGCTTTTCATAAGCTTGTGGAATTTATTCGGATTCCTCTTGGAGTAGAAGAACGTTGGAGGAATGGATTATTGATTGTTGCTAGAATTTTCTAGCTTTTATGTCTTCAACTTTTAATTCGGTTGTTTCTACTATTCATATTGCTGATCATAAGGTTTATAATATATCTTGGAAAGGGGCGTTACTTCCCCCTTTCAAAATATTCCATAATGTTTTTTTTATGATAATGACAATAGAGTGGAATGGTGTTCATAAATTTGGCATAAAATATATGCTATGAGATTTTCTTGTTATGCTTGGATGGAAATATTGAAAGGTCTTTAAACGTCTAATATCCTTGTTAAAAGAAATTTAAATGTTCCTCTTTCTTTTATTCTTTGTTTAAATGCTGTAAAGAGTCACAATCATCTATTTTTTAATGTGATTTTTCTTTCCTCATTATTTCATATTTTATGCCAAGTTTAAAATTTTTTATGCTTAGGCCTAATTTGATTCAATTACTAGATTATATTTCTTATCTTCATTTGGATTCTAATGTTAAAAATTTATTTTTCATGTTTGTTTGTTATTCTATTTATTTCATTTGGAAACAAAGAAATAACATAATATTTGAAAATAAACTTTTTAGTGCTGATTGGGTTGGTTGTTTTATTAAAAAGGCTATTCTAGCAAAAATTTTCTAATGGAATTCATTTCATTGAATTAAGAATTTTCTTTATTAAAGGGAGTTTCTGATTTCCTCTGTTAGTTTTGTGGTATTTTTTAAAGAGAGTTTTATTTTTCTTGAGTGTTTTGTTTGGTTGTTTGGGCTATGATGATTGGATTCTACAGTCTCTTCTTGGGTGGTTTTGCTCGGCAACTAGGTTGTTAATCTTCGGTTCGGTTATTTTAGGAGGTTTTCTCCCTTTCTGAGTCAGATTGTTTTTGGTGTTCTTGTCTTTTCTAGAGTTTTGGATTTTTGAGGAAGATGATGCTTTTTCTATAATTACTTCTATTAGACAATGGTGTAGTTTTTCTATATGTACCCATTTTCCTCACTTAATTGCTAAGTAATTTTATTTTAAATTCTATCTACGATGAATATTTCTTCTTTTTCCTGCAGGAAACAAATTCTTAAACACAAATAAGTCTTTAATTACCATTGAACCCTTTTGGTGCTAGCCAAGTACATGAACCCTTATGGGAAAGTACCCACCGCTGCTTAATCCATGTGGTGGAGAACCGGCTGGGCAAAACTCAGGTGCCTAGTTTGAATCCCCTGGACGGCAGTGTCAGCCTTAACCGTTGGCTCGGGTAAATTGGTGTGGGTTGCCCGCTAGGTCGACCGAGGTTTTAACTGGCCTATGGACAATATTTCCTCGTCTCAAAAAAAAAAAAGACTCAAAATATTCTTTGTTTTTGGAAGACAGTGTACTTTCCACCAACCAAAGTGTAGTTTTAGTACTACTTATTTAGGTTTTCTTTTTTCCTTTAGGTGGCCTTTTTTTGGGAAAATTATGGGCTTGCTTAGCCCATTTTCTTTGAATCAAAAGTTACAAGTAAATAAAGAAAACAAAAAAGTGCAAGAGCACATGCCAAAAAGGGAATTAGAAAGACTCAAGAGCTAAAAACAGGTGTTACAAGGAAACACATAACACCTACAAACTAAGAGCAGCCACAAAAATTAAACTTAGTCAAGGAGGGAAAAAGAGAACCACCGGGCTCAGGAATTGCAACTCTCTCAACCTGGTTGTAGATGAATGAAAGCCTACAGAAAAACTGCCCTCCGAAGGGAGAAAATATGCAATCTGACCATCCTAGCCCACCAATTGAAAAAACCCGCCTTTAAACGAACCATAGCAGCAACGAAAAAACCGTGAAATAGCCACAATTATCCTAGCCCACCCACCGAAAAAACTTGCCTTGAAACCAACCATAGCAGCAATGGCCAAACCATGAAATAGCCACATTATAGCAAATTCAAAAGCATATGCCAATTTTTCCATTTCATTACTTTAGAGAAGATAACAGCTTTAATTCTAAGACACAAGGTGGTAGATGAAGCAAAAAACTTGCCAAATCTTTTATCATTTCTTTCCCTCCAAATATGATAAACCGAGCACTAAATTAGGAGATGGTAAAATGCCTTGTTCTTATATTGATTCTCATCAGTATACTCAAATGCTTGCAATATATTGGGCCTAAGAAGTAAAGACCTCAAGTTGGGTATGAGCTTAGATAAATTAATGAAAGAGTAGTCGCATTTTAAAAACAAATGAGAAACGGATTCATTCGAGTTATGACATAAGGGACATAATGCACCCACTATAATACCCTTCAATATAAAAACATCAGTAGTCTTGATCCCACCCCTTTTAAAGCCATCTAACAAAAAGTAGAGAATCTAAGTGTATGGCGTTTGTCCCAAACAAAATGATACCAGTTGACTTTAGCTTCATCTTTAAAATAAAAGCCCTAATAGGAACTATGATTGCTTTCATTTCCTTTGCCCCAAAACATGGAACCATTAGCTTTCGAACCCACAGGGATAACAGAAAGGGCTCGAGTTATAGAGGTAGGCAAAACAGAAGGTAACTCCCACCTATAATCCTTGAGTATTACAAAGATTCTAGCATTGGAATGGAAGAAGTTGATGATGAGATGCATATCCATAACCTCATTTAAAAGTTTGCCATTGAACTAGTGGCCCTTTTATAAGGCTTCTTCTCTTTTTATTTTTGCATTTTTGTAACTTTTTTTTTCTTACAAAAGTTGTAATTCTCTTGTAACACATTATGATAATTCTCTTGTTATAATATTATAATAATAATATGAGTGTAAAAGATAAGTAAATATTGGTTGACCCATTTTGTTGGAGACTAATTGACCTGTATATGATGGTGGGCCGATGAACTTTCCTAGAATATTGTGGTTCAGTGTTATTATATAATGATTCACGTAACACACAGATTGAGAGTTATAATGAGATGATTACTATGCCGACAGGCAAAGAGTGATGACTCTATTTACTAAGCCAACGATTTACTTATACTGATAAGTTACTAGCAAACACCATGATAGTCAGGATTTCTTACTTGTTTAGTGTTACTAGTGAAATGCATGTTATTTAGGCATTATTCATATTATTGCACATATTTATTATTAGTGCATTATTTTACTGCTCCTACCAATGGACTGTTACTGCTACTAATATAGATACGATACTATTTGATGCTACTGATTCACTGCATAATAATTATGCGACATATTGAACATGTAATATACTGATTTGATACTGGCATAAAATAATTGGACAGTATATATACTCCTATAAGATTTTACTGCCTTGATTTGATTTTAATGGTCTTTACTGATGATTTAGTTTTACTATTTTATATGATATATCTACTGATTGATAGTAGTGATACGAAGATTGCTTTATATATTTGAAACCCGTAATGTATTATTTTACCATTTATAAACTTTACTACTACTACTACATGTGAGTTTTACTATTTATGCACTGATTCAATGATTATATGAATGATATTACTATGATTTAATCGACAGCATGTATATTGCTCCTTTACCGTGTTTTAAATTCAGCTGTAAGTTTTGGTGACCTGCTGGACTCTTGAGCTCATTATATGTTGTTAAATGATTTCAGGTTATGGCAAAAGAGCAGGAGTGTGAGATTGACCAGGATTCCTTTAGATTATTGTTCTTTTTATTTTAGTTATTCTTTTGTGCTTAGGACATGATAAATATGTGATGATTGTTTATATCCTGAGTATTGCATATGATTTTTGGGATTGAATATATATACGATGTTACTTGGAATCGAAGTGGATGAAGAGGATGTGTCGGTTCCGTTGACGAGTTGATTATAAGGGGAGGCAAGAGGTTGCTTTGGTCCCTA